>JZKD02S1874013.1:0-11372 GCA_000966675.3 Picea glauca
TCGTCTCTATGAAGTTCATAGGAGCTTCATTATCTTTCACGAGATCCTTTAACTTAAGCACCCAATCCATTTCTTCATTACGAGACCACGGGATAAAACCATGGTCTAACTATCTCCTTTAATTTCCTCGAAGCCCCTAGTGCTAAGCTTCTTTATCTTCATATAACCAATTCCCAAAACCACAGCTTAAACATTGAAGGTACATGGTCAATCTGGATCATTGATCCTGAAGTTGATCAATGATCCAAAATTTTCAAAAGGCCTGATGGATGAGATAATGAGGACCGTTCATATCGATATTGGGTCCTTTATGGACTGTTGATTTATCCTTAATCAACTCAATACAAATCATGGGCCACCACGAAACTTGATGTCATACTTACGTATTGTGTTGTCGGGACATTAGGACTTACTACATCCTCCAACACAAAACTCGTTGATGGTTGCAATATGTTGAGAAGAGGATTGTCGATCTTTGTATTTGAAGATTTAATCTCCATTGTCGATCTATATTCCAAGGTTTACCAGAAAAAACATATATCGTGGGACTAGGTCTCCACATGTCACTTCTTGTGTGGAGTTTCATATGTCACTCTGGCGTGTTTCTTCATCGGAACCTCAAAACTTTTAGGCCTTCCAATTACTTAGAACCTATGTTGTCCTCCGTTTATCTCATCTTCTAATCGATGGATGTGGGTTAACTTTGTTCTGATATTGTTGAACTTCAGATCATCATTGATCCTTTAGTTGATCAACAGTGGATCTCCTTGCTTCATCACACCATTCCAATTTTTCCATGTTTGTCAGACCTCGGGACATCGTGACTTCATGATGATAGAAAAATCCTGAGGAATAAGATATGAAATGATCAGTACCATCGACCTCCTCTGTGGATGGATGTGGTCATTTATAATTTGATCATCACCGATCCTTTCAATGATCGACGGTCTATCTCCATTCAACCTACAACAAATACTCTCACACAAGTTTACACACATACATTCATAAGTTACATAGGGATACACAAATAATACGCAATATCCATTATAAAGAGCTTGAATACAATACAAAGGCCTCATTGGGCTTGGCCTGATCTTTACATCTTATCGGCCTCTCATTCCTAAAAATACCCATAGGCTTACATTTAAACAAGAAAATAAAATATTGTGGATCATCTTAGATGCAGGATCCTCTCCACAAATATCTAACTAATTTCCACAAACATAAATTTTAAAATAAATCCAATTAATTACGAAGAAGTCTCATCTTCTCATCCATGCTGGGCCTTCTGGAAGGTTCATGAATTTCCACTTTGACTTGGAGTGGCTTTACTCTTGTATCAAACTCCCAGGGTTTAAAAATTTCATGATCTCTCGATCATGTGTCTTCATTTGTTGCTTCCATATTCACTCTCTAGTCTTCCTTTTCCTCATGCATCACTGAGCTTCTCCAATGATCAGTCAATGAGTTGCAACAAAGCCTCTTTAGTAACACGTTTGTTTCACCCTTCTACACAATACCTCACTAAGCTTCTCTCCTGAGCTCAATCTTTTGGTATTCTCTTGGTTGTCTCCTCTGGAACCTCTTATGAGCACTCATTTCTCTAATTTGTTGCAAATATACTCACTCTCTCACAAAGAAATATTTCCCTACACTCTGATACCATTTGATAAGATCAAGTGCCATGCTCTAATACCACTTGATAAGTACCATATCTCGATCTCTGATACTTATCTGATCAGACCAATAATCAGGGTCCTTAGGATCATTGATTTTGATCCTTGGACCTGTGGGTAAATTCCCCCATGAAATGGATTGAAACAACCATGGAAGCAATATCTCCTTAATCCTTGTAAACTATACCCTAGATCATACTGTGACATCCCCATAACTTTTGTGCTCGCCTCTAGAGATCGTCTCTATGAAGTTCATAAGAACTTCATTGTCTTTCCCAAGCTCCTTTAACTTAATTTCCCAATCCATTTCTTCATCAAGAGACCACAACTGAAACCATGGTCTAATTATCTCCTTCAACACCCTCAAATCCCCTGGTTCTAAGCTTCTTTATATTCATATGACCAACACCCAAAACCACGACTTAAAAAAAGAATGTATGCGATCAATCTAGATCATTGATCCCGGATTTGATCAGTGATCAATAATAATGATCCAAAATTCTGAAAGGTTTTATGGACGATATAATGAGAACCATTTATCTCAATCTCGGATTCTTTTTGGACCGTTGATTTATCCTTAATCAAATCAATCAAATCATGGGCCACCACAAAACCTGACATCATCCTGACATGTCTTGTCGTTGGGATTTTAGGACTTATTACAACCTCTAACAAAAAACTCGTTGATGGTCGTGGTCTTCTGCGATGAGGGTCGTTGATATTCGGATTCAAATATTTAATCTTCTCAATCAATCTATATTCCAAGTTTTACCACATAAAACATATATCGTGGGACCAAGTATCCACGTGTCACTTCTTGTGTGGAGTTCCTTACATCACTCTTACATTTTTTCGTCATCGAGACCTCAAAACTTTTAGGCCTTCTGATTCCTTAGAACCTCTGATGTCCTTTGTTTATCTCCTCTTTGAATCAATGGTTTTGGGATAAATATGTCATGATATTGTTGAACTTCATATAACAATGGATCAACATTGATCCTTTAGTTTATCAACGGTGGATCCCATCGCTTCATCACATCATTCAAATTATTCCATGTGTGTCGGACCTCGGGATGTTGGGGCTTCACGATTATAGAAAACTCCTGAGGACTGATATATGAAATGATGTGGACCGTCGATCTCCTCTGTGGATGGGCGATCAGATCTCTTTCTACACAATTTCGTTCATAATTTGATTTCCATCGATCCTTTCAGTGATCAACGATCATTCGCCATTCGACCTGCAACAAATACTCTCACACATACATTCATAATTTACACAGGGATACATAAATATTTTCACTCTCCATTATATTGAGCTCGAATAAAATACAAATGCCTCCCTGGGCCTGGCCTAATATTTACATATTGTTGGCCTCTCTTACCACACAATTCTCACAGGCTTACATTTAAATAATAAAATTCAATATTTTGGATCATCTTAGATCCACGATCCTCTCCACAAAGCTCTAACTAATTTCCACAAACAAAAATTTCAAGAGGAAGTATTGTCTTCTCATCCATGTTGCACCTTCTAGAAAGTTCATGAATTTCCATTTTGACTTCTGGTGTTTTTCTCCTGCATCACTCTACCACCAAACTGCTACCCTGAAACTATCCTTGATCTTGTGAAAGTTCATTATCAACAGAGGGAGGTCAAAACTAGGAATATGATATGCCATTGGAATTGTCTTAAATATCCCTATATCATCACGAGACCCAATTTTCTCTTTAGCTCTTGTTAAGCACTCAACACACCCTTAAAATTCTAGAATTTTTGGGTACCACTTTTCTTTAATTTTGTCTTTGTTATTTGATTTATGCAGAACCTTGATGAATTTCTATCATTTTCCCCTTCTTCTCAGTGGTTTGTAATTTCCCCTAAATTAATATTACTCTCCACGAGAATGAAGAAAATACTAGGCAGGAAAGAAATGAAGAAAAAATCTTGACACTTAATGATTTTCAAAAAAAATGCCTTTGAAGTTACTGTTAAAATACAAGTTTACCAATTCCTGATGGTTACTCCTCGAGAATGCCGATGTCGATCAACATTGGGTGTCGAATGAGTCAGAGAACCTACCCATGAACAATAAAACTCCCTCATAAGATCACTAACGTTGATAGCATTGGGTGTCGGCAATGTTAATAGGAAAACATACATCGGAAAACAAAGAGGCCTCCACCGATGCCGATAGACATTGGTCATCAACGCCTAACGTTTTACATAATAAAGGAGGTAAATAATGAAGCAAGAATTGATCGCTAATGGAAATTGGCGTCGATAGTCTAAAGGGTCAAAACCTACTCCTTATCATTGTGCTACCTCCCTTACTGATGTCTGATCACAATGTAATTAGAGGTGATCTGGGTCATCCATTTCTTATGTTCGAAGACCTTCGAACTCAATCTAAACTATCCATTTTAGATTTCCTACCCGCATGCCTTTTGATGAGCTCAACCATTCTATAACTTCCATGTCCGCATCTCGATTAATTCAAACACATGAGATCACTTATGCCTGTGTTTTGTCTCTGTCGGGATTGGTGACCTAACTACGTACAAGTCACTAAATCTTTGGGTAAACAAGATACTCGATCCCTCATCTTGAACTTCATTGTGTGACAATTCATGACCATTTGAAATCGTCGATAAACCAATCCAATGTTCCTTCGCATTGTCTATACTCGCATCGCATTAACTCCCAAAGATGGCACAAACGACATAGGTAATTAATGAAGATCCATAGTAGATTTATTTTGTACTCAATGGTGATGAGCTCAGATGGAATGGATAACAATTACTTATTTGAATTTCTTTGGAAAACAAATTCATTGTTTGCATGGAACTATTGATATTTTCTCACTACAGCTCACAACTGGTCAAGTTTCTCTCAAGGACCAAGTTGTGTCATTTTCTTCCACAAATCTCAGGACCGATAAGTACTTGAACCAGAAGAAACTTGTCATGCACAAGTATGAATGGTAATTTCCTTTCCTTTGAAATTTTTGATATGAAGGAATATGAATTTAGTTATGTTGTTGTAGGAAAATTCCACCTCGATGACCAATGACTCACTAGTCACCAAAGACTCCAAAGGGAGGAAGTGAGCAGATTGGGAATACTTCCAGCTCAAATACAAAGGAACTGGATTTTTCTCCTAAGGCAGAACCAGTGACCAAAATGTCTCAGAAGAAGCCAACAAACCCACCTCTGCTCTTCAAGGTAGCGAAAAAATATGATAATACCATGACAAAACCTTCATCACATGTTTCACCCCATGGAAAACAACTTCGATAGAAACCACAATAGAGGAAGTCATAAAAAATACCTTGAACATTGAACAAATTGAAGATCCACCCACTAAGACAGGGATGGAAATAGAAAGAGAACCTGAGCATCCCTTAATAGCACAGGACCGAGAGAATAACATTTGCAACCAAGTTGCAGGAATTGGCAGGGGAAATGAGCGAATGATTGAACATTTCCACACACTAGGAAGTCTAGAAAATGCCCTATGTTAGGTTATTATATTATTTGCAGTGAAAGTCAAAGGTCAAAGACTAGGTAAAGTCGAAATCGAAGAAATTGGCAGGAAGTTGAAGGTCGAGGTGGATTGATCAGGTAAAGTGGAATTCGAAGAAATCTACAACAAGTCAAAGAGGTCAATCGAAAAGAGGCCAACATGTAGGTGCATGGAAACGAACTAAAGACGGAATGGAGGTCAACTGGTAAACCAACTTAGAGTTAAATGTATGTTGGATTACTAAGGAGGGGGTGAATCAATAATGAGAAATTATACCACTTTTTACCACAATTAAAATTCCTTTAACTTATTCAACCATGTTCATCAGCTCATCATAAATATATTATTGTATTAGAATCATTAACATCTATCAGTGCATAATAAATAGTAATAAACACATCCACACAATACACAGTGTTGGCACTTAAAAATGCAACGATGAATACTATGCTCGCAAATGATTGCCAAGCTCTATTAATTATTTATATTAATAAGAAACTAGTAGGTGGGACCCCCTTGTAGACTTGTGGTGCTATGATGGATATGTTGTGCTTATATTTCTTTTTCTATTGTGATGGTACCAGCACAGTCTTCTACAGTTCGATGCTTCAAATCATGGTTTAGAATGTTATGGTGACATGAGATGGTTGGTTGATTGATGCATGGAACTGGATGGTTTTGATGACCATTCTCACATTATGTTAAGGCTGCTCTATGGATGAAATAATTATTCTAAGTTTTGTTTTGATATTGCAATTAAATATGGCATTAATTGGTTTAAATATGATCTTGATAAGGGATGATATGGGAGCTCTTTAAAATTAAAGAACTATACCCAAAATCTAATGGTATGTACTATTGTGACAAAATAAGGGTGCACAAACCCTTGATGCTATGGTTGTGTGCCTTGTTGAATTTTATATGTTGAATTCACACGGGGTAACGTTATAGCACATTGTTTATTTTAAAAAGGTTTGACATTACCAAGGGTGGTGCACTATGTAAATGGCATATGAAAATGAATATATGGTTTATTAAATGCTTAGTTCTATGGTCAATTGGCTAGCTCGTATGTTGAATTGAATGAGGTTGGAGAGAGAAGCGACATGCATTTATTGCACATCACTCAAACACCCCTCGAGCCTGTCACCCTAGTCATTCTTGTATTTTGGTTTTTGGCTCTAGTGGTTGTTGATTCTCTTCATTATTCGGTCCTGAAGGAGGCATATACTCTAGCTTCTTCCTCGCACAGGATTTTCCAGGTATGGGTTCTTTAATCTTCCATTCATGATGGTTACTCTGCCCTTCGAATCAATTTTTGGCTCAGGATTGCTCATGGTCTGTGTGTTTCTTAAGTTGTTATTGAATATTTGAACTGTGTATTGGTGTTGTGTCTATGGTTTCTCCTGGTGATTATTCTGGACTGTTGGAATTTTAAAAAAGGAATGTTTATGCTCTCCTTGTTGCCTGTAATCATTTCATGGGTGTATTGATAAAATGGCAGTGAAACATGTTCGGTCGGCTTGGGTTTTGGGTCTTCCTTCTCTATGGAAATTGATCATTTGCCAAGCTTTGAGACTTGCGCATGAGTATTACAACCAGTCTATGTGTTTAATATTTTCCACTCCATTTTCATCTCTGTGGTTGATATTTTTCAATCCTCTAGGTTGCAATGTGAACTGTTGAAAGTTTACAGTTTTTATTTCATTGACTTGGAAAAACCCTGAGCTGTTAGCTATCATAGTGTTGCCCTCATTTACATTGTTGCTTGGAAAGAAGTTCATAGTCTGAACTTAACGCTCTAAAGAAGTTAATGGAATCATTATACATGTTTTTGGTTGGGCACGGGTTTGTGCTTGGACACTCATTTTACAATTTTGTTAAGAGATTCTCTTCTTTTCGTTCCCTGTTGGAGGTGGCTGATTGTCGTTTTGGTAACCCTCACAATCGAGATTATGGTTACTTGTTATATGTCTGTGGTAATTTTTTAAAGGCACGAGATGTCTGTGTTTTTCTAAGACTTATTCCTTTAATTGAGACATTTGTTCTTACTCTCCATTTGTTGTGTTTAAACCCTAAATACAATTTTGATAACGTTTCAATCCAGTTAAGGGTAAATAGGCACTGTGTGCGCTTGGGTGATTGGGAAAGATTTGGTTTTGTTCCTCGTTGAGCAATTTTAAAAGAAGTCTGTACATACTGATTTATGTGAAGCTTGGGCTCAAGAGTTGCATGTTATTTGATTCAAATGTTATTCAAATCAATCCTTATGTTGATTATATTTAAAAGAGACATGTGTGTGAATGGATTGGGGCCCGATTAAGAGTTTTAATGCCCAATTTGATTGTGTCGAACAATGTTTAAATAATGGACAAGTGGTGGTAAATACTGTGCATATTCTTATTGGTTTTAAATAATAAGAATTAGATATAAATGGTTGGAATTACTGTGTGTATTTCTATTGGTTTTAAAAAAAAAGGATTTAGCATTGGAATTATGAATGGTTGTGGCTCAAAGGGTTATTATGTTTATCATATCAATGTCCATGTTGTTTATTATGACTGTTATATAAAGTTTATATGGATGCAAAGGATGATGTAATTGATTAATTCTCGGGATATAGATTTTTTTTGGAATCCAACAAGAAATATGTAAAGGAAGTAACAGTTTAGATGGTGGTTTTGAAAAGCGAATATTGATTGAATTGTGGAGGTCTAAACAGAGATATGTTTGATTGTTTGATTTTATTTAATTTTATATGAACAGTATCCATATTATGTCCCTATCATGCTAACACTTTTCACTCATTATATTCCCCACATAATCCAAATTTCATTTACGACATACTTGTTCTGTAAAATAAATTAAATTGGTCTATGTAACAACGACAAAAGAGATAACACAACAATGGTTGGCAACTGATATTTTGGTATTTTATTACACAGTTAAATTATTTAATTAATTGTTGAGAAGTATTCATGTATGCATTCCCTCTTAGTATACCACCTTTTTCTCATTACACTCCCTCCATAGGTCCCATGAACCCTATCACCCCCTTTTTCACTTGGCGATTATTAAATGGTTTATTATGGATGGATTTGCATGTACCTCGTGTCAATTTCTGAGACAATGTTTTATTCATGAAAGAAGAATGTCATGTATGGTTTATTAAGGGCTTAGTTACTGATGAACTTATGTTGCAGGATGAGTTTCTTCAGTAGGGGCAGAAATGGCATAAATAACAAAGGAAGGAGAAGCTGGAATAGAGGGCCTAGAAGGCCTAGATTTTTCGTTCATTTTGATGTTGATCCCAAGGAATTGAACCAACTGTTCCAATTTGGGTTCTTTAACTAGATCGGGCAAGGAATAGTACAACATCAACTATAGAGACCCCACTTCCAGCCTCAAAACATCCCTAGCATTCATGTTCCTCTTCATGTGTCATTGCAACCAGAAGTCCCTGCAAATGATGGATGGCAAGAGATTGTCAACCTAGTTGTCTCTCACCATCGTGGTTGGCCCAATTTGTCATTACCTCCTCCACCACCTGTAAATACAAATGTTCATATTGCCCTTTTTGATTCACCTATCCAATCCTCGCATGCTAGTAAAAGACTAAAAACTGATGTCCCCCATGTGCAATATAAAGGTAAAGTTGACGCCTCCCTTTCCTCTCCCTCAAATGATTCCTTAAAATCTATGTCCTCCTACATGAATTTGAAGGATGATTGTTCCCATGTAATCAGTGAAATACAACCTCAAGGTTCAAATTAACCACAAGCTACTTCCAGGAAATCAAAGGGGGACAATAGTGATAAAATAAATATTGTCTCTCAGAGTGGAAAGTATGGTTTTTAGTTTATGTGTTTTTATGATTTGATTTGATAAAGACAGTGTTGATGGTCTGCAGAAAGTTTGGACAACAAGATTTTTTGGATAATGTGGATATTTATATATTTTTGGATATGACTTAAATTATTTCTTATATATAAATATTCAATTTTGAAGGTATCTAAGAGAGTTACAAGGGTGGCATCTGTTGAAATGATTATCCATTTGTGTTATATTTTATAACTTGAAAAGAATAAAAGACAGGAGTCACAAGGGGTCCCACCTACCTAGTTATTATTAATTAAAGACCCTTGACTATTATTATTATTATTATTTCTCCTAAACTAAATTAGTTAAGTCAAAC
Source organism: Picea glauca (assembly GCA_000966675.3). Classification (NCBI taxonomy): domain Eukaryota; kingdom Viridiplantae; phylum Streptophyta; class Pinopsida; order Pinales; family Pinaceae; genus Picea; species Picea glauca. Next base: position 9,398 of record JZKD02S1874013.1, read on the forward strand.
TAACTTAACTAAAGAAAATAATTGAACTACTTCAACTTATTTGGAAGGCATAAAATCTAAATGAGAAGAAGAAACAAAGGATAATAGAAGGAGAAAGAAAGAATAAGGTTTGCTCTTTTGACTTCATCAAATAGTTCAGTTTTCATTCATTCTTGAGTTTATTCAAAGTCTAATTCTCTTTTTGACAGCAGGGTCCTATTGTAGACAACAAGGTTCACAACTAAACCAAATCATTCAGATGTTTGTTTTAGAGGTGTTGATCCATCCTTGATAGTCTGTGTATTCTTGTTTGTTTGTGGATTAAGTTTCATAGCTGATAAAGGATATTTTGCAAAGTCAAATTGGCATCATTATGTGGCAAGCTGATCCAGATTATAAATTTCATTTTTTACTTCTTTTCAGAGTCCTTTTGTATGGTGTTCATCGGGGATCTCTAAATTAGACTTTGGTCCATTCCCTCACAGGGGTCTTTTAAAGAGAAACACACTTTTGATATCTCAGAATGGAATAAATTAGATTGCTATTCTGTCTCATTTGTGTGTATTTATGGCTTGGTTACTTTTTCTTTTTGATCTCCATATTTACTTTCTATAATTTGTATACATTTCAGAAACTTATATAAAATTTTATGTTATTTTGCAACAATCTTTTTATTATTAAATTAGCCTAAACCCTTGTAATTAATACTTGCAGATTAGGAAAATATTTTTGAGGCTATAAAACACAGGGTGATATTCCCGATTATCTTGTCCTAGCCAGGAAATATTTGAAAATGATTGAGTAAAGTAATTCATACATTTTCCTCAAAATTCATTTGGCGACCATACTCAAGAGATCTTCCATATCTCTCTGGTGGTTTGTATTCATGATTATCATTGAATATTTTTTATTTTGATTATTTGATTTTTTTCTTTCCTTCATGGAAGTACATTTTACAAGGAAGCCCATTGAGCCCGGTCTTAAAGACTAACCAACATTGCTTTAACTTTATTCAATACCATATTAGAAACTGCTAACACCTGGGTTGAGCTTGAATGCTTGTGGGAAGTAATTGAACAAGACATAAGTGTTTGGGAATGCTGGGAGGCCAGGAAAAGGCAGCCTAAGAATCAGGTGTAGATTTCTTTTTCCTAAAGTTGTGATCCTCTTTTCATGTCCTTAAACCCTTGCATCTCTGGGAGAATAAGAGTTTTATCTCCTAAAATGACCCCTATCGCTGAAATAGGAAGACAAAACGTTGTTTTGTCAACCCAACAAGGTACTCTAAGGATAATTTTTTCTGATTCAAGTAGTTCTTATTTCTCTCCCTTACCCATCATTCACAAAATGGCATTTGTGGGTGGCTCTGGTGGCACTGGAGGTGCTTCTTCATATCAACCTTCAGTGAATGGTATCTTGTATAGACATCAAGTCCCTGTCCAATCTACTACCAACCCTACCAAAGTCATAAAGAAGTATTGACTCTTTCAATTCGAAGAGGATGCTACTATGTTATGGACCTAACCCCTCACATAGGTAGAATAATATATTTCCATGTAATAAAGTTCAATATTAATAAGGCCTAGAAATAAGGAAGAATAAGTCCAATGTAAGAAGACATAATAGAAGCTTCCGCTTCTAGAAGGATCTTCCTCTAGATGGTTCTTTTGATAGACATATTTAGTATAGATAGGAGTCGAGGGTATGATAACTTTTGTCTTGGATATTATTGTAATAGAGCTCTTCTCTGCTGAAGGTTTCCCCCTCGAAGAGGCAAGTGAACATTGATCTTGGTAATCAAAGTGCTATTTCTGGTGTTATTTTGTTATCATTTTGGTATTATCGTGGTGTTGTTATGGTTATATTGTTGTTCATATGCCATTTCTAGCTATTTATTTTTGTTCTTCAAACTTTTTGTATATGGAATATTACAAGTGGTATCAGAGCACCTTCCTTGGTAGAAAATTTTGGGTTAATTTTTTTCCAGGGTAGAGAC
>JZKD02S1874013.1:15330-25640 GCA_000966675.3 Picea glauca
AAATGAAAAAAGAATTTAATTAATTAATATCACCAAATGATTTTATAAAAATGAGAAACCAACCAAGATATTATTTGATGAAGTATTGAACACATTATTCAAAATAGTCAAACTTACTAATGAGCAAAAGAAAGAACACATAATCATAATTTAAATGAAAGTAAACAGTTGATAAAAATTAATGTTTTTGTTTAAATTGAGATTTTTATGCTCGTTTCTAAATTTTGACATATACTCTTGTAATGAATGTCTCATACTATAGTGAATGTTTTAAGTTTGTCTCAAAGCAAGACAAGGTATGAAACTATTTGAAAAGGTTGATTTTGTAGCTCATTATAATTACCAAGATTCTAATGGGGCCCTTTAAATTTTGTAAAACTTTAGGGGGATTTGTTGGGGCCCAACACTTAGGAAGACATTGACAAGCTTTGGAAATTGGATATCTCTCAAGAAAGGCGAAGTACGAACTACGTGGAAGGCACAGTGATTGATATTGGGTCGAAGTGGTCAAAGAAGCAGAAAATAAGAAGCGAAGTGAGGGAAAACGAGTCGTTGAATGTGAAGACCGAGGAGGACAGATCAACAAGGAAGATGTATCATGGACAACTTAGCAAGCGGAAAAAGACACCAACGGATGCTTTGGAGCACCTTGCGAAGAAGATGGAAAGACATGCTGACGAATCCCTGGAAACGCGGATCAAGTTGACCTAGGGATTTAGACACCTAGGGTTTCGATATCTAGGGTTTTAACACCTAGACATTTGTCAGGAAATGTATAAATAAAGGTCTAGAAGACCTGAGAGGGTTCGTTCGAAGAGGATTGTATTGTTGATTTAGAGTTATTATTGTTGTGCGTGAAGAGAGTATTGTGTTGTGAGAATATTCGTGTATTGTAAGATCTTCAGTTGGGTGCGAAGATCAACCCTGCAGCTGGGTGCGTAGGGAGGGAAGAGAAGGAGAGAGAGATCTACAAGCTGAGTGGTCAAATAGAACTATATGTTTTCATATAATATCAAGAAACATAGTTCTGTGGACATAGCCCTAGGGAGAGGGCGAACCACGTATATATTGTTGTTATGTGTGATTGATGTTGTGTTATTTGCCTTTTGTTATTCTGTTATTGCATTATTGTGCTAGATCTAAGATATAGTTGTGCGAAGTAGAATTAAGTTGGTAAAGAATAAGTAGCTCTCTCTGTGTTGTTTCCCTGGAACCACTTTGCATTTCCTCTGGTTGTAGACACCTGTGTCCTGCAACCCCCTATTGCTAGTTCAGATGAGACTGCATCTGCTCTGTAGGTGTTGCCGAAAGGGCCAGTAGTTAGGGATTGTTGGTGCACTGTTAGATTTGAACCTTGGGTCTGCCCATGTGCCAACAAATGGTTATGTTGCTGGGAGATGAATCTTCTTGAGGGAATGTGAAGGGGGTTTCCATCGAAGAAAGAGATTTAGAAGTGGATAGAAGAACAAGAGAAAGACTTCATCGAAGCTCATAATAAAAACCCTAATATTAGTACAGAGGATTGGTTGGGAAGGTATATCTTTACCGATATACATGATATTGTCTTTGGAGGAATTCACAAGGAGGTATATGAGTGGTTAGCCTGGTTAGAAGATACCCATTTTGAGATCAGATCTAGGCCACCTATGGTTTGGACGTCATCGTTGATCAATAAGGTCAAGAGAGTTGATAACGTTGTGTCAAGAGTAGTAGATCTCTAGTTTTATAGAACTATCAGAGGGTACATTACCAATTTTTATATTGACAAAGTAGAGTCATATAGCCAAGCAGAGAGGTATTTCTTTAAGGGACCGAGAGGAAAATTTCTACACTTTTTGAATTTGAATATCAAGATGTTATTGCATGAGAAGAACATCTTGTAGATAAAATAATTGGTCAAATTGAAGAGATAATGTTCAAGAACTCAGACAGTGACAATGCCACAAAGGTTGGACATACGCGCAGCGGGAGAAACTTCAGAGAAGTTCCTCTAGTAAACCTGTTTGAGCAGAGCCACAAACCACTGGCACATGATGAAGGGTTCTATAGTGGAGAAGAAGAAGAGTTATAGAATGAGGAACATTCAGAGTCTGCTAGGGAAGAGGAAGAAAAGACCGAAGAACCTCATTGAGAAGAATCGGAAACTTCAGGAACTGCGCCAACTGTCGAAGTAAGTACTATTACTCCTCATGTTTGTTTTAGCAGCGTTAAGTAACCAGAGTAATCAGAGTTATCAGAGCACTGTTACCATCATTTTAGTACATAGTGAGTCAAGAAACCTAGGAATATTTATGGCAGATGAAATGAGGCTACCTATCTTTAGAGGAGATGGATCTGAAGATCCTGATCAACACTGGTTCTTATGCGAAGTTGTATGGAGTATTAAGAAAGTCAATGAAGATGTTGTTAAGAGAGATCAGTTTAGTACTACCTTAAGATATCGCGCAACTATTTGGTACATGAATTTTGTTAAAGGAGTTGCACAACCTAAACCATTAAACAATATCAAGACTGTGTTGAGTGCACAGTTCAAGAAACACAAGCTGGATTCAGAGTGCATTACGTAACTAAAATAAATCAAGCAGAGAGTAGATGAACCTGTTTGGGAGTTTGATCAGAGGTTTAAGACCTTGACAGTCCATTTGAGTTTTCAGATCCTAGATGAGTAGAAAAAGGAATGGTTCATTGCTGCCCTCTTGCCACATATCAGAGTTCCTCTGATGCAACCGAAGGTTGTTTCATAAGCTGAAGAGTTGGAGATTGCCATGAAACTAGAACCATCCCCTATGGGAGAATCCAATTCAGGTATGAGTCAAATTTTGAGTTAGCTAACTAGCTTATCTCTGTAGGTTGAAGATATGAAGAAAGACAAGGGAAAAGATAAAAGAGAAGACATCTGGTGTATCTGATGCAAGTCAGAGGGCCATGACAAGGAGAAATGTCCCCTATTTCATGAGTACTTGGCCTCTAGAGCTATGAGCCCTTTGAATTAGGTTACTCTACCCTGGTGCGAGGTATGTAGAAATAGACATCGCCCTGGTGAATGTTATTACATGTAAAAATATGTCTAGACACCTACAAATCTTTACTATACATTATATAAATCTGTGGGGCATGATGAGAAGGATTGTAGATATTATGACCTCATGCATGAAAGGTCAAGAGATACACATAGAATTCAAGGAGAGATGCAGTAGGAAGGAAATGCTATGGAGTTTAATTCCCGAGGAAGAGGAAACTTCAACCCTCATAGTGGATTTAGAGGAAAAGGAAAAGGAGGAGGCGTGGGTTGAGGTCAAGGTTAGATAATGTTTTATAGCTATGCACATATAGGCCACTTGGCAAGGGATTGTCAGAATCCTTGTACCACTTGCAGATACTACAACTCATTTGAACATGCTATTGAGGATTGTCCAACATTGTTGGTGAAACTTCGGGAGAGGTGAGGAGGAAACCAACAAGTAAAACTGATATCATCATAACCTCATAGAGAGGATCCAAGAGTCGTTGTTATCATTAGAGGAGGCGTTGTTATAGGAGAAGATAGGATGACTCCAGAAAATACTACATAAAATTAATGGTCAGAAGAGCTGCAGAGAAGACACAAGTGTTTGATCTGAGGGAAGAAAAGCAGACGTTTGAAGAGGAAAGAAGAGAATTTGGAAGAGATCAAGATTCTTCATCAAAGACACAACCAGAAGTGAGAGAATGTGGAATGCATCTGGCATTTGATCAGTCTACTTCACCCAGAGAATGAAAATAGGTAAGCAATCTTATGGAATTCTTATGTACTTGCATTGATTTGATTAAGGATGAAAGAGTTGTACAAGAACTACAAAATTTGATCAGACAGTATGAGATAGGTAGGATAGCTCCTCTATTGAATAAAATAGTACATCAAGTATCCAGAAAGAGAAGGACAAATAAGGAACTACACCTTAATGATCAGATTGGAGATTATGACATAGATTATGTGGTCCTCGACTTAAGGTCAGAAGTCAATGTTATGATGAAGCAAACCTGGGCGTTGATGGGAAAACCTAAGTTATATTACTCCCCTATCAGGCTTAGGATGGCTAATCAACATGCAATAAGTCCCTTTGGAAGACTGGACCATGTCCCTATGGACATCGATGGGGTAAGGACATTTGCAGACTTCAAGGTGATTGAGATAGTTGATGATAGTTGTCCTTATCTTGTGTTGTTGGGCATTGATTGGGATTTCAACAATTCCATTGTTGTTGACTTAAAGAAAATAAGAATGGCATTCGAAGGTGATGACCTTAGGGTCATTTCACCTTTGGATCCTGATGAAGGTCGCAGATACATAGAACCCATCAGAGAAGAATACCACACACACAAGATAGAGAATATATATAAATTGATAGCAAGGCAACAGGATTACATTAATCCTACAACAGATGGGAATTTAAGTTGGTGAAGTGACAGCGCGTGCTCATCAGATTTAGAAGAAGCACTAGAGAATTGGTAGAACAAAATGTATGATTTTTTTGCGCGGAGGTGTGCCAGATTGACCAAGGAAGTTCGTTTGATTGGCACATAAGTAAGTAATCTACCCACATTTAACAGTTTAAATCATTTAGAAACTTTCTTATTGGAATTTGAATAAATTGTACTAGTATAATAGAGACTGTTGGCACTAGATGAAGCCTTGAAAGTAACACTAGAGAGATGGTGGGAGCATAGAAGAAGAACATCGTGAATTGGGTGTCATGTCGCACTTTGATGACAGTGCACTTTTCAGAACAAGTTGAAGGGTGAGAAGTTTGATACATAGCTCAGAGTTATCTGAAGGACCATGTGTAAAGTTGTGAGGAATCCTGGAGCAACATTCCTCAAGAGTAGTGGGTGCATAAATTTATTAACACTTTGGACACAATGCCTATTAATTGGTATATTCAAGCAGAACTGTGCCTCACCACTGTCGATTGGCATGGTATGACTCGGAACTTTGTAGCTACATTTTTATTTGAAATTCAGTACCCGACAGTAGATCAATCTTTACAAGTTGTACAATAGAAAGTCTTTAAGGAGGCACCTAACCTCCCCATGGAGCAAGAAGAGGATGAATGAAATGCACCTCTTCAGAAACTGCAAGGCTATTACAATATCAATGTTGATAAAGATGATGATCCTAGGAATGTGAACATCACATAAAATAAAGGATAGAGAGACATAGAAGGACCAGGAGTTGAACTACCCTTCATTGGACAACCAATCAAAATCAAGAAATTTAATATTGGAACAGAGCAAGCACCTAAGCTCGCAAATGTTGGAGATTATTGGGATGATGCCACTATTGATAAGATCACAAAAATACTGCATGAATATCAGGACTTGTTCCCAACCAAGTTCACATACATGAAGGGCATTAAAGGGCCCATGGGGGAAATGAAGATCCCCTTGAAACCAGATGCAAGGCCAGTCAAGCAGAGACCTTACAGACCGAATCCCAAGTATAAACATAAAGTCAAGATTGAATTAGACAGAATGTTGGAAGCGAGAATCATAGAACCTGTTGAAGAATCATAATGGATTAGCCCTATGGTGGTCCAAGATAAGAAGTAGAGAGAGATCAGAATCTGTGTAGATTTAAGGAAGTTGAATGATGCATGCTTACATGATCTATTCCCTTCATTGTTTACTGATGAAGTGTTAGATAATGTGGGAAGACAAGAAGTTTACTCCTTCACAGATGGATTTTTGGGTTATCATCAGATCAATATTTCTAAGGAAGATCACCATAAGACCATGTTTGCAACAAAATGAGGTTCTTTCCAATACATAGTGATGCCTTTCAGAATAAAGAATGCACCAACCATATTTTCTAGGGTGGTGTTCGAAGCATTCAAGGAATTTTTACATAAATGTTTAGAAGCATATTTTGATGATTGGACTATTTTTATCTTATTGAAAAACCATATTGAATGTTTGAGACTAATTTTGGATAAGTGGAGGAAATGTTAGATTTCCCTGAACCTGAAGAAGTGTATCTTATTTTCTCCCTTTGGAGTGATGTTAGGCCATATTGTGTGTAAGCAGGGGTTGTTGGTAGATCCTTCCAAGATTGCCATCATTGTTGATCTACCCCCTCCTACTTTAGTTAGATAGCTGCGCAATGTGCTGGGACATACTGGATACTACAAAAATTTCATCAAGGGCTATGCATAGATAACAACACCCATGGAAAAGATTTTAAAGAAAGATTGTCAGTTCCAATGGTCAGAGGAATTTCAATAGAGCTTCAACACACTGAAACAGAAAATGGTCACTGCACCCATTATTGTTTTCCCAGATTGGAGTAAGGAATTCCATGTGCATGTTGATGCTTCATCTATTGCATTAGGAGAAATGTTAGCACAACCAGGAACAAGGGATATTGACCACATGTTAGCCTTTGCAAGTAGGAAGCTCTCTACAACTGAGATAAATTACACTACCATAGAGAGAGAAGGTTTAGCCATGGTGTATGTGATGCAGAAGTTTCGTCACTGCTTGTTGGGAGGACATTTTAAGATGTTCACTAATCACTTTGCATTGAAATACCTAGTCAACAAGCCAGTGTTGGGAGGACAAATATGAAGATGGCTATTTTTATTCCAAGAATATGATTTTGAGATTGTGGTCAAGCCAGGAAGAATGAACAAGGGACCTGACCACTTGTCTAGGTTAGAACATGGAGAGGAACCTACCAGTTTGGAGTATACACTACCAGATGCACAGTTGTTGGCCATCAGAAATATTGATGATCACTTCACCGAGATAGTTCAGGTCCTATAAATAAGAATGACACCTCACGAATATACAATCATTCATAATAAACAGTTGGTAGTTCGTGCTGCAAATTTTTCACTTATAGCTGGACAACTATATAATATGGGACCCGATGAGATCTTGCGGAGATGTGTTATGGAGGCAGAAATACCATTGATTATGGAAGAGGCACATGAAGTCATCGCAAGAGGACATTATGCAGGAAAATCCACAGTGCATAAGGTTCTTCAAGCTGACCTCTAGTGGCCCACTTTACACAGAGATGCTAAGGAATACTATAGAGCCTGCGATGTATGTCAAAGAGTTGGGAAACCTTCTAGAAGATATGAGATGCCTTTAGCACCACAACTAAGATTATAGACATTCACAAAATGGGCCATTGATTTTGTGGGACCTATAAACCCACTAGGAAAACACATAGGATCTAGTTACATCATCACTGCGACAAAATATTTGACCAGATGGGAAGAAGCAAGAGAAGTCAAGGACTGTAGTGCAAATATAGCTGCGTGATTCATATTTGATGATATCATAACTTGATTTGGATGCTGAAAGATCCTTATGAGTGATCAAGGTACACATTTTTATCAATAAGACTATTGAAGCCTTTACTCATGAATTTGAAGTTCACCATCAGAAGAGAACACCTCACCACCCACAAGCGAATGGAACAGTCGAAGCTTTCAATAAGATCTTGGAGACAACGTTGACGAATATTTGCAGTTTGAACATAGATGATTGGGATTTGAGAGTGCCAGTAGTGCTATGGGAATATCGAACCACTTGCAAGAATCTCACAATGCAGACTCCCTTTAAGTTGGTTTATGGTCTAGAAGAAGTGGTACCTATGGAATATTTGGTTCCTAGTCTAAGAATTGATGCATTCACAGATATGGATGACACAAGCGGTGTGCAAAACAGGCTTGCATAGTTGGTAGAAATGGAAGAAGACAGGTTTATTACAGGATTCCATCAACATGTACAAAAGGAATGAGAGAAGGCCTACCATGATAGGCATATCAATAATAAAGCATTTAGGCAAGGAGATTTGGTATTGGTATAATCAAGTTTATGAAGGATCCAAGGAAGTTCCAGACACATTGGCTTGGGCCATATGAGGTTGCCTATGTTATAGAATGAGGAGTTGCGCAGTTGAAGACTTTGAATGGAGAATGGAAGAGAGGTTTAGTGAATGGGAGCCGGTTGAAATTGTACTATGACAACCAGCTACCTCACAACTCTCAGTAAAAGCATAAGAGGAAGGGTCTAGGTACCAAGTGCAGTTGAAACTGGGTACCAAACACAGAAAAGATAGTGTGCACAAGGAAGGGAGGGACAGAGCGGAGAGCACAGGCTTCTCCATGCAGTCTAAAGTCAAAGTCAAACAGAAGGTTCATACCTGCAGTGCCTCGGGACGAGTCATATGTGAGTGTCAGGGGCCTGTTGGCCCTTGGTTATGGAAGAAAGTGAATATTAAGGAAGAAAGGCGAATCACAAACTGTGCGGAAGTCACAGTAACTGATATTGGGTCAAAGTGGTCAAAGAAGCAGAAACTAAGGAGCGAAGTGAGGGAAAACAAGTCATTGAATGAGAATACCGAGGAGGACAAATTAGCAAGGAAGATGGATCATGGACAACTTAGCAATCGAAAAATCCACCAACGGATGCTTTGGAGCACCTCGTGAAGACGACAGAAAGACAGGTTGGTGAAGCCCTGGAAATGCAGGTCAAGTTGACCTAGGGTTTTAGACACATTAGGTTTTTATATCTAGGGTTTTGACACCTAGACGTCTGTCAGGAAATGTATAAATAAATTTCTAGAACACCTAGGAGGGTTCGTTCAAAGAGGATTGTATTGTTGATGTCGAGTGATTATTGTTGTGCATGAGGAGAGTATTGTGTTGTGATAATATCCATGTATTGTAATATCTTCAGCTAGGTACGAAGATCAACCCTGCAGCTGGGTGCATAGGGAGGGAAGAGAAGGAGAGAGAGATTTGCAAGCTGAGTGCACAGATAGAACTGTATGTTTTCATATAATATCAAGAAACATAGTTCTTTGGACATAGACCTAGGGAGAGGGTGAACAACTTCTATCTTGTTTTTATGTGTGATTGATGTTGTGTTATTTTCCTTCTGTTATTATGTTATTGCATTATTGTGCTAGATCTGAGATATAGTTGTGTGAAGTAGACTTAAGTTGGTAAAGAATAACTATCTCTCTATGTGTTGTTTCCCTGGAACCACTTTGCATTTCCTCTGGTTGTATACACGTATGTCCTGCAACCCCCTATTTCTACTTCGGGTGAGACTGCATCTGCTTCGCAAGTGTTTTCAAAAGGTCTAGTAGTTAGGGCTTGTTGGTTTGTTGTTAGAGTTGAAACCTGGGCCTACCCCTGTGCCAACAGGGACACACTTATCTGTTCCTCGGAATGGGAAGAACAAGGGAGGGAATAATTTCACCGTATATAGAAATTATTCCACAGCCTATTGTAAATTATGTCGAGGAGGACCTAGGAGTGTATTCCATCTTTGTAGATGTTGATAACACTACCTTGGAACAAATTGAACTGGAGGATGGGATGTCGCATATGCACTTTGATGGGTAATGATACAACAAAGGTAATGGAGCTAGAATTTGAGCTAGAATTTTCTTGTACTCACCTGTAGGGAAAATTCACAACTTTTCCTATACGTTAGATTTTTCTTGCACAAATGTCACCGAATTTTAAGCATTATTGCTAGGCATTTAAAATTCCTATAATTTAGGTCGTGGTCACCTTACAGTTTTTGGGGACTCTAAACTTATTGTAAACCTTGTACACAAAATATATTTTCCTAGCAAGAAGTCAATGAAACTTTACACCCAAACTATTTAGGCACATATCTCGAACTTATTATCATTTAAAATCACTCATGTTAAAAGGGAACTAAATTCAATGGCTGACATGTTAGTTTCTTTTGCAGCCTCTCCTACTCAGCAACTTCTTCCACAAACACCTGATTGTACATTTCAATCCTTATATCATCCTCATATACATGAAAATGTAGAGTCATGGTAGGTCATCCCTAGTGATTAAATAATCTATGAGTTCATACAAAATGAACCATATAAGCCCAAGGGGATTATATCCATGGAAAACAACAAAATTATGAAGGGCTTGACTCCTCTAGAAAGTTCATTTTCATCGAGTGATGTAGGAAACAAAGAAACACATAAAGAAGAGGAGTCAAAAAGGAAAGTGGGTGAAACCATTTCCTTGAACATTGAGACAGTCGATTCCCCAAGGAATGTTAAGATAGGTGCCCAATGTACTGATGAAGAAAAGTTGAAATTCACTGAGTTACTTCATGAATTTCAATATGTTTTTTCTTGGTCCTATGAGGATCTTCATGGTTTTGATCCTACTCTTATACATCATGCCATTCCTATCAAGGAAGGAATAAAACCAGTTAGGCAAAAACAAAGACCCATTAACCCTGCACTTGAAGCGACTATTAGGAAGGAGTTGGAA
>JZKD02S1874013.1:25650-42110 GCA_000966675.3 Picea glauca
AAATAATATGATTGATTTATAATATAATTCATACACACTACTAATTTTATTAAAAATTAATCACAACATTTATTTAAAAAAAGTTGCTCAATGAAAAAGTTCTATTAATGTTTTTTATTTATTTCAACAGAAAAAGTTCTATTAATGTTTTTTTATTTATTTCAACAGGTAATGGATCTAACCTAGAAAGGCATATGTCAAAATCCAATCAAAGTTTCATCAAGCAGATGAGAATCATGGATCAATACAAACAAAGGGAAAGGATATTTTACAATATCAACCAAAAGAACTCCATCTCATACCATTACCAAAAGATAGGAACGGGATCAATGATAGGAACCAAAACCAAAACTAAGGAAGCAAAAATATGAGCAACTAATAAAAGAATTGCAAGTTTCGTAGGGTTCTTTTATTTTTTTCAAAATTAAGGGGTTAGTAGGGTTCTCAAAATTAAGGGGAATGGGGAATTGTTGAGGGCTCAACAATATCATAAACTTTTTTAATGGTAATAATAATATTATGACAATGGTAATGGTGTTATTGAAGGAAATGATGTGGTTAAAAGTATTGATGCTTTTATGACAATTATTAATACTTATTTGTTTAGTCATATATAAATCAACCATGCATAACAATTATTTAAATGCACTAGTTTATAAATATATACTAATTACATTATTTCATTCAAATGAACACAGTGCATCTATATGTTTTAGTGTTGATTTATTCTTTCTTTTTGATAAAATTTCAATTAATCACTAAAAAATCAAATAATAATAATAATAATAATAATAATAATAATACACTAAATTGGTGTATGAGATTCCCTTGTTTCTGAGACAAAGGACCTCCTCAACGATTTGACTGTTAAAGTCTACGAAGGTATACATACCCTACCCCACTTAGATTTGAACATGTGACCTCTTAGGAGGAAACCCATGTTCTTAACCATTAGGCCCACTTAGGATATAATCATTGCATTAATGTATTGTATCATTTAAAAAATATTTCGACTGTAACAATGTAAATAATTCATATATTTAATCAAAAACATAACATTTCATGGCATTGGACAATGCTATAGAATAAGAAACCCATTCTATTGTATATGAATCATGCAACTTTGGTCATATAAATGAGACATCATAAATGTTTTCTATAATCAAAATGTCAACAATTATTACAGCTAATGGTAACCTATCATCATCCAATTGCCACAGTATGTCCACATTAAATACAATGTTCAATTTTCAAAGAAAAAAAATTCAAAATATACAACTTGTAACATTAAACTATGTTTATAATCATTCATCATTCAAACTACTATTGTTTCTTGAGTTGTTTGCATCCCTCATTTATTCATCACTTGTAGGGGATATTGTACTTGGGTTATTTGGATGAATGCTTTGTTGATTGACCTGATTTTTTTACACCTTTCTATGTTCCATATACAAACATAGAAATAAAGTGTAATGAGCATATCTAAATTTATAATATAATATACATCATTGCGTAAATCGAAAAACATCCATATTAGCGAGAGATTCATAAACAATACACATTCTTTCAAAGCCATTTCTCATGTTGTCTCTCAACAAATCTTATGTAGGCTCTACTCCATACTTTGTTTCTTATGATTTTTATACACCATAATAAAGCATAGATATAATTAAAGATTTCTTGATATTCCATTAATTATAAAAGAAGGGAAGTAAAACAACATAGCTACTTACAAATTGCTTAATTAACCCTTGATATTCCAACATATACTCATTACCCATTCTTAATCCAATGTTAATCAAATGTTTTGGTGACTCTCTTTGTATGTTAGCACACATTGCAAAACATACATAGATGATTGTAAATTAATCAAAATATAAACATCACAACAAATATGAAATGTTAAGTAAGGATAATGAAAGTACTCACAAATTTTACGATCAACCCTTTTTTCTTATGTGTTGAATGGGTTCCATTTTGTTCTCTTTTCTATAAAAAAAAAAAAAAAAAGTTAAAAATTTGTAATTCATGTGATAATTAAAATCTTCTATTACACATTAAAAAATCATTGATTACATATGTTTAATGCACATTGCTTTTGGGATATCTCCTACGGTGATTCAATTATTCTCATTTCATCGACCATCCCTTTCTACATTTTTTTGGACATCCATACTAGCATGTTTTAGAAATTACATGGTTCATCGTTTGGAATTTGTTCGACAACACATGTGTATTTCAACAGAGGACGAACACCTTTATTAACCACTCACACAACCAGATAAAATACCAACGCACTAATGTTTTTACATGGTAAAATCCCTATGGGGAAATATCCATGGCCCCAACCAACATGGCCACTTGAGGGAATTTATTAATGCAAAAGAAAAATATTACAAGACAATTTCTCATGATCAATCATCGACAAATGACCCTCCATGCTATTTAAATAGAGATCATGAACCAATCAAGTGTCAAGACAGAGATCAATGTAGCCATTAAGATCGAGAAGAATATGATTTGTCAGATCAATCTATGTCTAGAACATATCATGACTGTCAGATTACATAATTACAAATGCATACTAAAGAAACACACCAAGAAACACACATTAATCTAACAACACATTAAACCAAGTTGATATTAACTAACTTCCAAGTGTCTAAATTTCCTAACATCCCCCCTTAAGAACAAATTGTGATAGGATTGAAGGATTTACATAGGAGACACAATAGGAGAAGGAAGGATGAATTAGAGCTTATCCTTCTTTAATGATAACTTATTGAACTCCTAACATAGATCGAAATTTAGAAAACTTCACTTCTGTAAGAGATTTTGTGAAAATTTATGCAACTTGATCTTTTGTAGGGAAAAATAACACTTCAATAACTAAATCATGGATGAGTTTTCTAGTGAAGTTCATGTGTAGCTCGATGTGTTTGTTTCACTAATGTTGAACTAGACCTTTGGTGAGCTTGATGGTACTATGATTGTCACACCAGAGGGTGGTCGGATTTTTTTGCTTGAATCCAAACTCCAAAAGGATCTGTCGAAGCCACAAGGCTTCTTGACTTGCATTAACTATTGCTTGGTACTATACTTCTGTCAAGGAAAGAGAAATAGTCTATTGTTCTTACAAACCCAAGTGAGAGGTCTTGAACCAAGGATGAAAACATAACCCACATAATAATTTTGATCATTAGGGTCACTGACCCAATCTGAATTAGTAAACAAATGAGGCCCCCTTGAACTGTAATGTATTCCAAAATGAATTGTACCTAGGACATATCAAATTATCCTTTTATATGCTTTACAATGGCTTTCATGTGGTGTTTGCATATACCGGGAAACAAGACCAACATCAAAGGAAATATCAAGACGTGTATGAGTCAAATATAATAGGCTACCAACTAACCAATGATACAAAGTGACATCAAATTTGGGAGTAGTACAGGTGGAAGCAAGTTTGACTCCAAACTAGAAGGGATAAGGGGATAGTTTGGAATCATCCATGTGAAAGTGGTGAAGAAGGTTACAATCATACTTAGACTTGGAAAGAAAAAATCCTTCCTTGGTTTGAAAAACTTGGAGGCCAAGGAAATAATGCAAATAGGCTAAGTCTATCATTTCAAATTTCTTCTTGAGTCTAGATTTCACATGGGTTAAAAATTTAGGGTCGCTACTAGTGAGGATATTGTCATCAACATAAATAAAAAGTATTATGAGATGAATTCCTAGTTTCTCAGTATAGATATTAGGTTCATAATGACATCTAGAAAATCCGATGTCAAGAAGAAAGTTTTCCATTTTGGCATACCAAGATTGAGGAGCTTGCTTAATACCATAAATAGATTTCTTAAGGTGAGAAACAATGATGGAGTCATTCTATACATAACTAGAAGGTTGTTCCATGTATATTTCTTCTTGCAAATCCCCATACAAGAATGCAGATTTAACATCCATTTGATGGACCTTCCATTTACGTGAGGAAACAAGGGCTATAACAAGGCATATGGAGTTCATTTTGGCTAAGGGGGGCAAAGGTTTCATTACAATGAATGCCTTCAACTTGAGAGAACCCTTTGTAAAATAAACGAGCATTGTTTCTTTCAACATTTCCATTTGATGCATACTTATTTATGTACACCCATTTAAATATGACAGGTTTCTTCCTCTTATAAGAGGTACAATATCCCAAGTATCATTCACCATTAAATAACAATACTCTTCATTCATTGTTGTGTCCCAATATGGATGACCTGAAGCTTTTGAAAATGTGTCTTGATCATGAGTCTTTGAAACTTGAGCTAAAAGAGAAGAGAATTGTTGGAACTATGAACGTGTCTAACGTTGATACAAAGCATAACTAAAAAGATCACCTACTGCTTCTCATGTTGAACAGACCCATCTAGGAAGCAATGGTGTTGGTGCAAGTTCATGTTCAATGGACTCATATGGAGGAAGGTGAGTAGGTGGAGATAGATTTCCATCCTCACTATCATCATCTAAAGAAGAATAAACCTGAATTAGAACATAATATGGCACAAACGTCGAAGATGGATCATAGGCCAAAGATGACACAAATGATGAATTAGGCTTGCATGCTAAGAAATTTTCATCAAATTTAACATCTCTTCTAATAATAATTTCATTGGAATGAGTTTGAAGAAGTCTGTAACCTTTGACATCTTTAGAATATCCAACAAAAATACACTTCTCACTTTTAGGATGTAAATCTTTCCTTTTATCACCAGGAATGCGAGCCCATGCTACACTACCAAATACATGGAAGTGGCTTACATCTGGCTTAATTTTGTTCCATGGTTCTTATAGTGTTATATTTTTAAGGCCTTTGTGGGAGTGCAATTTACTATATAATTTTCATAGTTGATGGCTTCCGCCCAATAATGAAGACTTAATCCCTTAGATTGGATCATTAGCCATTTCTTTTAATGTGTGATTATTTCTTTCAAAAACACCATTTTTTTGTCGTGTATATGTGTTGGCTCGGGCCTATTTTGAGAGAGATAAGTCTATTTTGGGCACATGCCTATTTTGGGGAGAAAGAAGTCTATTTATGGGCACATGCCTATTTTGGGAAAATAATCTTATTTTTGGAGCGTGCACCATAGGTGGTGGAAAATAAACATGCAGAAGAAGAAAAAGTAGCATGCAGAAGGGGGAAAAGCAATGTGGCGCACATGCAGATAGACCTAGCCATGTTAGGGTTAGGGTTTAGTACATGAATGTAATGAATATGAGCCAATAGAATAGTATAAATAAAGGCCTAGGAGGTCTAGGAGAGGTTGGTCATTGGTTGATTAGTCAAGGAGATATAGTGTTGGTCTGAGTAAGTTAGTTTTGAGGGTTAGATCAAAGGCTGTGGAGCCTAGTGTGGTCTAGTCTGCCTCACGGAGGGTACTTACCCTCATTTTTTATTGTAATCCTAAAGATGTAATGCACACATTGCATATTTTGTAGAAGAATGAATAAAAGAGCAGAAGAGATAGATATTTGTAGAAGTATACCCAGGGGGGGTGAACCACATCAAATCTACTGTGTTATGTGTCATGAATGATTATTTTACTATTATGTTATTTATCAGTTACACAATGAATGGTTAAGTTGATTATGACAACATGCATGCATATTTAGATGAATGAATGAATACTAGTTTTAGATGAATGAATAATAATGTTGATGCATGATGAAAATGATCAGAATACAGTCCCAATCCCTTCCTTGATTGCAAACATCTAAGTATTGTAGTCCCCCATAAAGCTATCTCAGGTGATATTGTGTTGTGCGCTCTGTGTGCAACATTACCTTTTGGTTTACCAGGATGGCCGATAGTTTGATACCATCTTCGTCGGGGTCCTAGCATTTTTGAGGTATTTTTAACTTCGAATTATAAACTTCGATGATGAACATTAAAATGTTAATAACACTCTAGGGTCGGTGCGCAGATCCAGGTTAAAAAGGGAATATTCTTTCGATACAGCCTCCATCGGGGTTCTAACATCTCTGAGGTCTTTTGGACTCTGAATCATAAAGTCCGAAGACACATCTTTAAACCATTTCAAGTCTCCTTATTTGGCATGCAAACCCATTTTAAAAAGGGAATATACCTTTGATACCCTCCCATCAGAGTATACCTTAACCTGAGTTTCGATTAACTCCGATGTGATGACTCTGACCGACCACACCTATCACCAGGACTACGCTCCTACTACATCAACACACGAGCTTGGGAGGGATAAGGGATATTCTCTAATCCCTTTCCTTCGGAGCACAAATAACTCATGAAATTTCCTAGTCTGATGGAAGAGACTCTGACAACCGTTCTTTCAAATTTAAGCCTATGCTTCGACCATGATATCTGGATTTAGAAAATATTCTCTCTTAAATCTCATTAATGGTGAATATGATGCTTGTATTTCGAAATAGTCCTTGTACACATGGTATTTATTACACATTTCGAGTGATTTAATACATATGAAATGACCCTAAACCCTCATTTTTCACTCTATCTTCCTCCATAAGATGGTAAAGAAATCTTCCTTTCTCTAATTAGCTTTGTAATACTCTGAAATCATATGTTTCAACTGAATTGTAAGTATTACACTTTTCTAACATTGTTTGTCTCCTTATAATTGCTTCATTATTTTATGGGGATTAACTCATGTTTTAACTCGGGTGATACAAGACACAGACAACATTTCATTATGGAAAGTCAGAATACTAAGAGACCCAAGGTCTCTTTCCACTTTCAATCAACCTCTACGCATGAAACTTCTTCTTTCCAACTAAAGGTTTTGGTAATGGACACTACCCATCACACTAGTGAATACCAAAGCCTCAGATATGATGAGATCTATAGGATTTTCAATACTAGAGATTTTTCTCCAAAAGACAAAAACCTAGAGATATACCATAACATACAAAAAAACAACATTCATATAATTGTTGCTCGACCACCCCTTTTTCTATACAACGAAGCAACATATTGGTGATTTAAGAAGTTAGACCCAAACACTGCAACCATCATAAGAAAGCATGGAAGGTGTGTAGCATCCCTAAGGCCTAAATATATCAGCATGAGATATCACTTACCCACACCTACATGTGCTCTCAATGATCCATTCTTAAAATGTTTCTTTCAAAGAAACAAAGGCCCAACTAAATTGATGAAACATTGACAGGTAGATGAAGACAAGACTCTCAAGCAGAGACATAATCTAGTCCCCATACAAGAATGCAAAGCACCATACAAAATGTTGGTCGCCATGTTGAATCGGTTGTATGGTGAGGAAAAAAACACGCACTTTCAAAAATATTGGCTACCATTGGCCCATACCATCATTAAAACGGGATAGGTGTTCAATTGGGAAAATATCTTGGCTTTCAACATATGTCTCCACATGAAAAATATTCTAGGTATGAGAAAGCCCTGCTTTTATATGTCATCCTACTTGATTGATGCCATTTATTCCTCTATACAATTTATTGACCTCTTGTGGAATTGGGACCAGGACTAACCCAATGTACATGTGTATTTATATGAGTTATGGAGCATAAATTACAAAAGGTATTTATATGTCATCTGTAACTACTTCCTCACCCTTCTCTATACTATAAATTTTGGTTTCACTAAGCACAAAATTTCCATCGAACCCCGAACTAGAATGAAATGGGTAGCAAACTAGTACCTGGGAAAATACTAATCATACATTGGGGTGTACGGTTCCACTATGGCCCCACATATTTTACCTTACTTTGTCCCAAACCGTCTCCTAATGAGATAAATTGCTTATCAAACCATGAGAATAGGGGTCACCTCTCTTCTCATGAGTCATAGAAAAACACTCTGGCCTATGTTTCCTATCCACATAGGGAATTACACCATTTCTAATGGTACTCGTGCTAGAAAAGAGGAAAAATACCTACAATATGTATTCCTATGCCTTGGAGATCCAAAATTTCATGACCCACATGAAATTGTTGTTGGCCATGTCAGATCTATAGGTCTCACCCATCCTAACATACATGTGGTTGATTTTGAGGAAGACAAGCTCAAAGGAGTTCTTTTCTGTGAAGAAGTGTTACAAAAACTACCTAATGATGTTTCCAAACAAGAATTGGATTCTAAGAAATAGGCAATGAAGATGGTTACACTAAACTAGTTTCAAAGACTACTGCAAGAAGAGTAGGACAAATTGAACACCAAAGAATAAGAAAAAAATAGGAAGGTAGAAAAGTTAGAGAAAAAAATACTGCAAGTTGAGGAAAAATACTAGAACAATATAGTTGAGGGGAAAAGAATAAAAAAGGAAAATGATATCAAAGAAGAGCAGGCTACCCTTTAAAAGAATAAAATTGAAGAAGAGGCTAAGAGACTGGTTGATGAAGTAGAGGCCAAACAATTAGTTGAATAGGATGAGGCTAAAACGAAAGTAGATAAGCAATTGAAACAATATAAATTACAAGAATTAAGCAAGGCCCCAAGTAGTCCATCAATGCCCAATCTAGGCATTGTGAACATTCCACCCCAGGAATACACTCCCCTCAATGCCATCGCAGGTGATTCTACATTCTCTTCACAAGTTCTAAATTTTGAAGGAACTGTAGTGGCCATTGGAGATTATTATTATGATGACAAAACAAAAATCATTAAGAAGAGATCAAACAATATAAAAAGGGGAGAATGTACCAAGTCCATAGCGTCTATAGGAAGTGTTTTAGAGTGGAAATTTGGTCCTGAATCAGAGGAGAATGCTTTTCAAGAATATTTTTCCCTCCATGCATTCACAGGATTAAATGCATCATCTATTCTTGAGGTGACCAATGCCTTAGGCATAGTTAGAACCAGAATTATAGAGTTGGAGGAAGAATTGAAGACCATGAAGGAGGAAATTTCTTCACATTCTGAAAATGCCACAAGGGTGACTGAAACTGTCAATGCTAAAAATTTGAGCAAATCATTTCAAATGAAAAAGGACGAGATGAATGCATAATTTTATAAAAGGTAACAAACCCAACAGGTGATCTAGGAGGATCCGGGAATGATTGTAGAGGTCCAGAAAGATCCATAACATAACAAAACAAAGGTAGATACTTTATTTGACAGTGGATCCCAAGTTAATCTAATATCTTAAGCAATTGTTAAGAAGTTGGGATTGAAGATGACACCTCATAAAAATCCATATCCATTAGGTTGGGTGTGTGAAAATGCTAGGTTGCAGGTAACAAAGCAGTGTAAGATCAGGTTTGCATTTACAACTAATTTATTTGATGAGGTAGAGTCATATGTTGTGCCTCTTGACATTTTCGGCATTGTCTTGGGTAGTCCATATCTATTTGACATGAAGGTTGTGTTCTATCAAGAAGAAAATAAATATCACCTTCTCAAGGATGGAATTGAATATATTTTCAAAGCTCATTGCATCAAAACTAATGTTTCTTTAGTGAGCATAGGGAAAATGAAGAGACTCATGAGCGCAAGTAAATATTTTGTTCTCATGATAGTGAAACAGAAAGAAAAAGATATAAAATATGCTTTAGCAGGTTGTGATCCAAATAATAAGTAGGAATTTATCAACATCATATCTAATTATGGTGAGTTGTTCCAGGAACCTGCAAGGTTTCCTCCTAAAAGAAAGGTTGAACATGAAATATATTTGTAGCAAGATGCTCCTCTTCCAAAAATTGGAATGTACAGGTCATCAGTGATTAAGAATGCAAAAATCAAGAAGCAAGTTCAAGAGCTTTTCAATAAAGGAATCATTAGACTGAGATCTTCTCTATTTGGTTCTCCTATTGTATTAGTTCCAAAGAAATATGGCATGTGGAGGATATGTATTGATTTTCGATCCCTGAACAAGATTAAGTTAAAGAACCATTATTCTCTTCCCATAATAGATGATCTATTAGATCAGTTAAATAATGTTGTCTATTTCACTAAGTTGGACTTGAGAAGTGGTTACCATCATATCAAAATTGCAGAAGGCGACATATGGAAAACTTCTTTCAAGACCAAGCAAGGCTTGTTCGAATGGTTGGTTATGCCATTTGGGTTATGTATAATTTAACGCACAAATAACATTTATGAGGTGATGAATGATGTGTGCATACCCTATATAGATGGTTTTGTTATTGTATATTATACGACATATTGATATTTAATCGAAGATGGGAAGATCATATAAATAATGTCAAGACGGTCCTTGAACTCTTGAAGAAGGAGAAGTTGTATATCAAGTTATCTAAGTGTGAATTTGGAAAAAATTCTCTGGTATATTTGGGTTGCATTGTAGGGAATGGTTAGTTAAAGATATATCTTGCAAAGGTAGAAGTCATTGTGAAATATCCCAAGACAACTCATTCCACTGAAGTTAGGAGCTTCTTAGGAGTAGTAAAGTACTGGAGGAGATTCATTGTTAATTTATCACATATAGTATCACCTCTACATGTGTTAACAATTATTGAATAGGTCTTTCAATGGGGAGGTAAGAAGAATAAATCCTTCAAGATAGTGAAGAAAAATATAAGCACCACACCATTTCTGGCATTTCCATATATACAACAACCATTTGAGATTCAAACCGATACCAGTGGATATGCCATGGGCACAGTCTTGATGCAACGAGGTAAAACTATGTGTGATCATTCTGATACTTTCACTCAATTTGTGATTAACTATCCAACATATGATAAGGAATTGTATGCATTGGTACAAAATGTAAATAAATGGAAACATTACTTAATGGGAAAGGAAACAATAATTCATATAGATCATCAGGCATTACAGTATTTGTAGTCATAGACCAAGATAAAATAGTCACAACACTTTAGGTGGATGGGTTTTCTACAATAGTTTCATTTTGTAATCAAGTATAAGAAGGGTATTCATAATAAGGTTGCATATATTTTATCAAGACTAGTGGTTAATGCATCCACAATACTCACGTATAATCCTTTAGCACATGAAATTTATGTAGAACAATATGCTATGGATGATGATTTTAAATAATTATATGATGCATTAACTCACAACAATCAGTATTAAAATTATTATATGCATGTCAATTTATGATATCATCTTGGAAAACTACGTATACCAAGATATGAAAGAGTGAATGTAATCAAAGAATCTCATATTTTTGAACAATTTGTTTGTACAGCTAGTTGTCATTGATGTCAACCCTTGGAAAGTGATATTAGATATTGATGTAAACCCTTGGAGAGTGCTCTTATAGATTTATGTCAACCCTTGGAGAAGTCTGGAAGTCCTAGAGATGTGGACTAGATATTTGGATAGTTGGTTTTCATGTTAGAGGTCTACCATTGATATTGATACATTGTTAAGGTATACACTTGTTGTGGTATAGATCGTGGTACAGGTTGATGTACATAATTGATGTACATGGTTGATGTACATGGTTGATGTGAATGGTTGGCACATGGTATGATACATGTGTTGTTTTTGTGCATGGTTGGTACATAGTATGTTATAGGTGTTGATGTGCATGGTTGATGCATGGTAGAGGCTTGGTACATGGTATGGTATAGGCACATATCTTGTGATGGTATGTTGGTGAATTAGGTACATTCTTGGTAGACGCATGGTACATGGTATGGTAGAGGAACATATCTTGTGATGGTATGTTGGTGACTTTGGTACATGCTTGGTAGAGACATGATTGGTAGAGACATTTTGAGAGGTGACCTTGGTATATGATCCATGTGAGAGGATTCGGTGACAGGTTGGTCATGGAACCCGTAGTTGATCTAGGAATAAAGACATGAAGGTCAGTATACTTACAAGTAATATTATCATATATGGATAGTATGTGTCATTCCATTTCTGGTGATATATGGTACGCCACGTAGTTCCTCATGGTTGAGGAGATATGGCTTTGTGAAGTTGGAGGTCCCTCATGAATATTCTAGAAGCCTCTAGAAGGTCATCAAGAAGCTTGACCAATCAAAGTGGTTGCAAGTAGGGATTAATTATTGATTGATTAATTATTGAAAAAGATTAGTTAATTATTGCATGTCATTAACTAATTATAAAAAAGTAAAGGAGGAGTTAACAAGTTTCATGTTGAAGTAAAGTGGTAGTAAATAGAAGATAAATAATTATTACAGGGAAAATCAAAGTGGAGTAAATTGAAGGTAACAGGTTGCATGCAAGGATAATTAATTATTGGAGAGATAATTAATTATTACATGGAAAATCAAAGTGGAGTAAACATAATATAATAGGCTGCATGCAGGGTTAATTAATTATTGCAGGAATAATTAATTATTAGAGAGATAATTAATTATTATAGGGAAAAAAAAGTGGAGTAAATAGAAGATAAAAGGTTGCATGTGAGTTTCATGTCATTAAGAAATTTCTCTTATATAACATAGAGAAGATTCCATTGAAAATCTCTTATGTATTCACTTCTGAGAATATAGGTTGGAGATATGAGGAAATGAGTTGAAGAAAGAGAAGTCAAGTGAAGTAAGGATTTTGCAAGAGCCGAGAGTATGGAGAAGGGGTTTCATATCGATATTTTTTTAGTATATACGCGAGTTTCGGGAGGAAAAGTGTAGACATTTGTGACCTGCGGTGAGGGAAAGTGAAGATACCCGCAGGAAGACGATACACATTCATGGACTTGTGAGGAAAATTTGTAGAAGAATGGGGATATAAAATCTCAGCTCAGCTATATTCTAAAGGTATGTATTTGTGTGTGTGTGTTAGGGAGTTATTTTCAATATATCAGGAACATGTATGTCTCGGTAATTCATCAGTTGTTGATTTGGAGAATTCTCTTATGAATTTTGGCATGAGGAATAATTGGTTGAAGTCTTGATGAAATATTGATATAAGAAGTATTAGCAACAGAGGTATCAAAAGTAGCATCAACAATAGGTTATCAGTTACAACAACAAAAGTAGTGATACGATTGTCTAAAGTTATATTTCATATGGGTTGGACGAGGAAAGGAAAGGGGTTTGTAGCCTCCTTCTGGTTGGATCCAAAAGAATTAGGGAGTTGGATTTTCCTTCAGATTGTATCCTGTAAATAGAGGGTTAGAGAATCCTTCCAGTTGTAGCTAGTAAATCAAGAAGTTGGATTTTCCTTCAGGTTGGATCCTAAGAATTAGGGGGTTGGAGCCACCTTCCAATTGGAGCTATAAAATTCGGAAGTTGGTGCTTCCTATGAATACATTTATTCTGACATATAAGAAAATCATTATGTGGTTTTCTCTCGCATTGGGTTTCAACATAAATCTTGGTGTATTCTGTATATGTGATTATGTTATTATACATTGTTGATATACTAAACATAGATGATAAACTATTGAATGGTAACTATTTATATGCTCTTATTATTGAAGATTGTATATTGTGGTTAAAAGTGATAAAAGTGCTAATATTGATTCATCTCACCCCCCCCTCTCAGTATTTCAACAATTGGTATCAGACCTTGTCCCTCGAGAAGAAGTTTAACCAATGGAAGGTAGATCATGAAAATAATTTATATGTATAATATGGAAGTACCACAATTCAATGGTCAAAATGGTTTGAAATATGAAATATGGAGCAATGGAATGAAATCATTTTTGCAAGAAAAATAATGTGATATTTGGCGATCATTCGAGACATGTTACACAGCTAAAAACAATCCTTCGAAGACTGCATCCAAGAAGGAATTGAAAAGGAACAACAATATAGAAATGGATTTTATCATGGAAGGATTACCTGATTCAGTAAAAAACAAAGTGGGACATTATGCATCAGCCAAAGAACTTTGGGATAGCCTACAAGATATTTACACAAGGAAAAGAACAAAAGAAAAAGAAGCAGGTGACAACTCAGATGATGAATAAGTCGATAGAGAAAATCCCAATGAAATAGAATACAATTCTGAGATTAAAAAATAAAATAATCATGAAGCAAAATTTAGTCAACAAGAAAGAAAACTTGAATAAGAATTCACCTCCTTGAAGATCCAACTTGAAGAGGAAAATATAATGGAATAAGTCATGAAAAATCAACTGATGAAAAAAGAAGAAGAGGTTGAGAAGCTTGAGGAAGAAGTTGTCATGTTGAGAGTAAAATTTTTCAAGCTTAGTAAAAATGTTGAAGAAGCATCCACATCATTAACAAACAAAGTTGAAGACAAATGTCACAGGTTACCATAAAGGAAGAATGAAGAAAAGGTTGAGAGTAACGCAGAAGTACTTAAAGGAAGGAACCATGGTCAAAAAAAGTCCAAGAGGACAGATACCTTAGCATATGTCCGGTTCTTCTCTTCCTCTAGACTGAAGGATATCCCAAGTTAATATTTTCCCTTTAACTGCCAACCATAAAAAAAGTTTGAATTTTAATTGCAGATTCCAATGCCAAATGGATCTTTTCCATCCACCTATTGTACTCAGATTATTTGTTGTTATTATAGCCCTGTAGAAATATTTAACACTTGGAAGCCCCGATTTATCCCCCCTCGTCCACATTAGTGAATCCTCCCTGTCTTGTAGGAAAGTCCCCGAGTCAATTAAGTCCAATCTGTATCTGTCCCATTCACTAGCTAAGGTACCAGATGGACCAATTTCAGACTTTTTAACCATAGGGATGAAGAGTATGATCTGTCATCAGTCCTCTGAGCCTATGACAATGAAAATATATGTCTTTTGTGAAGTGCTAATATTAAATTATTAGATATAAAATATTTCTCTCCCATATCAAGTATCTTATCTCTCCCTAAATCAATGGGATGACCCTTTCCAGGATTCCATGGCAACCATTGTAGGATAATATGGACAGATTTTATGAGGCCTCCCCAAATGCATGAGGAAGACTGAGCCTAAAAAGTTAATGATCTAAACCAATTTGTAACTGTCGTATGAGATAAATACTTGTCTTTTATTACCTTGTGCCAGATACTAGGGCTAGTTAAAACTCTCCAAAGGTAATTTGTAGCCATCACCTGTTTGAAATCCAGGAGGTTTCTCAGACCCCATCCCCCATTGCACGTTGGTAGTGTAATATGTTCCCACTTGTAGATATGGATATGATTTGTCTCTCAATTCCCATTCCAGAGAAAGTTCATCATAAGTTTTCGCAGTGAATTCAAAATAGAATTTGGAATTATAGCTAAAGAAAGCCAGTAGACTGGCTGACTCTCTAAAACAACTTTATCTATTTGAAGTCTTGTATCAATAAAAAACACACTTTTGTATTAACCATTATTCCTTGATTCAATAGAGGATGTACTCATTTCCCTACCTTAAATGATATTTAAGGATTTCAAATTGCTAATGACATTTGAATATTTATTATTATATCTATTTGTATTTGAATATATAATAAATTCCTACAAATTTATTGATATTATTGAAAACTCTAATCTTAATTAGTTATCTTATCTTAAAGGTCATATCGT
This sequence comes from Picea glauca, assembly GCA_000966675.3. Classification (NCBI taxonomy): domain Eukaryota; kingdom Viridiplantae; phylum Streptophyta; class Pinopsida; order Pinales; family Pinaceae; genus Picea; species Picea glauca. The sequence goes on from JZKD02S1874013.1 coordinate 41,090, forward strand.
TAGAGGACAGTTGTGATATGTGTACTATATATATACATTATTGATGTACATATTAATTGAATTAGCTTCATGTCTTTTTTGTCCATCTTCTTTGTCTTCTTGATCTTGTTAGTTATTTACTTTCTTGGCTATATTCTTAATAGCGGTATCCTAGCACTATAGTTCTTAGTGTCTGGTAGCACCATGGTAGCTTTCCATGGTATATGAAATATGAATTGATGAACCAAGGGTTTTCTTATGTTGTCGGTCGAAGAAGTTGGTCTACAAGTGTCTATTTTTATGTTTCCATGCGCAGAGGTGCTTCCAAGAGAGACAAAGCCGCTCAAAGCTTGTGGGATATGGAAGAGAAGCTCAAGTTGATGGAGCCGAATTGTGGAGAATATGTCTCTTTACATGGTAACGCCACTCTAGATAGAGAAGGATCGATTGTATTGCAATCCGATTGGACTCAACAATGGAGAATTGATAAATGAGAGGCAGAAAGGTTTGAATCCTTTTCAAGGTCGTTATTTTATGTGAAACTATATTCAATTCGACAGGATTGATGTGTTCGTATTTGCAGACGCAAAACCAAAAGAAGTCTCTCATGCAGTTGCTCATTATTTTTGTATCTTACCATGGTTGAACAAACGAAAATATCCAATAACAATCCACGTGTTATTAAATTCCATTAATCTATTGTGATCTACCTTAGAGCCCCTCTATTCTTTTTAATATAAATAAGGTCATCTCGCTCTCAAATTTTATTTATAAGTTGGTACCCTCCTTCTCTTACCTTAGTGGCTAAGTTAATGCATGATCAAATATTATACTTTGATGTGCACCATTTTTTCTTCTCAGTTATAGTTTTTTCAAAATGGATATTATTGTATGCAAGATAGAGCCATCATTGGGGGGTAAAAGCCATTGTCAAGAGAAAGGGCATTGGATTGTGTGCCCATAATTGTTGTTGTTTGCAGAAGAAAAAATCGACCAGAATTTGAGGTCATCCCATTGTTGGCAGATAACAAAGTGTCTCCTA
>JZKD02S1874013.1:55313-81159 GCA_000966675.3 Picea glauca
TTTACGTCTCTTTCTTCACTCCTTTTTTCTAATGTTTCTAACTCTATTTGGATTTTGGCATCTCTCTCTTCTCTTTTTTTTTCTACTGATTCCATATAATCGTAAAGGATCTCTATGGTGATTTTGGGGGGGGCTCCCCTTGTTAGGGTGAGTTTTTGGAATAGGTGGTGGAGTGCTCATATTGAAAAGAAGAGAAAAAAGATGTAACAATTATTATTATGGATTACTTTATTTCTCAAATCAACTTTTACTTCTGAAACTTAAAATAAATAAATAAATAAAATGTATTTAAATCTCTTTACATAAAATTAAAATTGAATCAAAGTAAAAAGTGACTCACCTAATTTTGGATGTCCAAATGCTCAACCCTTTGAAGAAGCCAAAAAATAATTTTCGAAGATGGCAGAGAAGTCCAGAGAAACTACAGAGATTATTCTGGGTAAAAAAGGTAAAACCTACATAGATAATTCCCATTCAAAACACTATATATATAATCTTAGAAATAAAATATCTCCTAAAAAATAAATAAACAAAGAAGTATTATTCTTGTTCAAAACCCTAGATATATAATCTTAGAAAAAAAATCTCCTTAAAAAGTATTATACTTGTAAATTGTATCTCATAGGAGTATTTTGAAGGAGATTGGATTCATTGCTTTTATTTTTAAAGAAATTAATGAAGTAAGTGAAGGCGACATGTACAAAGAAATATTTTATTTTAAAGGAGGTAGTTTTATTTTAATATTGAAGGAAGAATGTAGCTTCGGTAAGTTATCCTTGACAGGGGGGAGCAACAACATCAACGATTGATAGTCAAGCTTTTAGTTTCGAAGCCCTATAAGTTAAGAAAAAACAAGCGATTCCATTCAAGAAAATTTTAAAGAATAATTCAACTCCTACATTATGGACTTGTGTATGTTCAAAATTTTATGAATTGCAATTTCTGGACTTGTGCTTGTTCATAATTTTATGATTTGTGTTAAATTGAATTATGATTGTAATTGGGTGCATTTTTTGGTTGAAGCCAAAACCCTTCTATTGAGTTTAAATTTTCTATTGTCGAGTTGGATTATTTTAAAAGGGATTCAGAACCTGTTTATGTTAAAAAATTCCAGCACAAAATTAGTGAAGTCAATGAAGTTGATGTTTTTCATGATCAACTCGTCCATGACAGAGGGGAAATTTGAACTTTTCAGTCAGGTTCCAAGTTTGTTTTAGAGCCTGTGAACAGATGATCAAGTATGTAGCCTAGTTCCCGGTATGCAGCCTTGTTCCTTAACATATTGTTGTTGATATGGTTTGTGGTAATCCTGAAACTATTCATAGATTTTGAGCTCTTGTTTTTGAGCTCCTGATAGTTTGTGGTTAGCTTGAAACCACCAATTACAACAGAATACATGAAGTTTTTCTTATTATATTTTCAGAGAGCATCATCAACATTTGTAGTTGTTGATTTCAGCCCTTTTCTTGGTTAGTTTATGGTCAACTTAAAACCATGCCATTTAGTAGAAGACACCAAATTCTACTAGACATTCAGTTTGTGGTCATCCTGAAGCCACCAATTTGGTTTGTGGTCATCCTAAAACCACCAATTTAGTAGAAGCCTTCATCTTCTGCTATTTTTTTTCAAAGTTCAAAGCGGATCTTAATCCCTATGAATATTCGCTTGACACATTACTAGTTGTCAAGAAGTGGCGTTTTTTTAGGAAAGAATGGACTTGTGATTTAGTGGGGATGTTGAAAACTCTAATCTCAGTTTGTTATCTTACCCGAACGATCATACCATTAGAGGACAATTTTTCTATGTGTACTATATATATACATTATTGATGTACATATTAATTGAATTGGCTTCCTTCCTTTTCCGTTCGTCTTCTCTTCCTTCTTGATCTTGTTAGTTATTTACTTTCTTGGCTATATTCTTAACCTAAAGTTTTCATTCAGGTTCCAAGTTTGTTTGAGCCTGTGAATAGATGATCAAGTATGCAACCTAGTTCCTGGTATGCAGCCTTGTTTCTAAACATATTATTGTTGAGGTTTAGTTAAAACCATCTTTTCAATTTTAAGTATAAGTTATATTCTTCCTCTTACATAATTTTTTTTTATTAAAATTAGAATGGTTAATGTTTATATCATTATTGTTATGGTCTGATGTTTTGTTTCTTTTTAAACAATTTTTTTTTTTTTAAATTATAGATGATGCAATTTTTTCTTTAGAATGTTGAAATCATAACATTAATCTAAAACATAAAATTATTATTGATTAATCTTGCACTGAAGTATTTAAAACTTAAGAAGTATTTAAAACTTAAGTTTATTTCGCAAGGAATAAACATGAATCATGTGAAAATGCACCAAATGTTTAGTGTTGATTTTAAACATGGAAATGGAATTAACTTTTATAGAGGATTTTCAATTATTTTTCGTTAATACTCTTTTTAGTAAAGAAAATTTGTGGTAAAAATGATTGCATGAAGAATAAACATAATGTGATAGTGTACCAAATTTTTATAGTTGATCTTAAACATACATTGATCTAAAACATAAAATTAATATTGATTAATCTTGCACCAAAGTATTTACAATTTTAGACAATTTATCTAAAGTTTATTCTGCAAGGAATAAACATGAATCATGTGACAATGCACCAAATGTTTAGTGCTGATTTTAAACATGAAAATGGAATTAATTTTTGTAGAGGATTTTCAATTATTTTTCATTAATACTATTAGTTAAGAAGAAAACTTGTGAGCCCGATGGGATAACATAGATGGTAAGACGTGCGCACACTCTCTCGGTTCAGGGAGAGGTCATGGGTTCGAGCCTTGTGTCATTGGGGTCGCGGTTTAGCATCCCATATCATTCACGAAATGGAGAAGTATCAGGTGAGTTTCCCGCACAGAATTTCTCGTAGAAAAAAAAGAAGAAAACTTGTGGTAAAAATTATTCCACGAAGAATAAACATGATGTGATAATGTACCAAATGTTTATTGTTGATCTTAAACACACAAATGGAATTAACATGTGTAGAAGTTTTTTTATTCTCAACGCTTACTACTACTTTTAATCAAATAAAATTATGGTAAAAAATAAAATGTTGGGTATATGTGTTATATTCTTTGCATGTGTGTGTGTGGGCATGTTAGATATGACAACTGCATTTGATGATCCCTACCACTAGAGCTCTGTCGTGTATGCTTTCCTAGGGGGGTCCTGGGGGGGGGTAAGTATGCCCCCCCTGGTTACGCGCAGCGTTCGGGGCAGCGCCCCGAAATTATTTTTTGGATGGTTTTTACTATTTTTAGCGGATTTGTAAATTAATCCCGGATTAAGAGATTAGGGTTTTGGTATCTACGGAATACCTAAAAACATTGTATATATTGTATGGTGAGTGGTAAAATTCGATATAATGAAAATAAGAAAGGTTTTCCCGGTTGAGGGTTTTCGGTATAAAATCTCTGTGTACTCTGTGTATGAGCCATTGATTAATTTATGTCTTGCTTAAGAATCTATATGCATTGCTTTACTTTACAGGTTTAAAACTTACAAATTTCTCGTAGAAAAAAAAGAAGAAAACTTGTGATAAAAATTATTCCACGAAAAATAAACATAATGTGATAATGTACCAAATATTTATTGTTGATCTTAAACATACAAATGAAATTAACATGTGTAGAAGTTTTTTTATTCTCAACACTTACTACTACTTTTAATCATATAAAATTATGGTAAAAAATAAACCATTTGTCATTAATTTTACATTAAAATATTTAAAATTTTACATAACTAATTCAAAATTGATTGCATAATGAATAAACATATGATGTAACAATTCAACAAATCTGTATTCTTGACAATCATTATTTATTGCTTTTAATCAAGTAAAATTATTGTATGTCACATGCATCTCCCTTATGTAGAAGCATAAAAAATTTACCTTCATAACCTTTTTATATGTACTTATACTCTTGTCTCTGCAGCAAGCTTGTACTTTACAATGGTCAAATTTCAATTTGATAGATTTTTTTTTGGAAAGAATCAAAATCTTGGCTAGTGTTTCCATATATGATATTATGTCAATTTTGGTTTAAAATAAGTACGATGACATAAGAAAGTGAATATAGCATATCTATAATGGTAAGCATATAAAGTACAAGATAATGGCGAATACACAAATGCTGGCTAACAGTAATAAAAAAAAACAAAAAAACACAAAGGTAGAAGGTTGAAATTTAATCTTAGAGTCTGCATAGTTACCATCTTTCATATCCTCAAGGAAGGATATAGACATTTTATGTCTATTTTATTTGAAGGAAAGTACAAAGGATAAATCTAAAAAAAATAGACGGATCGTGTAGATTTTGGGTCTAATCTTAAGAAATTGTTATATAACTTTTTTTAATATGAACATTTTAGATTATATTCATATGAAATGCCTTATAACAAAGGAAAAATTACAATGTTTTTTCAAATAATTAGAACTTCGAAAATTTAATGTTTCTTTAAATATTTATTTTAGTTAATTTCTTTATTAATTTTACATCATTTTTAACTTTAATTAAAATGCAGTTTTTTAAATAATATCATTAACACGATTTTATTTGGGTTTGGTACGTTGAATTATTTTTAATAATATAATAAAAGCTTTATTAGTCCTCACCCTTTCATCGGGAGGGATTATTAGTAATTGGCATTCCATTGTTTTATGTTTTATTAGTATATGCATACAAACCAACTATTTTAACCAAAGTTTTGATATATTCATACAATTTTACAACTCACATTTTATTTGTTTTCCTAATTTTTTAGTTTGAGGTTTTATTTGGCCTCAGCTCGAGGCATAGTCACATTGTGCTCTGAAATCTTAGATTAAAAGACATTTTTGCTTATTTTCCTGAAGTGAAGTAATGCTAGAAATAAACCTAGCATTACTTCTCTAACATTAAATGTTTGTTTTTCATAGGAAATACTTTTTGTACTATGATTTTGAAATGTTTTTCATGGACAACGTGATTGTGAGTTTAGTGGCAATGTGGCTATAGGTACATTGGACATGAGTATAACATGTAAGCTTTTATCTTTTTCTCATGGTGCTCTTATCTTGTGCCCTTCTCTTTTTCTCTGACTCCCCATGAACTCGGCTCCAGTTCTACATTTGGTTGAAGAATATCATTTTTTTGTTTGAGCTTGCTAGTGCCTTCCGCATGTTGTTGCAGTGGAAGAAAAACAAAGAATTGTATGCATATTATTTTCTTTATAATTCCTCTAATTGTATTTATGATAAGTATGTTCAATGCTTAAATTTTGGGACAAAGAATTCAATCCAATGTCTATGGATAAATATATATTACCCATTGTTTTTCTTATACCAAATCTAGTGACCTTCATATAAGGCAGTGAGACCCATCTATTATAGTCAACCAACCTAATCCATTCTCAATTATGGTTACAGTTGGATATTTCCGCCACTTTTGCCAAGATTGAATGATATTTTTCAGTCTGATATTGTAATAGTGTAGTTTCTATAAAATTGTTAGAGTGAAAAATAGTAAAGAGGACTACTAGATTCAAACATTGTTGCAAATGTTGCCTTATTGAATTTCTATCATGTTCCATCAATTTATGATATTTTAAGAACCAGTACTTGCTATGCATATTAATCAAAAGTTTAATATATAGGTACATTTATCAACTTACAAAAGTGAAATTAAACTCATCATTATGAAGTGGACATGTTAAGCGAATGACGTTATATTAGAACATGATCTGGGAATTTCTATTGCATGGAAGTTGTGTATGGGATGGGGTAATGGTTTTTTCCCATAGTATATTCTTATCACCTTGCAGTCGGTCTTAGGTCTGCCCGAACTTACTGACTTCCTTGATTCACCCTACTATTAGAATAAGGACCCTTAAATAATAAGAAATAGGGGAATTTGATTCGAGATTGATATAGCCACAACCCTCATGGGAGGTAGACATCATTGATTATGTTATCAAAGAATTAAGAATTGGAGGAGAGAGGACACATTGTAAGGCCAGACAAGTAGACCAAACTACGATGGACTACATCCACACCAATGAAGAAGCAGTCTCCAAGCTCCTTGAGATTCTTTTTCAAGATATGAAAGAAAGGGATAAGGGCATTCCTCCATGTGAGCATTTACATCATTTAAAGTAGTTTACTACTTAACCAACTCCATACCACCTCTTATAAATAACTAACTTAACCTATAAAACACACAAACATACTCAAAAAAATGCATTGGAAATCCCTTACACATAAACCAATCTCTAGAATATTAGTTCTAGCCATTGTTTTAGTCTTCATAGAAAGTGACGTGCTTTTGAGTGTTTGGTAGGTACTTTTTACTGCAAATTTTCATTCTTTGGGACATATGGGATTTTGATCCATAGTAGTAAAGACCATGAAGACATAGATATTACGAATCAAGCCAAGTGCTACCATGAAAGTCTATACCAATCAAATCCTCGTACAAAGTGCATTTCAGTTAATCGTCACTTTGTTCACATATGATATATATGAAACCTTCTTGCTCCCATGAATTCTCGCAATGGAAATTTTGAGTATGTGTCAACCTCCTCTCTATTCCTTTAAGCAATTTAGCTTTAAGTAAATGATCTTGGTATCAGTCGATTGGATAAGATGCTATGGGATTTTGGTATTGCATGTGCAACCAAACCCATGTAGAGCTTTCTAAACATTCTCAACTATTGTTCTCAACTACTGGGCAAGGTGTTGGGGTGAGAAAAAGGTATAAATATTCTCCTTATTACTTTGGTCTATGATATATTCCTTGTTGACTTTTCTATTAGTTTGAAGTAATTAGGGAAGAAAATGGTTAAAAAGATCTTAGGAAATAATATTAAATGATATTAGATATTTTATGAACTTTGGTTTGAATTGTTTTGATTTTATGCATAAATGGACAATTGTTGTTAACTGAAGATAATTAAGAAGATCATGAAGATGCATAGACCATTGAAGATCAAAGAAATCAATCTCAAAATGGTTCAAAGGAAGATTGACTTTTTATCTTGCAATATTCATAAATAGTAAAAACAATCTTGATGATCTCTCGATCCTCAGGATAGCTTAATTTACTTATCTCATTATAATATATAAAGAAGAGTGAATGATAGAGAGATACCAGAATCCAGATCTCTTAATTTTTGACACTCTCTACAACAATCCCATTCTAAATGACTTATCATTTATGGAATTAATGGAGGCTTCAAGCGTATTGATCATTTCCTCGTACTAAGTTTTCTTAATTGTATCCTCTGAAGACTGTGGGCCCATTCGACAGGAGTTGTTGTCTCATCTGTAATCTTATAAATTTTGTTATAATTCAGTGATTTGATATTCCCTTCAACAGTTAGAATAGACTCGTTAATGTGTTGATTCTTTTATGAATTGGTTGTGTTGCTCCATTCGCAGAGAATAGATGTTCTATTTGGAGATTATCGATTGATGTTCCATTCCCATTTATTGTCAATTTATCGCTTGTGAATTCCTTTCATTTAAATTCACATTTGTTGTTCCTTTCATTTAAATTCTCATTTGTTGTTCCTTTCATTTAATTCGCATTTGTTGTTCCTTCTTAAATATTCAGTAAATCGTTGTTCATTTCCAATAGATTAATTAATCATTGAGAGATTGATTCATTAAGTGTTTTTGTAGACTAAATTGTTGTTTCTTGGATAAATGCATGAATTCAGTAATTAATTGATGTTTTGATTCATTGTGTGTTATTGCTCATAATATATTTTTGTTGATTGAGTTATTAGTTTTAGATCTTGTAGTTAATGTGTGAAGAACTTGACTCTTGCAGTAATTTAGATAGACTCAAATTTGTTCTAACTGAACTATCTACACGATTTAAACCTCTACGACTATATGCATAGACTTCGCTAGCAATATTGAGAGAAAAGACGAATCCTCGGTTGATAAAATTAATGTCAGACTAAGGTTGTTTTTAGGACATTTTTAGAGCCCAACATTTTGGCATCGTTGCTAGGGAGAATGACAAAGATAGTATAGGTTGCATCTCTGAAAGGATGAGGTATTGAAAATGGAAGGTAAGAACATACACAGGCAACAAGTAAAATGCTTGTGCCAACGCCTACCTTCAACTGATGCATAGAGGTTACATAGGTGCATAGAATTGGTTTCGGTGTGTATGACTAAGAAGAAAGAACCTAAAAAAAAAAACCTTACCAAAAACTACAAAAGCCTAGGGTCCAGTGCCCCCTGGAAGGAGCACTTTTATAGACAAAATTATCCGAAAAGTTGAATCTCAAGCCTTGGTTGGACCTCGAAAAGGTTCTACCCGAGTCCTTCAAGCAACAAATTCACCAACTACAACTCATGTTGAGGTTCATAGCGGAACTGAAGGAACTCAACAGAGTTTCCAAAATACACATACTCCACTTTTCAGTCCTTTAGGCGGGGGAAATTCTTGTAATTTGATAGAAGGAGAAGGGGAGACTAGTGGAATTGCCGAGGCAAACCCACAACCACCTGAACCTAGATCTACTACGATTCTGGAAGGAGAAGGAACACCTAAAATAATAGACATAGGTAGTGCGATCAAATCTCCTAAGGGACCAAGTAATCAACCACCTCGAGTAGAACACCAAGACCAAGAAATCTCTGAAGTTTATTGGCACATTTTTTACCAAATGGCACAGCAAAATTAGTCGCGACCCCATACTTCCACTTTGGAGTATCCCATAGTTGATCTGGTTGCTAATGCCCCAATGAAATCCATTCCACTACAGAATATTCCAACCTTCAATGGATTGATCTCAGAGGATCCTGACGCGTTCTTATTCAAGTTTGATGTCCTATGTAGAGGCTATGACTATACCTATGAACCCCATAAACTAAAACTATTTCCTTCCACTTTTAAAGGAACAACTTTATGATGGTTTATGGGACTAGGGGGAGGAACTATAAATTCATGGGATGAAATGAAACAAGCCTTCCTTACGAAATATCAACACTACTGTAGAACCAGGTATTTAAAGGATGAAATCTTTAAAATGATTGTAAAAGAAAATGAAACACTAGAAGAATATGTTGAAAGGTTTCAATATAACTTGTAAATATCACCTTACGGTACACTACCAGGTGAGGTACTTAAAGCCACTCTAATAAAAGGTATGAAGGATGAATGGGTAGAAACATTGAATTTGGTGGGAAAAGGAGATATTTATCAAGAAACGTATGATGAAATTGTCCAATTGTGTATCAGGTGTTTTCTTGATAGTACACGAACCAGATCAGGAATATAAGTCCCCATCACCAGAAGTAGCAACATTACTAGCGGGAGTGTCACCCGAGTAGAAATTGGTAATCTTTTGGAAAATTTAAAAACTGGCATTTTGGGTACTCTGACTACACAATTGGATGTTCTACAGGTTAAACAAAAATAAATGGAAGTCGAACGGTTGTTGGATATATTTTTTCCATGGTGTAGGAGGAAACATGGTTCAAGGGAGTGTCCCTTGGACATGGTTCAAACCTGCGCTATCTGTGCCAAAGACCATGCGACAGAGAAATGTCCATCACTTCCAGGACTAAAGGTTGTCTTTAAATAAGAAGAGGAGGAAACATAACCGATATATCTGATGGCCCAACGTCACCAATGGAAGGCTCATCCTCAAGGTATGTTACAAGATCCTTCTTCTTTCTTTCCTGGACAATATAATAAACAATATAATTTTGGAAACACATGGCAGGGCCAACCATTTGTTAACCTAACCTGGCAGTCCCAACAATATCCTATTGCACCCTGGCCAAATAAATCAATTTCTAATCCTACTTGGCCTAACTTGCAATACTCTACCATGTTTTCACAGAATTCAAATAATATCCCCTATCCTTCATAGTGGACTAGCATAGCTGCCAAGCCCCCAATTGGACTCAAAACTGGCAGCGCCCCATGGGAATGACCAATCAACCTATGGGAATGGTTCCTCAAGCTCATCCCACTTTACAATATCCAGTTCAATTGCCCCAAAATCCCCAACCTCAAATGCACCCTCAATTACTAGCTCAACCAAACCCGAATCCTAATAACAGACTAGTCCATCTCGTGCAAATTGTCGAGAACTTAGAACATGGAACAAACTCTGTAAGGTGCAACAAACTTTGGTTGAGACCAGGGCATGTAATTGCCCCTGAGGAAAGTGACATTCTTCAAGAATAGGAGAATGATAATGATATACAACCAAAAATAAAACCATCGACTGTGGTCATAATAGAAGAAACAGAACAGGGGAAAATACAGTCGAGCAACAAAATCCTGAAAGGCTAATGATAGAAAAACCAATCGTATATCCCAACTTTGATATCTTCGGGGAACTAAGAATCTATGTGTTAAAATTCCACTCCTACAGGCTTTACAATATATTCCTATTTATACAAAAACAATTAAAGAATTATGTGGGAAGAAGTCTGGAAGGAAAATTAAGAATCCATCAACTGTTAACGTGGTAGGAACTTTGTCCTATCTTATTCTAGGAAAATAGGAGCCAATTAAATACACAGACCCAGGAAATATCGTGGTAACAGTTCAGATACAGGGTTTTTTTTTCCCAAATACACTGGTGGATTTGGGATCATCCATCAATATCCTGACCACCGAGACCTGTAATATCCTGGGTATCACCTTCTTTGAACCTACTTCAACTATGTTAGAATTGGATGATAAATCGATGGTTAAACCAGTAGGTACATTACAAGATATAGTAGTCTCGACCTACTCTTGGGAATACCCAGTTGATTTCCTAGTTATTAACCCAAGAAGTAGACTAGATGGACACCCGTTAATATTAGGGTGGTCGTGGCTAGCAACAAAAGATGCATACAGAGGGTGTCGCACAGGAAACATGACAATTTCTAGAGGAAGTGTTATAAAGAACCTTATCTTGTATCCTCTAGCTAAACCAAGTATACATGTCATACATCATCAGTTTCAACCACATAGATATCTAGAAGAAAACCTACACCCTCCTCTCACACTAGAAGAAGCTCTTGGGGTAAAAAACCAACTAGAATATGATGTGATCAACAGCTTCATTAACATCCCAACTGTTATAGGAAACCCAACATGTCAAATGATAAAAGTTGTTTTAGATAATGAAGCATAGGGAGATCCTTTGGAATAATTGATGGAGAAATATATTCCCACTACTATTGTCCATAACAACATTGCAGTCAAAATTACACCAGGAAGATTTCTAAATATTAACGCCAATTTGAATGACCAACAACAACAAAAATTAATCCAGATCCTTGCGAAATACTAATAGGATTTTTCTTGGGAGTATCCCAACATGAAGGGAATTGATCCACAACTATGTACACGTCATATCTATATCGAAAAAGATAGTCGACCCATCCGACAGCCCCAACAAAGATTAAACCCTCATCTTAGAGATATTGTCAAAGAAGAATTACAGAAATTGTTGGATGTAGATTTCATATATCTTATTTCAGATAGCCAGTGGGTGTCCCCACTGGTAATCATCCCTAAAAAGAATGGTAAGTGGTGAATCTGTGTAGACTATAGAGAACTCAATAAATCTACCCTGAAGGACTATTTTCCCCTACCTTTTATTGATCAGGTCCTTGATACTTTAGAAGGGAAGCAGTTTTTATCCTTCCTAGATGGCTTTAGTGGTTATAATCAGATTTAGATTGCTCTGGAAGAAGAGGATAAAACTACATTTACATGTCCTTGGGGTACCTTCGCATATCAGGTATTTCCCTTTTGGTTATGCAATGCTCCAGCTACATTCTAGAGAGCTATTTTAAGCATATTTTTTTATTTAATTAATGAAGGACTTGAAGTTTATATGGACGATTTTACCCCTTATGGCACTGACTTTGATCAAGCTTTAAGAAATCTGGAGAAGGTACTGGAACAATGCATTACTACTAGGCTATGCTTGAGTCATGAGAAATGTCATATGATGATGACGAAAGGTGTGGTACTAGGAAACTATGTTTCTGTAGATGGAATCAAGGTAGACCCAACAAAAATAAAGGTAATCCTTAAATTGCCTACACTTCATACAAAGACCGAGGTACGTAGTTTCCTTGGCTATGCAGGATATTATCAAAGATTCATAGAAATGTTTTCAAGAATAGTTGCACCTTTACATGCTTTAACTAGTAACGTGGAATTTAAGTGGTCTGATAAGTGTGATGTTGCATTTGCAGAGGTTAAAAGGTTAATTTCAGCAACACTGGTGCTGAGAGGACCAAACTGGAAATTACCATTTCACATATCTTCATATGCATCGGATATCACTATAGGCATTGTCCTTGGACAAGAAGAAGACAAGAAACCTTAGGCTATTTATTTTATTAGAAAAAATCTTACTCCTACCGAATTAAATTACACAGTAATAGAAAAAGAATTTTTAGTTGTTATACATGCTATTAATAATTTTCAACACTATATAATAGGATATCCAATGGTTTTGTATATTGATCACTCTGCTATTAGATATTTATCCAAAAAACCAATTACTAATGGATGGGTTACTCAGTGGTTGTTTTTGTTGCAGGAATTCAACATCACCATTAAGGATCGGCCAGGAAGAGAGAATCTTGTTGTAGATTTCTTGTCTCGTGTAACCAAAACAAATAACTCTTTGACAGTCGAAGACCAATTTCCAGAAAAACACTTTTTCATTGTGACTATTAATACGCCTTGGTACACTGATGTGGCAAATTATCTGGTAGTTGAGAAATTTCCAGCACACCTGTCATCAAGAGAAAGGAAATTAATTGTCCAGCACAGTGCACGGTTCACCTAGATTGGTGGATATATTTTCCACATAGGGTCTGACCTTCATATCCGAAGATGTATCAAAGACGATGAAATTCATGATGTCTTGAAGGTGTGTCACGATGAGCCATGTGGAGGACATTTTGCAGACCATAGAACTGGACATAAGGTTTTACAGATGGGCTATTATTGGCCCTCAATATTCAAAGATGGAAAGAAGTATGTCCAGGCCTGTGACAACTGTCAGAGGATGGGCCGACTAGGCCAAGCTGATGAAATTCCCCTACAACCATAAGTGGTGATGGAACCTTTCGAGAGATGGGCTCTAGATTTTGTTGGTTCCTTTAACCCAAAATCAAACCAAAAAGATTATATACTAGTTGCGATAGACTATATGACCAAGTGGGTAGAAGCAGTGGCCTTGCCAAATGCAATGGAGGAAGCAATCATTAAATTTCTCTTTGAACTATTTGTATGCTATGGATTACCCTGGGAAGTAATCACGGATGGAGGGTCACAATTTACAGCACATAAAATCTCGACCACTCTGTGCAATTATCACATTAAACATAGGGTTACCTCTCCATACCACCCCCAGGAAAATGGACAAGTGGAAAGTACCAATAAAGTCTTGGAGGAAATATTAACAAAAACAGTCTCACCAAACTGTCAAAATTGGGCATCTGAGCTTCCAAATGAATTATGGGCCTATCGCACAACATGGTGTAACACTACTGGCTATTCTCCTTATCACCTAGTCTTTGGAAAAAAGCCTATCTTTCCAATTGAATTTGAGATCAAGACTCTAAAAATGGCCCAGGAAATTGGACTGGATCTTACAGAAGCACATGCACAGTGCTTACAACATCTCAATGAGTTAGATGAAGTACGCTTGTTTTCCCTTCAGGGCGCAGTCGTTATTCAACAACAGAGAGCTAGTTGGCACGACAAGCATATAAAAAAGAAATCCTTCCAAAAAGGTGATTGGGCACTTCTCTATGATTCCAGATTTCAGGATTTTCCTGGGAAATTGTAGACAAGGTGGATGGGACCGTATGAAATCAAGGAATTCCATGATAATGGCATTTCCACTTTAGTTACCATCGATGGGTTTGGTTCTCCTTTTCTGGTAAATGGAAATCGACTACGACTCTACCATCAACCGCTTTCAAAATAATCCTTTTGCCAAGAAGTAAGTAATGATCCTACTGTTCAGATTTTAGCTGGATGGGAAGGTAACCCATCAACTTCAGCTCCATGAAAATGTTGTTTTTTCCATCACTGTACATATTGTATATATTTTTCTTTAAAGATTTGATTGAGTTTTAAGTTTTTACTTTCTAGGAAAGTCACTATAAAGAGATTTGGAGAACAAAACTAGAAAGGATGACTATAATGAAATATAATTAGCACTATTTTTTGTTCCTTATTCAAACTCCAAATTTCTATTGTTTCACTATTTCATCAAATATAGACCTTGTTTTGATAACATGAGATAAATATGCCATGTTTTGTAGCAAAAGTTAGACACTGCACTCAAAATATGCACGGCTATGGCTGTAGTAAATAAAAATGAATGCATGATACTATAAACCATCCAATATATTGTATTTCTCCGATAATTGAATAAACCTACCCGTAAAATTAAATGAATTTATTTGATGACTAATCAATCCTAGATTCGCTAAAACAAATTTTTTGCGGGAGGTAGCCAATCACTTAATTAGATGGTTAAATTTGAACATCATCGTCATCTTCCTCGAACGTAACAATTGTCGTTCCCTTTGTTGCGATTGTTGTTCCCTTTGTGGGAAGTTTCGTTCATTCGAATGTAACAACCATCATTCCCTTTGTTGTGATTTTTATTCCCTTTACAGGCAATGTCGTTCATTCGAACATAAAAATTGTCGTTCCCTTTGTGAGTAGTTCTGTTCATCCGAATGTAACAACTGTCGTTCCCTTTTTTGCGATTGTTGTTCCCTTTTCAGGCAGCGATGTTCATTCGAAAGAAACAACTGTTGTTCCTTTTGCGGTTGTTTCTGTTGTTGTTCCTTTCCCTTGAAAGTAACGATTTTTGTTTTCACCAACAACACGTGTTTTTTTCATGACTACTCCTGATACGTTTGGCTACTCCTTTGGGTATGAACTTCACTAACTAATTTTCAATAAAATCACTTCTAATCATCATGGTAACGATTTGTCATTTTCTTTTCGAGGGATATCTAGCACACCTTATCAAATTATTTATGGATTGATTTTTCCGAATTATCTTAATATTGTTCATAATCCTTAACCACCATAATTCGTTTCTTTTCCCTATATATATACATATACTTGAATGATAAATTTCCTTCACATCATAATAAGGAGTCTAAGGCACATTTTTACTTGGAATTCTTACACTTCTTATGCCATCCCACACTCTTAAGGAGTATACGAGCCTCCCTCAATAAAACCTAAAACAATAATAAATAAATATAAATATAAATAAAGAAAATAACCTTCTCCCAAAAAGGATAGGGGGTCTCATCATGATACAAACTACCACGATCATAAATGATTAGCATAAGTGGCATTCCCACTATGGCTACCACACTAGGGAAATGGCCTTTGGCATTTAGGGTCAAAGGACAAGAGGTCTCATCATGAGCCGACTTGTTCACTTTGTTACGATCTAGTGAGTGGCATTGTTGTTAAATGGATACCAAACCAAGATAGTGGCATTTTTGGGAAAAGACTATTCAAACTATTTATTGAGGATATTGGCTCATCTATGGGTTAAATGGAAACCTTGTCGAGGCTATGGATGCCTGCTGGCAGCAGTGGCTCTACCTGTGGTATTGAAGTTTATATTAATTCACTAAGTTTTTATTGTGCTCATAGACTTCCTTTCTTAAAAAAAAGGATATCATTCCGGCTATATTCAACACAAGGGAGGATAACAAAATTATGACACGTGGCATATTTATAAAACGTGAACATATTAGGAATATTCAGAATATTCTTCCTTAACACATTAGATATTGGTATTTAGACTTGCAGTTTCCACAAAAAGATGTGATTATCATTAATGATTAACATTAAGTTTCTTTGAAAGTTATTTAACGGTCATTCTCCCAGAGACGGTGTAATAATTATCCCTCACTTGACTGACCATCATTATTACGTTCACACGTATTGTCGGTCGAGGTCGACATTTTCACTCATCGAGGGGTGGACATTCCACATGATTATCGATAAGCCATAATGATTTCAGATAATGGGAAATTACGTATTTTTATATACCATTGTTGTTCTATAATTTTTACCATTTCTAGTAATTTTCTTTCACGGGCTGGTCTAACTAGTTTAACAGGTGGGAACCATAGTTATGCTGACTTGTTTACAGAATATATGGGTGGCTGAAGCATTCGTCATGAGCCTCCATTGTTGAAAGTGACTGATCAATCAAGAGAAATTCTACACCATTTAGGGTGGACACAACACTTTAACAAACTGTAAGGATTTTATATAAATGTTGCACTAACATTCTTCCAAAATATACAAGGGGGAATCTCAGTAATTTGGGGCATACAAATACCAGTCACTGATGCCATCATAGCAAAGGTAAAAAACCTTCCAAACAAAGGAACGCAGTGGAATGGAAAATACACAGCACTCAAGGAAGTTGTGTAATCCTTTGCAGAACCAAGGGAGGAATTCGACAAGAAAGGAAAACACCTCAACCCCACTGCTCTTAGTGAGCCTTGGAGGGAGCTAGCAGGCATGGTGCAGAGATACATAACATGCAATGGACAATATGGCATGGTGAGACCTCACCACCTCAAACTGTTGGAAGTATTAAAACAACAGTTAGTGTTAAATCTACCATTCTTTTTGAATAGCATGTTGCATGAGACCGTTGGAAGAACCCAAAAATCCAAATACCCTGCTAATGTAATCAACCATCATTGGTTAGTAAAATTGATAGTAGATAGGGCCTTAAATCATAAACAAATAATGTGGGGGAACCTGATTGAGCTCGATAGACCATTTCAAATTGAGCAACTAGAAGTCCACCATGAAATTCCTCCACAAGGAATTGAGGCAGCCCATCCAGAGGGAGATAATGCCCAAATAGAAATACCAGGCCCCCAACCTGAAATGGAAACATACCTTATTCATTTGGCAGAAAATCAGAGAATGCAAGTAGGAACATCAAAGAGGAAAAGACAAAGAACAATTTATGTTCCTGAAACCTCATATGTTAAAATAAGAAAGGATAAAGAGACAATACAATCTGAAAGCACTCATGAGATTGTGCAAACAGAAGAGTCGTCACATGAAAGTCCTGTAGGACAATGGGATGATTTCTTTGGAAGTTATGAAGAGGATATGGCCCAAGTGTTGGGGAATTTGGGAATATCACTTACTAAATATACAAACGGGCCAAAATAACCCCAAGCTCCAGCTTCTCCTCCTTCAAACTTTGTCTTTGATCTTCCTGATATGGAGATGCCATCCTCCCCTATGAGGGAACATCCTGAGGTAGCAGAACAACAGAACCTCAGTTCGATGAGAACAACCCTTTAGAGAGCCCAGAGGATATAGGGAATGAATTGCTAATTGATCAAGGTGGGGAAGACCTTGAAATTCCCCTTGGACAAAAAGAAACAACAGAAAAAGGCAATAATAAAATCATAAAACTGGAACATGAAAACAAGACATTGAGGAAGAGGGTCAAGAAAATAAAGGTATTAAAATAAAAAGTTAGCAGATTGAAAGAAAAAAATAGACAACTTAAGAAGCGACTGGAACAATCTGACAAAGCCCATAAGAAGAATAAATCTAAGAGGGCTAGAGTATAGGTAAGAAATCCACTTCCAAGAAGGGAAATTCACAGTAATTCTATTGAAACACAAACATATTTTATGGTCCTTTGGAATCAGTTGAAATAGAAACTCAGGAAGATGCTCCAACAACAGTAGAAAAAATTGTTCATACTGAAGAAGTATTTCATTCCCCTAAACATGATTCCATTATTAGAAGGTTAGAAGCAGAATTGGAACAATCCCAACAAACCCTAACCCAATTCCAAAATAAAATGGTGACAGTAACAGAGCATCAGAAAGTTGTCAGACAACTTCGAGCCATGTCAGAAACTGATAATGAAACCTTCGTTGATTTCAGTAGAGAAAAAGAAAAGGTAAAGAAGGTGCAGGGTCAGCTTGATGGAGCTTTAGAGAAAATAAAAAATATTTGCTCTATTTATTCTGATATATTAGCTTGCAAGGCCCCTGCTACTAATTATGCCCTATTTCTATTAGAATATTTTCTGTTATTAAAAGTGAAATCCATTAGGGTAGGCACACCTTCTGATTTTACCACTGTCTCTAATTTTGTTTCATGTTTTAAAGAACAAGAGGATGTAGTACAATACTTTTTGTGTGAACTATATCTTCATAATTTCATTCTAGAAGAAAACAAAGATGAGAACCCTAATCCATTCATTGGGGATATCCAATTTTAGGCCTTTTTGTCTTTTGCCAAAAATCAACTGAGGTGGGCTAAAGCACATAAGGTCTTCATGAAAAGAGAGAATGGGCTAGACCTATGGGTCAGAGGGGAAACTTCTAAACCCTTTGATACCATTATGTAGCATAGAGAATTTATGAAGAGGGAGAAGGTTGTGGAATCTTTAGCTCCCATCCATAGACATGTTGTACATTCAGGGTTGCAATATTTTGGATAAATTAAAGAAGAAGCTCTTTCTGCTGCCAAATCAAGATGGAGTGTCTCTTCAAATGAAGTCAAGAACAAGGAACCATTTGGTTTTAGGAATTTTCAAGAAACTGCTCTCAGATTAGAAAGGTATGCCAAAATGATCATGGAAGAAGGGCCTTCCTGGATTGGATGCAGGTACAGTCCCCCCATTATTTGGTATCCTCCAGAGGGTTATCAAAGTGTTTATGAAATTTGTAAGAAAAGGGAAGATGTTTCTTTTGAAGAGATTAAAGGTAAGCATGGGTTCCGGAGGTCTAGAGAAGAGACCTATCCACCCTTCAGTATCACTGCTTTGCATATAAACTCTTTTGTTGCATGAGGACATGCAAAAAGGTAAGTTGGGGGGTATGTTGGGGTGAGAAAAAGGTATAAATATTATCTTTGTTACTTTGGTTTATGATATATTCCTTGTTGACTTTTCTATTAGTTTGAAGTAATTCGAGAAGAAAATGGTTAAAATTCTCTTAGGAAATAATATTAAATGGTATTAGATATTTTCTGAACTTTGGTTTGAATTGTTTTGATTTTATGCAGAAATGGACAATTGTTGTTAACTGAAGATAATTAAGAAGATCATGAAGATGCATAGACCATTAAAGATCGAAGAAATCATGCACAAAACAGTTCAAAGGAAGATTGAATTTTTATATTGAAATCTTCATAAATAGTAAAAGAAATCCTAAGGATCTCTCGATCCTCAGGATAGCTTAATTTGTTTATCTCATTGTAATATATAAAGAAGAGTGAACAATAGAGAGCTACCAGAATTCGGATCTCTTAATTGTTGACACTTTGTGCAACAATCCCATTGTAAATAACTTATCAATTATGGAATTAATGGAAGCTTCAAGCGTTTTGATCATTTCCGTGTACTATGTTTTCTTAACAGTATCTTCTGAAGACCGTGGGCCCAGTTGATAGAATCTATTGTCTCATCTGTAATCTTATCAATTATGTTATAATTATGTGATTTGATATTCCCTTCAACAATTAGAATAGACTCGTTAATGTGTTGATTCTTTTATGAATTGGTTGTGTTGCTCCATTCGCAAAGAATATATGTTCTATTTGGATATTATCGATTGTTGTTCCATTCCCATTTGTTGTCAATTTATCACTTCGGAATTCCTTTCATTTAAATTCGCATTTGTTGTTCCTTTCGTTTAAATTCACATTTGTTGTTCCTTTCGTTTAATTCACATTTGTTGTTCCTTCTTAAATATTCAGTAGATCGATGTTCCTTTCCAATAGATTAATTAATCATTGAAATATTGATTCATTAAGTGTTTTTGTAGACTAAATTGTTGTTTTTTGGATAGATGCATGAATTCCGTAATTAATTGATGTTTTGATTCATGGTGTGTTATTGCTTAGAATATATTTATGTTGATTGAGTTATTAGTTTCAGAGTTTGTAGTTAATGTGTGAAGAACTTGACTATTGCAGTAATTTAGATAGACACAAATTTGTTGTAACTGAACTATCTACACGATTTAAACCTCTATGACTATTTGCATAGACTTTGCTGACAATATTGAGAGAAAAGACGAATCCTCGGTTAATAAAACTAATGTCAGACTAAGGCTTTGTTATCACATAAAATTGTTAGAGTCTTGTGGGTTTGTGGTTTCTACCTAAGTCTGTAGTTTTTCCTTGTCTCTCTCCTTTTCGCAGACCCAATCTTAATTTTTTCCCTTTCAACTTGCATTTTTTTCTTTTGTTTGCCTTCATTCATTTGAACGACTTGTTTTCCTTATCGTCTTACTTGAGAGGTCTCGACCCTCTGGTTTTTTGTTTTCTCTAAGGTTGATCTCTTCCCTCTTTTCCTCTGTCACTGATCCTTTTTCTCTTCCAAGCTCTTAGCCAATCATCTAAATGTTTGTTTACATGCCGCAATAGTGAGCACAAGCACAACAATTAGAGCGGCCTAATATGGACTCAAAATCAAGCGAGCGAGCAAGTTCAGTTTGGCAAAGGAATTTACATTTCAAATTTCAGAGATTGACTGTGAATAATAGTCGCGAAAATCGGGAGTTTGGAACATTGTTGAAGTTAATTGTGAAAGATCGAACCCCTGAAACCCGAAATCAACAGTAGCCATCCGATCCAACAAGACGTGTGGCACCAGATTTGAATCATGGAGAAATTCATTTCTGGAAAGCTAAAGTGAGGAATGCACAAACTTCCCGAGTTTCGAAATGCCGAAGACTACCCAAAGTCCCAAATTGTCGATATACATATGGGCCATCTGATTCACAGGGATGCGTGGCACCTGATCTAAGAAATCACAATTTCGCAACTCAGAGGTTTTAGCATGGAGCACAGTATAGATTCGCGAAACGCAAAGTCGCGAAGCATCTAGGAGTTGGGCCCACGATCACAACCCATGGTTATATAGGAAACAGGGCCATAAGGAAGGGTAAGCACCTATTGAGCGGCAGGTAGCTGAGGTTTTTGAGCAAGCATCCTGGTAATTGAATTCCAAGCGAATTCGACCGTTAATTTGGATGGGATATTTCACAGATTCAAGCATCAATATGTTTGAATTCAAGGAGAGTGAAGACTCTCGAAATGCGAAATCCTGAAATTTCACGAAGCGAGCCCTAGGTCATGACCCGAGGTCACATAAAGAGATGGAGAGGAGCCACTCCAAAAGCTAAGGGCTCCTGTATTTTCACAAAGGATGATCTACGTGGTCTCAAGGCACCATGATTGACTTGAAGGAGCAGTGAACATCTCCTGGAGAATTCATGGGTGTCAGACCTCATCCTGATCTTGATGAAAGTAGTTAATGAAAATGGAGGAGGTGGTTGAAACCTCGTCTCACCCCATAAATGGAAAGCATGGAAGGACTGGCCTTTGAGGTAGATTGTCAGCCCAAAGTTCCCCTGTCAACGAATCCTCTTGAAAATTCCATATTGATTTGAGCTCGCATCTGACAGAAGAATGCAAGTGCAGCCTGACAGAAAAAGATACAGACACAAATCTTTGATTGCTATATCCAGGTCGCACACCTGGTGGTGGCAAGTTTTTCTGAGTATAAATACTCAGTTTTGATATTTTGTTAGGGTCGATGGTTAATCTAAGCTCTCATATTGTAATGCTTTAATGAAGCCTTGGTTATCTGGTTATGTAAATTGATATGAGACTTCTTGTTTTATGAAATCCAACTTCTATTTCCATCTTATCTGTGTATGATGTTGAATGTTCATGATCGAAGGATTCACATGGATTGTGGTTACTGTGTTGTAATGAATGTTTGATTGCAGTACAATTATAGCGTTTTTAGTTTCCCAAAAATTTGAATTCAAGAGGATCTTGTTTTTCGAGTTTTTCTTCCTTAGTCTGTTGGAAGACCTGACGTCCAGAGTAGACCTTTACATATTCTCCTCGATTTCTTCCTCCTACTCACCATTACTACAACTTACTAGCTGAAGTTTATCAAGACATCATTTTCTTGTGCATACTGCCCTAGTTTTCTGAGTTAAAACGATATTCTCTTGAGTCTGCCCCATTTGACCTCTTTAAATCCATTAACCGTGAAATATAAATTGATGGGTATTGGGCTTACCTCTGCCACAATATAAAGGTGAATTCTAGTGATAACATTTTTGGCACCATTGTCGGGGAAGGAATTGAGGATTTTCCCTGGGTAGAATGACAAATATTATTGATTCTGAAGGTGCATCATAATTCAATACAATTGAAGATTTCAACCTACACCTCAAGACTCCACTATCTAGTGACTCCACTATTTCAGTTAGCTCTGAAAGGAAGACACATGAGGTCTCATCCACAAATGCCTCTAACCATGCCTGGAGTTGACCCAGAGAAAATTATCAGGAAAGGAAAGACCCCTCAAGAAGGTACTTCAGTTGTTGAACCAGGTATTTCTGATGATTTTCACCATCCTCATTTAGAAACTCCAATAGGTGCTTCCCTTTTTCCTGTTATACCATTTGCTGGAGTTTCCTAAAGATTAAAGTTTGGGAGTGTTCTTACTGATTTATCCTCTTCTGGTATGGTATTAGAAGGAGAAAGTCTTGTCACTCCTATCTCCCATGAATTTGTACCATGGTTTAGACCCAGGACCTCAGAAGATTTTCTCACTCATGGATTTACTACTCATCCTCCTATTAGAGTTGTTGCAGCAGAAACCTTTGTTCCTATCATCTTTGCAACCTTTTTCTCAAACACTCAATTGTTTCCGTTTTCCCCTAGAAGCACAGTTCCAGTCTCACCTGTCCGAACTCCATCTCCACCTGCTTCTCCTCCATGTCACATCCAAATGGCAGGTGCTAATCCTCCTAAGAATAGGATGAATGTGATATTGGTTGCTAGATACATCCCTCTGGTCTTACCTCAACCTATGAATTCTCTCTCGGCCACGTACTACCTTAAGCGCATGCCCCAGTTCATAGGAGAGGGAGACGTGACTGTAGAAGAGCATGTTGCATCCTTTTATAGATTTGCAGAAATTCAGGCCATCAAAAATGAAGATGTGTGGATGAGAGTTTTTGTACAGAGCCTTGATGGTGATGCTACCGATTGGTTTAAGGACTTTCCTCCTAGATCTATTGACGAGATTGCCACTCTGGATGATTTATTCTTAAGAAATTGGGGGAATAAAAAAGATCTCCTTTATTATATTACATAGTTCGGAGCACTTAAGAGAGAAGAAGGGGAATCTGTTTCAGACTTCTTGAAGAGATTTAATAAGATGTATAAAAATATTCCCGCTAAAGTTAAACCCACAAAAACCTCTGCCAAAACGGCTTATGCTAGGGCTTTCGACCCTGATTTTTGCCTCCTGTTGAGAGAAAGAAGAGATACCTCCTTGGATCATATGCAATATGCAACCATTGAAGTAGAATCTAATCTACTGGAATTTGATAAGATTAGGATTAAGGCTGATAGAGACAGAAGAAAATGTAAGTCTGAAGTTTTGACTTCTATTTCTTTTGCTACCCCCCTTCAAATGGATGAAATAACTAAACTACTAAAGTCACTTTCTGCTAGAATGGAAAGGGTCGAATTGGAGGGAAAGCAGAGCTATATGAATCCCCCAAATGTTGATAGCAGAGGTAAATTTAGGATACCTACTAATTCCCCTCAGACCATCCAAAGAGATCATAGAAACAGGGATAGAGATGATCATAAAATCCAAACTCCTCTCCAAAATAACTTGGTTATTGATGAAGATGAGGAGGAAGAAGATAGTGATCTCGAGATCCATTGCCTTGGAGATACCTCTTCATCCCCTCATTTAACTCATTCTTCATACAAAGAGGCCCTCATCAGTAATCAACTGAATGAGCTGAGTAAAGGGGAAGAGGTGAAACACATTCCAAACAGATATAATCTGAGGTCCAAATAGAAAGAAGGGAAATCTGACATCCCTGATCGGCCTACTAGAGCAAAAAATCCTGCTAAAGATATTGCAGACTAAAGAAAGGAAAAGAAGGCACATACCCCCCCCACCAAAGGCAAAAGGTCCTATTCTAGAAGTGAGAGAAATTCTAAAGGCCTCCTCCTCTTTCATCTTTTAGCATGAAATACAAAATGTTAGAATCCTTGTACCCATTTCAGAGCTGGTCAAACATGAAGACTTCAAAAGGTGCCTCTCCAAAATATTGCAGCCCAAACCTTCTTCTCATTCCACAGACTCAATAAACCTCCAAGATGAGAAGCCTGCAGTCATCCTAGGTCCTTTGGTAGAATATAGAGATGATTCATTTCCTCCCTTCTATACCTCACTGAACATACATTACAAGGTGCTACATAATTGTTTGATGGATTCAGGGGCATCTCACAATCTCATGCCTAAGATTTTCATGGAAGAGCTCGGTCTGGAGATTACAAAAGCCTACCATGACCTATATTCTTTCAACTTCGGGAAGGTCAAGTGGCTTGGGGTTATCAAAGACTTGGTCGTATCTCTGTTCCAGCTGCCAATGAAAATCGTGATCATGGACATCATGATAGCCAACGTTCCCCCTAAGTTTTGGATTCTTCTGTCTAGATCTTGGATAAAAAGACTAGGGGGAACTTTGCAGGTGGACCTCACCTATGCTACCATTCTGGTGTTTGGGGGTGAGCATAGGATACTTTACAAGGAAGCTCAATTGGCCTACATTATTAGTTACGAAGCAAACCCCACGAACCATCCTATCTTTTCTCTTGACACAGATTTGGGATCTAGTTTGTTGCAACTCACCGACGCTCCTGAACCGCCTCTGGAAATAAAAAAGCGGCCTATTACTTTTTGTGAAAATTCCCCTCCTATCACCTCTATGTGGAAAATGTTCTTCGATGGAGCCTCTTCTAAGGAAGGTGTTGGTAATTGAGTGTTTCTTGTTTCTCCTGCTCAAGAGACTATAGCTCTGTCCTACAAGTTAGAATTCAAAGCTACTAATAATGTGGCAGAATATGAAGCTCTCATCTTAGGTTTGAGGGATGCAAAGGATATGGTAATTGAAGAGATATCAGTATTTGGGGATGTTGAGTTAATTGTCCATCAAGTCAGAAATCTCTACCAAGATAAGAACCCTAGGCTAAGAAGTTATAGAGATGAAGTGTGGGACCTTGTTGAAAATTTGTTCTTAGCTTTCAACATTTCATTTATTCCAAGAGAAGAAAATAACATGGTTGATTCTCTGGCTATTTCAACAAGCAATTTCAGAGTCCCTTTGCCACCAAAGCTCAGGTATGATGTAGAAGTATATTACAGACCCTCTGTACTCGACAACATCAAGCATTGAAAAGTATTTGAGGATGATCTCGAGATCAAAATATTCCTTGAGACTATTAATGAGTTTTCTGCACTACATATTGATCAAGATCGGGATTCTGAAAATAATCCTCATACTGATGTTTTCCTGAAAAAAATCGTTAATCACCATATTGTTCAGTTGCTTAGAAATCACATTCCGAAGGGACTAGTTCCTTTGGAGAGACTATTTGATAGAAATGATGTGGCAGTGAAAGTTAAAGAATCGATTGATGATGCTGATGTAACTAAATGCAACATTAGTACAGAGAAAGATCCAAAATTTGTCAAGTTGTCGAGTAGTCTGTCAAGGGAACAAAGGGATGAATATGCTAAGCTATTAAAGGAGTTTGTTGATGTGTTTTCTTGGACATATGAGGATCTCAAAAAATATGATACAAGCATCATTGAGCATAAGATCCCATTGAAGGAAGAGGCCAAACCATTTAGGCAGAAGTTGAGGCAGATCAACCCCATGTTGCTGC
>JZKD02S1874024.1:0-10893 GCA_000966675.3 Picea glauca
CTCTTCTTATGGTTATTCTATTAAGATATTTGTTTCGGTTATTTCACATCCAAAGGATTGAATTATTTAATTTTTGGGATTGATGACATATCATCGTAAGGTTAATTTTGACTAATTTTTGCATATGTGTGTGTTTTATTGTTTGTAAACATGCAATCATGGCTCATAAATTCAAGCTATCATACTGAACAATTTGTTTTAAAATACATGATTTTTTTTCCATATAAGTAGGACAAATAGAAAACATTTTCCACTTTTCTGGTGTCCTCCTCACTATTTGTTTTAAAAAAAGTGATTCTTTGTTTATGGTGTCCTTTCCATTGTTTATTCACTGGAATCTATCCATTTTCGATTTTTCATTACTGGAATGTTTAAATCTATTTAGTAGAGACATGTGAAATATTTTAGCACTTTTAGGTGGGGAAGATTGAATTTTGAGCTTGTTTTTAGTTGAACTTTATAAATCTTTTGCTAAAATAATTAATGCTGGGATGATCTGTAACCTCATTACCATTTTGAAGGGAAACTTTGATAATTTCTTCAACATAATTTATGTATTTTTTGATATCAAACAGAATCAGGTAAATCATATGACAGGGATTGCCTCGCCAGGAAGTGATACCACCGTTCTACCCTGAGGAAAATCGCAGGCCAGGTAATATGTACCTACGGATTTCCGTTCTACCCCTAGGAAAATCGCAGGCCAGGTAAGATGTGCCTACAGATTTCTTTCACAAAATTTTGATTAGAACTTAATCATATTTTATAATTAACAATGAAGCTTCCTTTCTTGGCCATATTCGAATCCATAACCATCACTTACGGCTTTCAAGAAACAGACCAACTAGAACAGGTCATGATGCAACCAAGAATGTCAAGTCATGAACGTTGCATCTTCACGACAACTACTTATAAATGTATAATTACTGTAAAAATAAATTGAATAAATCTCAAAGTAGAATTAAATGATTATGTAGGAAGACATCTTTCGGATTCCACATGCACAAAATGTGTCTCCAGAAATACCGATGTTTCAAGGTAAGTTTTTCCCAATTTTACTATCGAATATTCATAACTGAAGTTTAATTTGTCCAAGAAAGTCATCCCTGGATAATTGTGCACCGAACCCTGAAAATATCACACTTTAGGAGGACTTCACATTTGAGGTGCTCTAAATAAGGCAAGATAAAGGTTCGGAATTAGTAACTGTTGTTTATTTCGAGTATTGATGTGTAGAATATGTTTAAAACTTAGAAGTTTGTATTGACTTTTGTCCTATTTTCAGATGATGAAAGAATCTGAGAGAAAAGACAAAATTATTGTCCATTGGGATATTTTTCTCAATAAGAAGTGCATAGAATACTTTGTCTTCCTAAAGGTGCATGCCCCCAAAGATATTTTGCTTGAAATGATTTCTTTGGATTTACGTAATTGTTAAAATGGATTGCATTATGTGTTTCCTTTTTTTAGATTTTCCATGGCCTAAAAGTGAAGGTCTTTTCACTCAAGGACTTTATTTATTTTTAATATTTTTTTACAGGAGGATAATGAACTATGGTTGGTACCTGGTGATGAGTTGCGTTTATAATTGTGGGCCTATTGAGGGTGTGTCTGTGATATCATTTCTAGTACTGATTTTGTTCAGTATATGCCTTTTTTTTTATTCAGAGGGAGATTTGATTGATGTTGTTCATAATTTTAGTGTGGACTTTGTTTGGAAGAGCACAATCTTTGATCATATGCAAGCAACTATGAAGACGTTTGTTGTAGTTGAAACAAGTGTTAGTGGGTAGGAAGGTTACACCCCTATTAGTTGAAACTTTGTTTGGCATGCCTTTTTGTTTTACCAAAGATGTAGCATATTTCATTGACCTTTAACTATTGTCCTCTTTGTTTTACCATGTTTATTTAAGAGAATCATTTATTTAATGTGGAATTCGTGTATCTTGTCACTATCAGTGTGATGATTGTTTATTCGTGTTCTCTATAATGAATTCTATTTGTAACTTGGTTTGAAACTTATACACAGTTACATATATCATCAATTGTTGGGACATGAAATTTAGATTCAGAAAATTAGTAATACTCTACCTTGTAGATCTGGGGGCCCAGGCTTTCTAGAACTGAATTCATATCAGGTGAACTTCTTGATTATTTTATATATTTTGGAGTGATTTTAATAATTATATTCCATCCAATATTCATCACTAACAATATTCATCTAAACTACTCATAAAACAATAAACGCCTGTCATTATTCAGATGATAAAGGACATAAATGGCGTGTATGTTTTGATAAGATTGTCGAAAAAAATACAGTGTGAAGGCCTTTTATCTCCGTTTGGGCTGCATGTATTTCTTTTATTTCTCTAGTCAATGAAAGTTTAAAGATGAGGAATATTGGTTATTTCTCTAGTCTTTTGCAAACCATAGATCTACATATTAATACTACTACACGCAAGTTGTCAATATTTTAATTTCAAACATTATTTTACATAATACGAACTAAGGTAACAATAAAAGGGCCATTAGTGGGCCAATGAACTATTGTAGTTTTCTAAGGTTGATCTGATAAAAAATAATCTTTGGGTGGAAATGCCAACATTTTCTCTACATCGTAACGTAATACTTGGAATTGCTTTTCAAAGACACCAAGATCTACCCCACCTCTCTCTGCTTTAGATGGGGATCAACACAAAATTAGGATTCCACCATGATTTTGCATGGGAAGAATAATGTGACATGGCTGCAATCATAGCAAATCACAATTCAATCAAAACAAACTTTGACTGGTCTCGACTCTTAATGGTTTCTTACAGATAATTGATAGATGATATCAGTGTCATCAATTCAATCCAACTTGGTACATTAATCAAAATGTAATAAACACAGAGTACAACATTGTCTTCTCTCAATCTCACAATCTCATCAAATATTAATGAATATGAAATCACTACTTTTACAAACATGCTTACACATAAAATGCAAATGATTTTATACAAATACTTAAAATATATATGAGGCAGGGACTAGCTACTTTGCAGCTATTTCCCTTGTTCCATAATCAACGTTTTACAAAAACATAAAGTATAACCATGGTGAGTCCATTTGTAACATAGCACATATAAAAAATTGTAAATTCTCCAGGATAAGTAAGGAAAAGAGACAAAATAGTTTTACACAAGCTTAGAAACAAGGTTCAAGAAGATATTCTTGATAGTGATCTTAGAGATTTTTTGTGGTTTTCTAGGTTCCTTTTTTCAATATTAGTTCAACTTTGGAGAATCGATCGACTTCTTTATTCATACTCCAGTATACATGTTCAAACTTTATGTGCTTGATGTCTTGGAATAAAGGTTGTAAAGTGAAGTTTTGCAAATTAAAAGTGTAATTCATCAATTCTATAACTAGAAGAGAATCCCAAAATATTTGAAGGTGGAAAATTACTTTTTCCTTAGCCAAACATAGAATGAGCTTGAGGGCCAATAATTCATATAAAAATATTTGTTTCAATTACTATGCTGGTAGAAAAGGAAATGATATGATCCTTTAATAGACATAGGATTCCTTCAACTCCTCCTTTTGCAGGGTTCCCTTGAGAGGCTTGAGCAAAACAAAAATCCTAAGGCATGTCCTTGCTTATTTTTTCATGGGAGTTGTGGACAAGGGAGTGGTAAGTTGAATGATAAGGGAAAGTGGAGAGTATGTTTAGACTTTGCATGGTACATTGCAAAGGGATGATATCTTTGCATTCAAATAACATAGAATTTCTCGCTAAATAAACTCTCCAAGCAATACTAAAAGGGAGGGATTTGAATTTGTATGTTTCAATGTTTGAGCTCCATGCTTTAAGAGCCTCATTAATTGAAGTTCCAAGCCATGCATTTCTAAACCCCATGACTATTTACTTCCCTCCATACCTCTTTCATGTAACTATAGGACAAGAGCAAGTGGGAATGTTTTCCAGAGTCAATTGTAAATAGGTATAATCTATCAATGCCGTAAAAAAATATCTTTCGGAGAATATCCTAAGTAAGGGATTTGTTATTTGAAAGAATCCAAGTGAATAATTTTTCTATTGTTGGGAATTTGAACTTTCAAATATTTTTCCACCACTAGACCTATGGCTCTTTATTGTGCCACTAAGCTAGTGCTTTGTACCCAATTTTCAGCTCATAGTTTCTTGTGGGATTCAAGGACCAAACAAGTTGATCATCTTCCTATGTTAAGTTCACAATACATCATTGAGGTTTTTGTGTATAATTCTCCCAAGTGACTGCATCTTCTTCTCTAAGGTTTATTTCCCTCCAAGATAGCTAGTGTTGTCGACTTGTGTCTTCCTTACCATGGGAAATATGTCTTAGAGTTTAGTAACATTTTATTTTGAGCTCACAACTCATATGGTCATGAAGTTTATGAGCTTCCTTGCATCATATCTAGGGGTATAATCCTAAGATAAAAAATTTCGCCCCTTCCAATTTTCCAGATTAACTAGTTACCAACCGAGTGGATAATAAAAATATAATATTTCACCATTTGTTGTGTACTTATCTCAAGGTTAGTAAGATTTTTTTTTATTTTTTTTAATCATGGAAATTAGTAACTTGTTGGAGTGATCTAAGATAGGATTGGGTTCAAACCTATTATTTTCCATTATAACCCAATAGTATATCCAACATCCTGCAAGACAAATATACCAATAACTAGTGACTTAGCAAGGGATGAGGCACACTCTAGTGGACCCCTATCCTAGAGGATGTCTACCTTCTAGACTTATGACAATGGGACAACATGTCATTAGTAGGAATTGAACCTGATAAAAGATAATAAAAACATGCTACCCAACTGCCAAAGATAAACCTATATGACAAGGTTGATAACATTTTATCAGTTTATTGTGTACTTATCTCAAAGGTTGGTGAGTGGATATATCCCATATCATTAGTCAAATATCAACATGATTCAAATTTGAGGACATCCTAAATAGTGAGGAAAAAAATGTGGACCCATGTGCCTGACCTTGATTTGACAATCATAATCTTTACGCAGAAGGCGTTCTTTTAGGGGGAGTTCACTCTCACATTTTCTTCATCTATCCATAGTGTATGGATACATCACACGTTGCCGACAAAGTCACTGCCATCAATCATCACCAAAGTCACTTCCATAATCAAACCCTCCATTCCATCATAACTCGCACCATTGATAACAATGTGAATGTGAATGTGTACTACAATGAGGCGAGTTGTGGGAGGTTTGTTCTGCGGGTTGTTCTCATGGATCCTGATCCCAAGACCATGGAAATCATGATATCAGGCCCTTACGATCAGATATTCAGGCCTAACAACTTTGTTTTTGGCCAGTCTGGAGTTGGTAACAACTGGGCCAAGGGCCATTACACTGAAGGGGATGAACTCATCGATTTTGTGTTGGATGTCATCAGGAAAGAGGCTGAGAACTACGATTGTCTCCAAGATAGTTTATGACATGGACTTATTGCAGAAGACATCATATTTTGATTAAAAAATATCAATTTCTTTGTCTTCTGCCAAAAAGACAAAGAAAGAATGAGCACAACGAAGTTGTAAAGAGTACATACTTATCTTCAAGCATTTACAAAACAGGTACCCTCCTTTGGGGTAGGCCGAGGGTTTTTACAAAATTATTGACATGTCCCATTCAATCACCTTCACTCATACCTTGAATGATGACTTTCACTTGTTTTAGGAGCATAAATTCATTGCTCCCCAAGAAAAGGAAATAAGAGAAATTATATTTGAAATGTTGATTAGTGTGAATAGATAAATACACTATTATATGCCCTTGTCCTTAAGTTTGTTTGTGTTGGTTTGTTGTTTCAATGGAAGGAATGGAGGTTGGAGTGATCTAGAATGATGGTTTTTTGAACAATCGAGTGTGTGACATTTGCAAATTGATTTGATGGGGGACAGGAAATGCACAGGGCCTCCCCCTCCAATGGGGGATCCTCAACAGATATTGTTGTGAACAACAAGAGACAGAGAAGACCCAATGTGAGATTGGGAGAGATAAGAGATCAATATACTTCCTTTTCCTATTATTCACATGACCTTATAAGGAGGAATAAGAAGAAGTAGTGGAAATAGCCACCAACTGGGTTTTTCCGAAATGCTTCAGATTTACCAGGCATGTATGGTAAGTTATGCAAACTCGACCTTTGTTAAAAGTTAGTAGTGATGAACATGTCATTCTAGATGACCCAATTTCCCACTGTGGGTTTCCTTCTAACGAGGCTAGGAAAATGCAGATGAACCCTATCTGTGTTAGTAAGAAGCTCAGGCATGGTAGGACACATAGGAGGGGTGTGGGATTAGTTGGAAAGATGACTAGGACCATGAGAGTAAGCCCTGAGAGAAACAATAATGGGTAGGACAAGGGTTCAGGGGACGATAAATGGTTTGGGATTCTTATTATGTTGATACTCTTGAGTGCTTCAAGGAATCTGATCTAGACACTTCTAGGAGCCCAATGAAGGAAACCAATACAATTCACTTGGATTCACCTAATTCTAGACCTATTAATTTGGGTTCATCTAAGTGCCATCATACAGTAGGGGAAGTGTCTGGGAACGAGAGGGAGGAGGAAACATGGGCTCATGACAATAAATAATTTAGAGTATGGTAATGCTAGTGGATTGAATTTCCTCTCTGACTTCAACACTAGGTCTAAGAAAGATGCAATGAGGGATCAAAATGATGATGACGATAAAAATCTTGTGTCGATTAGTGTTGCACACTACTTATGTATGGTAAAGGATGTCAGGGCATGGTTTAATGGACTTGGATTGGGTAGATACGCAGAACTCTTCGAGATGGACGAAGTGGAGAAGGATGTCTTACCATTATTGACATTAGATGATCTCAAGGCGATGGGAATCAATGCTGTCAGTGCCAGGCGTAAAATATATTATGCAATTCAAAAGATTGGAAAGTGCTTTGACGTGTGAGTCAATTGTTGGGAGCTTATGGAGCTAAGTTATGATTCAAAGCATAGGCACTGAGGTCTTGATGCTATTTTTATGCAGAATGCCATAAATGCTTGAATGGAGTTCTATTGTTTTATAAATAAAGCACCTGTATTTATATATATTTGAATGAACTTTATTACATCCTCTGTGTGACATTTGTTTGATCTTTGAACCAATCAGTTTCTTGTGGAGGATGCTTTATGTTTTTGTATGTTTGTTTATGATGTATCGATACTCTATTGTTATGTTATTATTATCCTATCTAGTCTTTTCTCACAGATTTCAATTTAGTAGTTATTAGACATTTCACATTTACAATTACCAATAAATAAAAGAGAACTGACATGAATAAAAACTAGAAAATGCCAAATGGAATCTAGCACCCTTCCTAAAATCTGAGTATGGGTTTCATGTACGTTTAGTGAGAGAACGAGAGGTTAAGTGAAAGAACAAAGGTGATGGTCTCAAAGGAAGCTTTGTAGGTTAATCTTTGGATACCAAGCCATCTCTTTCCTTGAGAGGAAACAATTCATATGTTGGAGGCTGTGTGGGAGCTTTGAGTTGCCAGTTTTGTGTAAACATGTAAACCAACAATTTGTCCAATTTTTGACATAGTAGCTCCCATCTACATGTTGTTCCCTCAGGTGAGCCTAGGAGGACCCTAATGTTGCAATGTGAGTGGTTTATGTTGAAACAAAATGAAGAAGATATCTATTGATTCATTTTTCTAATTTTCCCGGGTCAGTGGTTTGCAAGTAGTAGCTTATATCTTTGGGATTGAAAAGGATCCTGAAAATCATACAATTTCTTTGATTATGAGCTTGATTTGGATGATCGCATGGATAACGATCTCCGATGTTGAGGCAAGCACCATAGATTTGTATACTACCGAGGTTCCACTTAATTTTTTATGGATGGACCAAGGATCGGCAAATAGTGTCAAGCTTGTTGGTCCTTTATCCTTTTTCAAATCAAGTGACCTAATTTTATGCTTGTCATAATTGCATGGTTGTTTAGTTTTGTTAGAAGTGTTTTGTTCTCCCACTAGAGTTTATAAGATTTTTTTTTTTTTTCTTTTGATTAAGCATTTCAGTGTTGTTGTCCCTTCTTGCTACTTGGTAACCATGTTTACATTTCCTTTCTTGCCACACTAGTTGTGTGGTGCTATATTTATGATTTTTATGGATAGTGTATAGTCTTCCTTTTTCCAACTTCTTTATGGATTTGTGGTGAACCCTCCAAGAGCTTGAGTAAATCAAGTTCCCTCCTTTCTTTTGTTGTCTAACTTTTGAGTTTTTTCGCTGAATCTGTTGATGATCCACATCTAAAATAGATAGTGTTCAATCTGATTCAATTCTTAAAGAGTTGAATGGAGTTTGAAATCAAACTAATGCCAAATATCCCATTTATATGAGATGTACAAGGTATGATTTTATCAACTTTTCATATTGTAGGTTATGTTTTGTATTCTTGGTTGCTTTTTAAAAATAGTGCAAGGATTGTATAAATGTTGTGTAGTAAGCCTTTCCTATTTTCCAAACCCTCATGCATTCATCAATTTGGAATGGGAGCAGTAAGCTCTAAGTTATTTCAACAAGAATCTAATTCCATATTTCTTCTTAGATTCTAAGCTGAGGGGTGCAACCATATATGATATAATCATGAAACAAAGAAACCGTATAATTTTCTTCTTATTATTTTTGTTATTTTGGACTCGATATAACATCTTTCTGTTTCAATCATTTTGGATACAGATCATGAGTGTATCCTACTAGTTCTGGTCCATTTCTGGGTTGTGTCCAGATCTAGATCCCGATCCAATATGTTGAAATGTGTATCCAAAGGTTTGGAATCTAATGGATACACTATTAATCTTTGTCTTGAGTTCCAAGAGAAATAATCTATGTTGCATGGGGACTTGTTCTCCCTCCAAAAAAACAAAACCCACATGCCTGCTATTTCCGAGTTTTGGGGGTTTGGGTATCTTTAGAAAACATCCCCAAACTGCTAGGGACTCCATTGGGGACTCGAGGACTTGTTGGTCATCTCCAAGACATTCTGGGTATATTTCAACGATGTTCTGGACAGATTTTGGGGGTGTTCTGGGTAGATTTCAGGGATATTTCGGCTATATATTTTTAGTTTTGACAATCATGAAAATTGATGATTGGAAAATATGATCATTCTCCCATACATTATTTTTGTATTGCATTGAATCTAAATTTGTTGTAAAAGTTGCAATTCAGAACATGTGTTTTGTATGATGGGTTTCAATTTGGGTTTCTGGTGATTTAAATATTATATTTTTAGCAACAACATTACAACAAGAAAAACTTCCATGTCAAAAAAACAAAAAATGCAACATTTCAAAAAGCGTCGCTCCTTGTGGTTACTGCCCTTGTTCTTCTCATTTTTCTGGCTAAGGAGCAACATGCCAAGGCTAAGAAGGAGAAGATGGAAAAGAAAAGGAAGGAACCAACGATATGTAGATTCATTCATTATTACTTTGGTTATTTGGTTTTTGTTGTTGCCCGAAATTTTCCTCACTAAAATTTACGATTGAACATTGTGTGGAACTGGTCTATTTAGTTAGTATTGATTCGCTTGAATCATCTCGAGTTTGTTTTTGTGTTTCTTAATTAATGTAAATAAGAAAGAGAATATTCAATTTAACACATACGACCAAGAAATATTTTTGTTAGTTCCATTTTTGGAGATGAAATGCATGGTTTGGTTAGCTTTTGTGGAGTTTGAGTTTCCTTTTTCTTTTCTCTATTCTCTTGACTAGAGAACGTTCATAACTCTTTACAATATTAGGTTTCCAGGAGACTTTGTATCTATTTCATCGAAATCACCCAGACTTAACTCCATCGATGAAATCACCCAAACTTAACCACGCCAAAAAAGACCACATTAGCAGAAGAACACTTTTACTACCCCACTGACAAAGTCGCATTAGCATAAGAACCACTTTTAATGGCATATCTGCATTATTAGAAAATCAATGGTACTTTTTTACTTACAAAAACTTTGTAATGTCGTTAATAATGTTGTTAGTAATGTCATTAGTGTAGATTAGTTCGACATTCTTTTGTGTATATTTTCCATTGCTACTTCGATTATCTTTAGGTTTAAATAGGAGACATTGGAATTAAGTCTATCGAGTCACTATTAAGCTTAAGAAAACAATAAAAAAATTGAAAATGTGCTTCGGTTGTCGATGCTCTATCCAAACGTTTATCTAAAGGCATTGAACCAAAAACCTGGTTCCAATCTAGAGTTGAATCCTATAATAAGGATGTTGTAGGAAAATCTCCCTGCAGACAGGTAGATTTCCTCTTGAGAGCTAGACCCTTAACTCTAAGACAAGAGGTGCTTAACATGGACACTGCCTTCCTTTTAGATCTAATCAAGATGATGAAAAAGAGAAGGAGGAAGGCATGTACCTTATGAACTTCGTTTGTCCCTGCAAGGTCCAAGATGAGCTTCGATCTTGAGCTCCTTGGTAGGTCCTGTAAGACAAACAAAAGTACAAAAGACTTCCTACTCTACTGAGATTAGCTAAAACATAGATCCATCTACTACAGACAAACTTATATGGAACAAGTACAAGTTTGAAAGAAGCAGGCCAAGCATTGATTGTATTAATGAGAACAACAATGAAGAATACTTACAACCATAGATGTGAGTGCAACAGCTTTATCAAGCTCTCCTTGTCCAAACCCTTTCTTAAACAATCCACACACGGAATGCTAATGTTCCAAATGACATATTCCTCATGAGATCATAAGTTAGATGCTTCACAATACTTTCCCCTCACTTCTCATGAGATCATAAGTTTGGTATCTCTAAACTCCTCTATCTCCCCCTCCTCCATGGAAATCCCT
>JZKD02S1874035.1:69638-81159 GCA_000966675.3 Picea glauca
CCCACAAAGCCTCTGGAAGCCTATCAGCCCAATCTCGGTGATGTAATTGAATAGTCTTGGTTAAGAAAACTTCTAGAACTTTGTTTGTAGACTCTGCTTGACCATTAGCTTGTGGGTGGTATGGAGAAGATTTATAGTGTTTAATCCCATATTTCTCTGTTAGCTCTCTCATCATCTTGGAAGTGAATTGAGTGCCTTGGTCTGTAACAATTTCACAAGGGACACCGAAGCGGGTAAAGATGTCTTCATAAATGAATTCGGCAACAAAATTTTATGTAGCCTTGAATAGGGATTTTGCCTCTACCCACTTGGTGACATAGTTAGTACAAACCAAAATATAGTTCTTCTTACAGGACATGGGTGAAATTGGTCCTACAAAGTCAAGGGCCCATTTTTTGAAAGGTTCTATCATAACTTGGGAACGCAAGGGAATTTCGTGAGCTGACGTAGGTCTTCCTATTCTTTGTCAATTATCACAACTCTTCACATACTTGACAACATCTTTGAAAATGCTAGGCCAATAGTAACCTGAATGTAGCACCTTATATGTTGTTCTTTTGTCAAAAAAATGACCACCACACGGTCCATCATGACAACTTCGTAGTATTTCTGGTACCTCGTCTTCTCGAACACATCTACGAATAATCAAATCAGGACCTATGCGAAAAAGGTCATGGCCAACCCAAGAGTAATTAGCACTCTGTGTAATAATTTTACACTTTTCATGAGGTGACAAATGAGACGGTAACTTCCTAGTAGCCAAATAGTTTTCCATATCTGCAAACTACGAGGTATTTACAAAAAGGGAAGAAAGGTGCTCATCTAGGAAACTATCATCCACAAAGATATCATCATCCTCATTTTTCATTCGTGAAAGAAAATCAGCTACCAAATTATCCTTTCCAGGTCAATCAAGAAGAGTGATATTAAATTCTTGCAATAACAGGAGCCACCTAGTCACTCGGCCATCAGTTATGGGTTTATTCATGAGAAATCTAATGGCAGAAGGATCTGTATGTACAAATACTTCGTAACCACTAATGTAGTGGCGGAAC
Source organism: Picea glauca (assembly GCA_000966675.3). Lineage (NCBI taxonomy): Eukaryota > Viridiplantae > Streptophyta > Pinopsida > Pinales > Pinaceae > Picea > Picea glauca. The sequence continues at coordinate 70,694 of JZKD02S1874035.1, forward strand.
TTGTTAATAGCGTGAAAAACTGCCAAGAATTCCTTCTCGGTAATTGTGTAGTTTAGCTCGGCAGGGGACAAGTTCTTTCTCACAAAATAAATGGCATAGGATTGATGGTCCTCTTTCTGCCCTAATACTCCTCCTATTGCGGTGTCTGAGGCATCAGTGGATATGTGGAATGGGAGAGTCCAATTGGGCCCTTTAAGAATTGGTGCCATAGACAGCTTAGCTTTCAGGGTTTCAAAGGCAGTTTGACACTGCTCAATCCAAACAAAATCAACATCTTTTATTAGCAATCCAAACATGGGTGCAACAATCTTTGTAAAATTTTCAATAAACCGCCAGTAATATATGGACGCCAGTAAAATTTTCAATAAACCTCTTTCTGAGTCTTGGGGGGTGGAAGTCTGATGATGACCTCAATCTTTGCAGGATCGACTTTTATCCCTTCAGATGAAACAAGATGTCCTAGAACCACTCCTTCAGTTAACAACATTTTACATTTTTCATGACTTAGAGACAGGTTCATTTCTTGGCATCTGATAAGGAATTTTTCTAAGTTATCTAAAGGCTTCCTGGTAAGTATTTCCATATACTGTGAAGTCATCCGTGTACACCTCCACACAATCATGAATAAGATCAGCAAATATCCCTAGTACTGCTCGTTGAAATGTGGCAGGAGCATTACACAATCCAAATGGTAGGATCCTATATGCATAGGTGTCCCAAGGACAAGTAAAGGTAGTTTTGTCTTGATCCTTGGGTGCTATGAGAATTTGATTGTACCCGCTATACCCATCTAAAAAGGAGAAATATTTATTTCCAGATAGGGTATCCAAGACTTTGTCAATGAAAAGAAGAGGAAAGTAATCCTTCAGAGTGGCTTTGTTGAGTTCCCGAAAATCAACACAAATTCTTCATCTCTCAGTCACTTTCTTTGGAACCACTACAAGCGGGGATACCCACTTACTATCGTAGATGGGATAAATAAATCTGACATTTAATAACTTTAGGATCTCCTCCTTTACTATATCTTTAAGTGTTGGGTTCATCCTTCTCTGGGATTGCCTAACAGGTGTTACTTCCCCCTGGGTATATATGTGATGGATGCATGGGTCAGGGTGTATGCCCTTCATGTCAGTGTATCCTAGGCGAATTCTCCTAATTGTTCTTTAAGGATACTTACTAATTGTTTTTGTTGGTCTGCATCTAGCCCGAAGTTTATATGTAAAAATTCCCCTGGACTAATCTCGTAGGGAATAGTATAAGACATGGCAGACTTATCTATCTCGAAGATAAAAGATGTCGAAGACAGAATAGATGGGTCCAATTGTTCTTGAAATTCTTCCCCAAACATGTACTCAAATTGGGGAAAATATTGTGGAAAATTAACACATGTGATAGCAGAAATGAACTGGTTTAGCACATTTTTTGTTGTGTNGAGCTGACGTAGGTCTTCCTATTCTTTGTCAATTATCACAACTCTTCACATACTTGACAACATCTTTGAAAATGCTAGGCCAATAGTAACCTGAATGTAGCACCTTATATGTTGTGCTTTTGTCAGAAAAATGACCACCACATGGCCCATCATGACAACTTCGTAGTATTTCTGGTACCTCATCTTCTCGAACACATCTACGAATAATCAAATCAGGACCTATGCGAAAAAGGTCATGGCCAACCCAAGAGTAATTAGCACTCTGTGTAATAATTTTACACTTTTCATGAGGTGACAAATGAGACGGTAACTTCCTAGTAGCCAAATAGTTTGCCATATCTGCAAACTACGAGGTATTTACAAAAAGGGAAAAAAGGTACTCATCTAGGAAACTATCATCCACAAAGATATCATCATCCTCATTTTTTATTCGTGAAAGAAAATCAGCTACCAAATTATCCTTTCCAGGTCAGTCAAGCACAGTGATATTAAATTCTTGCAATAACAGGAGCCACCTAGTCACTCGGCCATTAGTTATGGGTTTATTCATGAGAAATCTAATGGCAGAAGGATCTGTATGTACAAATACTTCGTAACCTCTAATGTAGTGGCGGAACTTGTTAATAGCGTGAACAACTGCCAAGAATTCCTTCTCGGAAACTGTGTAGTTTAGCTCGGCAGGGGACAAGTTCTTTCTCACAAAATAAATGGCACAGGATTGATGGTCCTCTTTCTGCCCTAATACTCCTCCTATTGCGGTGTCTGAGGCATCAGTGGATATGTGGAATGGGAGAGTCCAATTGGGCCCTTTAAGAACTGGTGCCATAGACAGCTTAGCTTTCAGGGTTTCAAAGGCAGTTTGACACTTCTCAATCCAAACAAAATCAACATATTTTATTAGCAATCCAAACATGGGTGCAGCAATCTTTGTAAAATTTTCAATAAACCGCCAGTAATATCCGACATGTCCAAAAAAAATTCTCACCTCTTTCTGAGTCTTGGGGGGTGGAAGTCTGATGATGACCTCAATCTTTGCAGGATCGACTTTTATCCCTTCAGATGAAACAGGATGTCCTAGAACCACTCCTTCAGTTAACAACATTTTACATTTTTCATGACTTAGAGACAGGTTCATTTCTTGGCATCTGATAAGGAATTTTTCTAAGTTATCTAAAGGCTTCCTGGTAAGTATTTCCATATACTGTGAAGTCATCCGTGTACACCTCCACACAATCATGAATAAGATCAGCAAATATCCCTAGTACTGCTCGTTGAAATGTGGCAGGAGCATTACACAATCCAAATGGTAGGATCCTATATGCATAGGTGTCCCAAGGACAAGTAAAGGTAGTTTTGTCTTGATCCTTGGGTGCTATGAGAATTTGATTGTACCCGCTATACCCATCTAAAAAGGAGAAATATTTATTTCCAGATAGGGTATCCAAGACTTTGTCAATGAAAAGAAGAGGAAAGTAATCCTTCAGAGTGGCTTTGTTGAGTTCCCGAAAATCAACACAAATTCTTCATCTCTCAGTCACTTTCTTTGGAACCACTACAAGCGGGGATACCCACTTACTATCGTAGATGGGATAAATAAATCTGACATTTAATAACTTTAGGATCTCCTCCTTTACTATATCTTTAAGTGTTGGGTTCATCCTTCTCTGGGATTGCCTAACAGGTGTTACTTCCCCCTGGGTATATATGTGATGGATGCATGGGTCAGGGTGTATGCCCTTCATGTCAGTGTATCCTAGGCGAATTCTCCTAATTGTTCTTTAAGGATACTTACTAATTGTTTTTGTTGGTCTGCATCTAGCCCGAAGTTTATATGTAAAAATTCCCCTGGACTAATCTCGTAGGGAATAGTATAAGACATGGCAGACTTATCTATCTCGAAGATAAAAGATGTCGAAGACAGAATAGATGGGTCCAATTGTTCTTGAAATTCTTCCCCAAACATGTACTCAAATTGGGGAAAATATTGTGGAAAATTAACACATGTGATAGCAGAAATGAACTGGTTTAGCACATTTTTTGTTGTGTTCTCCTGAAGTGCCCAGGCATGGTCACTTGGCAATACGGTTTCTTCCCAGTCCTCATTCTCGTATGGACATTCAAGCCACCATAGATTCTCCATGATAGGTTGAGTTGGAGGGTAGATGGTGAGCTTCTTGATAGAAAGTCCATTTGAGATGGTCATTTCTCCCTCTCTACAGCCAATAAATGCATTGGTTGTGGCTAACCAAGGTCTTCCTAAAATGACGGGATGGCCTTTGGTAGGATCCTTTGAGTGAATGACAAGAAAATCTACTGGGTACTCCCATGAGGCTAAAGTAACCATGATATCATCTAAAATTCCTTCAGGTATAACCCTGGTCTTATCTGCTAATTCTAAAATGGTTGGGGTAGGGCTAAGAAGAGGTTGTAACTGTAATTTCTCCAAGGTAGTAGCGGTCATAACATTGATGGTTTCCCCTAGGTCTATGAGAGTGTTCCCAATGGAAACTTCATTGATGGTTATGGTCACTACGGGGTTTCCTGGGTTCCCATATTTTGATAGCTTAGGTTGCTTTGATATGTACTTAGAAATTCCTCCTACCAAATGTACTGTAGGAGGGTCCTTTTTCTTCCTACCTGGCTTCTTAATACACAATTCTTTGACTACCTTACTATAGATTGGAATGTCCTTAATGGCTTGTAGCAAGGGAATCTTGACACATATATTCTTCAATTCATTCAAGATGTCAAATGTCGGTCGGGTGGTAGGTTTCTCAATTACCAATCTTTCCGGATAAGGAGGGGCCTTCATAATTTGTGAAGGTTCATTTTGGGGAAGCTTGGGTTCTTGGTCCTTCGGAATAATAACATCTTCCCACCTAGTGTCATCTGTGGGTTGTTTAGTGGTTTCTTCTTCTTCTTCTTCTTCCTCCTGGATGACTACCGAAGGCCTATGCCTGTACAAAACATTTCTCGATCTTAGTTGAATCTCTTGTAATGGAACATGAGTAATAACATATGTCGGGAAGACATGCATCTCAACATTGTGAAGAGGTTGAGGGGGTTTATTATTGGGATTGGGAACTGGTTGTCAGCAATAATGTCGGTCTCGAGGAGCTTACATTATGATATTTTTGTGGTTGTTGTTGTGGGATAGGAGGTAAAGGTGGTGGAACAAAACCTGACAGAAGTTGCGGAGTGTTCGATGGAAACTGAGGATAAGGATGGTTGGACATAGGAACAGGTGGAGCTTGAGAGTTTCCTTGGTTGTCCTCCTCTCCATCCTTGAAGCCAAGGATGTTGGTACTGAGTAGACTAGTTTTGCCAACTTGGTGAGTTCCACTGTTTTTGTTGTTGATAATAGGGTGGAACTTGAGACTGTGGATCTGGGTAAGTGGGTTGGTTCCTAGGTTGCCATGGCCTCCTAGGTGCATAAGAGGGCCCCCCAGGATCCCCACGCCTATATATGGATAACAAATCGGGCAATGATGGAAATTTCTCAATTGAATGGTCTTATGTAAAGAAACCACAAACTGAAATGTTATCTAATGGGCATTCCCTTAAGGAATGCTTCCTCCTACATCTTGGGCAATATATGGTTATTGTTGCATTTTCCTCTTCCTGTTTCTTTTTAATTTTTAGGGTGTCCAACTGGGAACCTATTGTGCTTAAGATATTTGTCTTGAAGTTCTCTAAAAGGTTCCCTATCTCTTCTCTTGTGATACCACCTGAACTAACTGGTTTTAAGTTTCTATTATAAGGGTCTTGAACATTCTTTCTTGTTTTAGTTGTACTCCTTGAGTAATTTTTACACATTTCACATATTTCGGAAAATGGTTTATGAGAGATGTCACCTGATGCCATCAAGTTAAGTATCTCTAGGTATTCTTCTGAAATTCCTTTAAGGAAAAGAGCCCTAACTGCATCCTTTGGGAGTTCATGGTATTTTGACTTCTGAGAGATGTATGCAAACTGTTCCATATAGTCCTCAAGATTCTCGTCTTCTAACTGTTGGATTTTAAAGATTCCATTACGAGATTCTTTGGTCTCGTAGCAGTGTTGGTACTTCTTAAGAAATATATATTTCATGGCTTCCCAAGACCTAATGTTGGATTCTCCCAACCCCATGAACCATCTTAGTGCAGAGTCCTTGAGGGTGGCAGGAAAGAGTTTTAGTTTCTGGGCATCTTGTAGGTAGTTGTAGCTCCTACACAAGATGTCGAACTCAAATAAGAAGGTATCTGGATCTTCACTACTTTTACCATAAAAGGTAGGCAGTGCTGAAAGGGGAATATTTTTCATATTGGCATTTGGGGTGGTGTCCAAAATTGGAAACCCGAAGGTAGTTTCAGTTTGGTTTCCAACTTCTTCTTCCTCCTTGTTTCTTACATTGTTATGATTCTCCTGATCATCCATATTGGTTTGGTTTCCAAAAAGAGAGTACTTAAGTGGTTTTATTCTTGAAGAGAACAAGGTATCCCTCTGATGGGAAAGTCTTCCTATTGTTTGGGTGTCTAGGACTCTACTTGAGCCGATTGAGATTACTGGTGCCAAAGTTTCTATGTCAACTTGAGAGACAATTATGTTGGTTGAACTACCAAACAAGGTATTCACTTGTTCAGGGTCTATTATGTCTTGAAAGTTAGGATCCCCTGATGGTGCTAAGAAAACAAAGGTNCTTCCTGTTTCTTTTTAATTTTTAGGGTGTCCAACTGGGAACCTATTGTGCTTAAGATATTTGTCTTGAAGTTCTCTAAAAGGTTCCCTATATCTTCTCTTGTGATACCACCTGAACTAACTGGTTTTAAGTTTCTATTATAAGGGTCTTGAACATTCTTTCTTGTTTTAGCTCTACTCCTTGAGTAATTTTTACACATTTCACATATTTCGAAAAATGGTTTATGAGAGATGTCACCTGATGCCATCAAGTTAAGTATCTCTAGGTATTCTTCTGAAATTCCTTTAAGGAAAAGAGCCCTAACTGCATCCTCTGGGAGTTCATGGTATTTTGACTTCTAAGAGATGTATGCAAATTGTTCCATATAGTCCTCGAGATTCTCGTCTTCTAACTGTTGGATTTTAAAGATTCCATTACGAGATTCTTTGGTCTCGTAGCAGTCTTGGTACTTCTTAAGAAATATATATTTCATGGCTTCCCAAGACCTAATGTTGGATTCTCCCAACCCCATGAACCATCTTAGTGCAGAGTCCTTGAGGGTGGCAGGAAAGAGTTTTAGTTTCTGGGCATCTTGTAGGTAGTTGTAGCTCCTACACAAGATGTCGAACTCAAATAAGAAGGTATCTGGATCTTCACTACTTTTACCATAAAAGGTAGGCAGTGCTGAAAGGGGAATATTTTTCATATTGACATTTGGGGTGGTGTCCAAAATTGGAAACCCGAAGGTAGTTTCAGTTTGGTTTCCAACTTCTTCTTCCTCCCTGTTTCTTACATTGTTATGATTCTCCTGATCATCCATATTGGTTTGGTTTCCAAAAAAGAGAGTACTTAAGTGGTTTTATTCTTGAAGAGAACAAGGTATCCCTCTGATGGGAAAGTCTTCCTATTGTTTGGGTGTCTAGGACTCTACTTGAGCCGGTTGAGATTACTGGTGCCAAAGTTTCTCTGTCAACTTGAGAGACAATTATGTTGGTTGAACTACCAAACAAGGTATTCACTTGTTCAGGGTCTATTATGTCTTGAAAGTTAGGATCCCCTGATGGTGCTAAGAAAACAAAGGTTGTGTTGTTTGGTTCTGTGGAAGGCTCGAATGGTCTTGCCTTCTGTCCCAATATGACTGATGCTTCCATTTCCTTTTATATAGTGCTCCCTGTCTTAGTCTCTTCAGAGACCACATTAGCTCTTTGAGTTGAGCTAGCTCCTGTTTTTCAGTATCAGTCTGCAGAATTAATGAGTGGAACGTTCCTTCCCCCAAAAAGGTCGAAAGGAACCTTGGTTGAAAGATCTGATTTAGATATAATGTATCTACCTTTTGGGTCTCTAGGTCTATTCATGAAAGTAAACAGAAACAAAAAGAAAAACTACCATTGGGTTTGGGGGAACCTGCTATAGCAAATGCGCAGGTTCTTATCTCTCGTCTTAAAGTTTCACCCGCCACCAAACTAATGCTAAGGTCTAGAAGTAATCTATTTCCTAACTATTTCCTACCTTGAGACAACTCCTCGAAAACGATGCCAAAAATTATGGGTGTTCTATATGCACTAAAAACACACTAAAAACCCTCAATTAAATTGTCAACCCAAGGTAAATAAACTTAGAGTTGTAGCAATATATATGCCAAGGTAGAAGGACTGGAGGTAGTATAGTCTAACTAAGGAAGTGGTTATCTAAGAGCTAATCTATTCAAGCAAAGACTTCTAATGATCAAGCCCTACTAAGAAACTCAAACTATGTACCCTAAGTAACCTTTGAATGAAGGATCGATGGATAGTTCTAAGAAAGCAATTGAAAACCCGACATAAAGAAAACTAACTGAATCATAACAATAAGCAAAAGCAAACTATTCATCTAATAAGCAATAGCAACAATAAACTACTTTAACTAACCTACTTGAATTCAATAAGCAACTATCCTATGAAAGCAAGTAAATAGACAAGCAAACAACTATTCTATTAAAGCAAGTAAACAAGCAAGCAAAACTAGCTAACCTATGATAACTCCTACAGCAAGTAAACTAATTAAAACTAGTCAATAAGTAACTAATTAAACTAAGAAACAAGTGAACTCTATTCTTGAATTAAACTTCACAACTACTTCTAATTTACAAAAGGAAATCTACTAAATTGAAAGAATTATTATAATAAAAGCAATTAACAATTAATCTTTAACCTATAAGCAAACTATCATTTAATCTACCAAAGCAAGAAGACTATCTATCCTACAACAGCAAGAAAACTNGGTTCTTATCTCTCGTCTTAAAGTTTCACCCGCCACCAAACTAATGCTAAGGTCTAGAAGTAATCTATTTCCTAACTATTTCCTACCTTCAGACAACTCCCCGAAAACGATGCCAAAAATTATGGGTGTTCTATATGCACTAAAAACACACTAAAAACCCTCAATTAAATTGTCAACCCAAGGTAAATAAACTTAGAGTTGTATCAATATATATGCCAAGGTAGAAGGACCGGAGGTAGTATAGTCTAACTAAGGAAGTGGTTATCTAAGAGCTAATCTATTCAAGCAAAGACTACTAATGATCAATCCCTACTAAGAAACTCAAACTATGTACCCTAAGTAACCTTTTAATGAAGGATCGATGGATAGTTCTAAGAAAGCAATTGAAAACCCTACATAAAGAAAACTAACTGAATCATAACAATAAGCAAAAGCAAACTATTCATCTAATAAGCAATAGCAACAATAAACTACTTTAACTAACCTACTTGAATTCAATAAGCAACTATCCTATGAAAGCAAGTAAATAGACAAGCAAACAACTATTCTATTAAAGCAAGTAAACAAGCAAGCAAAACTAGCTAACCTATGATAACTCCTACAGCAAGTAAACTAATTAAAACTAGTCAATAAGTAACTAATTAAACTAAGAAACAAGTGAACTCTATTCTTGAATTAAACTTCACAACTACTTCTAATTTACAAAAGGAAATCTACTAAATTGAAAGAATTATTATAATAAAAGCAATTAACAATTAATCTTTAACCTATAAGCAAACTATCATTTAATCTACCAAAGCAAGAAGACTATCTATCCTACAACAGCAAGAAAACTATCTTCTAATCTATGCAAGCAAGAAAACTCAAATGTAGTGTTGATGGTTATGTGAATGTTTTCGGTGTCTTATAATATCACAATGGCACTTAACAATGAACGATAATTCAAGAGGGACAAATTCGATATTGACTTCAATAGCAAAGTGAAAAGTGTGAATTAGGCAATCCAGTGAGAACTTAGACATTACGGAAACAACATCAATTATCCTGCATATCCATGTGATTATTCAATCATGCATTAACCATTAACAGTATAAAGACACTATTCTATGAAATTCAATTGCACTCTATACTACTTAAGTAAACTCATACTACACTAAACTCAATAATTAACTACGAACTGAAATTGCAATCTAGATCTAAGAAAGAAATTGCATGAAGTAAACTAAACTAGTTCTATTTTGACACTTCAATTTGCAAAAAGAGAAAATACTCATAAACAGAAATTAAACATTATTTCGGCATATGACAAGTAATGAAATGAACAAACTAACTAACAACTAGATAAGAAAAACTAAACGGTAATTGGATAAGGAATCTAAAAATGAAAACTAAAACTAACACTATCCATCCACCAAAGCCCTATCAAAGAAATCATGAACTAAAACTCTGTTTTAAACTTTATTTTAAACTATGTTTCAGCATAAAGAAAGTCTAATCTATCATCTAATCACACACGGGGTTAGTATCTAAGCTTACAAGCTTGCTTCTGCTAACTAGAAAGTCATTGCATATTAACAAGATCCTTCATAACAACCTGCAAAAGAAACTAAAACAATTAAGCTATAACAACAATCTATACAACAAGAAAGCAAAATGACAATTCATGTATAGGAAAAGAAATAAAAATACATCTACGCTATTCAATTCAAAAGCAAACTCATAGGATATTTACCCAGACTGCTGGTGGGCCCCCAAACAAGTCATGGTTACTTTTCAAAGGCGCACCACGAGCTTCAACAGCACAAATTCACCATTAAAACTAAAAACGCAATCTTTACACAGTCTTGGCAAAATGAAAATAGCAAAACAAAGAAAAATTGTCTTTTCTCTCTAACACACGACTTCTTCAATTCTTAACTATTGTCTGACCACTGAGGTGGTATTTATAAGTTTTATAAGGTGAGAGGTCGACCACTGGAAGGGTCGACCCTCTCTAAAAACAGTAAATTGCATTTAAGATGCCCCAACTGTCGGTGGCTTCTAGAAATGAGGCGAGCCAATAATCGCCCCACATAACAACCCAAATTGAGTTGTCAAGAGTTTAGTAGTTGGAGGCCA
>JZKD02S1874046.1:21400-70276 GCA_000966675.3 Picea glauca
CGCCTCTGCAGTGTTCACACCTTCACCCCCTCGTCACACCCTCATCCATATCCTCCATAAGGGTTCCCGCATAGCAGTCCAACCGTTTAAATGATTAAGGTGGCACCAAGAGGAGACCTCTACATCCCAGGAGGTAGATTTGACTAAGACTGTTCCTAATCCCTAGATAGCAGTTATTGCAGTTGCTGGAGGTGGTTAAACATCGTCTCCTCTATAAATGGAAAGTCTGGCAGAGGACTAAAAGCATGTCGATTCACCTGCAGGACATTTAGTGGTCCGATTGCATCTGCCAGAAGCGCACGATCGTCCGGAGTCTGCATGCGCAGACTGCTAGAAGCCATGCAAATGTAATTATTTTATTGTTGTTTCTTGTTTTCGCTGCTGGGGTTTTGTTGGAGTATATGAAGGCATTTTCACCATTTTTTGTAATCCATCAATGGTAGAGCAAAGCTCCCGATTGTAAAGTTTTAATACACTCTAGTTCTATATTTATGTATCTGTATGTGAGATTTCTTGTTTTATGACAGACAATTTTCTTATTCCATCTAGTTTCATCTCTTACCGAGAGAGTTCACTATCGACTGACTCGTGTGACTGTATGTGACTGTGTTAAGGTAAAAGATTCATTTTAGCACCGTTACATTCTCTAGTATTGCCTCCATTTGAGCATGAGAAGTTCCTATGTTCAATTTTTTCTTTCACAGACTGTTAGAAGCTTGATGCCTATAGTAGCCCTTATCTTTTCCTCATAGAAGTCTTCCCCCTACTCACCCTTACTACAAATCACTATCTGAAGTTTGACTTAGACCTCACCTACCTGTGCATGTCCAGCCTAGTTTTGGAATTAGAATGATATCGTTTTGAGTTTTCTTCCAGTTGATCACCCTCTACAAACAAATCATGACATAAAACTGATGGGCGTCGGGCTCTGCTTTTGCTGCAATCCAGGAGTGACTTCTGACGCTAACAGGCTCAACCCTTCGAACACCGATGATTTTCTTTACAGGACTAGAGTCTATGACTTCACTGGCATCGGTGTCGTTCACATGGTCGGCAAGATCGTTGGTTTATGGGAGGTTCTTATTGAGGGCCGAGGATCAGTCGAGAAATCCCAACAGGATCAGGGGCCACAACAACAAGTTGGTTGTATTGGGACCTATTTGTTATGGTTTTGAACAATTTAGAGTGAATAGATAGCTCAAAATTTTGTGCACAAGAAACCCTCTTACTAATGAAATACCTAAAAATAATACAACAACTCAGTAAAACAATTCATGAGGAGAACAAAATAATTCAATGCCAATTTTGAATTTTGAAGGGTGTCCTTTGGGGGCAATTGTAATCATGAGAGAATTAGATCAATGTCCAAGTCTTCAACTTGGACATTTGATCATAAAAATGCATTAGAATTTGTATAGTTTAATTTTCAAATGCCATTTAATCCATATCATATTACTAATGAATAGGAAGATCAATTCAAATGATCCATGTTTACCTGCAATCATGGTCACTTACAGTGTGTGCGCACCTCATCCGATCCTTCATATGGCGCGTCATCCAGTCATCCACATGTCACCCCATATGGTCTTCCAAATGGCACTCCAGTGCAAAATGGAATTTGTTTGTATTGTAATGGATGTTTACCCATAGCACTCAGCTTGGGCACTTATGACAGTCATGGTAAACATGCGAAAATATAGGATAAGAGTGTTCCACTGTTACTTGCCTTGTCATTGTGCTTGCACATTATAAACAATTTGTTCCTCTGTCTCAAGGCATGTAACACAAATCTGTAGTGAACTTTTAAACAATCTGTTAAAAAAAACTAGTTAAGCAGTATGTCGAGGAAATGTATAGCAGGCTTATAACACACAGTGAATTTAGCATTTCAATGAAAAAGTAATTGTTGATATAATAGCCCATATCATGAAAACCATATACATAATTTTTACAAAGATTCTACTTCTTCTTCTCATGGATTATAGATAGGAATTTTTGTGATTTGTCACCTCATGAAACCCCTCCCCCACTCCTAAGTATTGTGAGACCTCACAGTGAAAAATATAGGGAACCAGACAATTCTCCCAATAGCCTAATATTTACATCTTGTTAAGTGTAGAGATAAATTTCACATATCGGTCTAACGAGACGGTTAGAATATGGCCCCACCTATAGGATAGAACATCCTACATATAGTTAAGAAGAGGTAGGCGAGAGAGTTTTAAGATAGTCCTAAAGTTAGTTCCCAATGGAAGATTTATGGAGTTCATTAACCTTAGTTTAATCATACATACTTCTTGTCAGCTTTGTATACAAGTAATGTCGTACATCAGGACAAGTTTAAGATTCAAAAATTTCTTATTTTTTGGTCAGATTATCATCCTCACTAGGTAGAATGCCCTGCTGCTAGCAAGCATGTTCAATACTCCAAAGGTTTTACCTAGATACCACATGCCGATACCCGCTGCTAGCAGACCTATTCAGTATCTCGGCGGGTTAGCTTCTTACACCCTCAAAGAATGGCCCACCATCTTTTAATATTTTAATATAAATATTGCTTTGTGCAAGAAGATGGGGAGACAACTCTGAAAAAACTTTTTCTTTTTTTTTTAGATTGGGATGGTATTTATGTTAGAGGATGACACTCCTTTATGTATTCCTTAGATATTGTCTTGATGTAAGGGGTACTTAAGTGAACGTAGCCTATCTAAATATATGGTATAATGAAGCATTTTTAGTGTGTAGTGGATGGTACCATTGGGAAAGAACATAAAGGTATCTTTAGTCTCAACTCACTTTTTTTTTTTTAAGTTATTGTGATGTTTCCATGGATAACCGCTAATCATACCTCCTTGTTACTCTTTAATAAAGATACTTTACTCACTTACTCAGGGTTCTTGGGGAAACTATACGAGTAACCTCTAAGTTTGATAGTCAAGGTATCACTTTCTTATATCCTCTAGCGGTGGAGGTTTAAGAGAAACTGCCATTAAAGATTCCTTGAGAAAAAGAAGACATAAATATTTGCAAAAATGTGGCTAATTACCACAAATCATTATTCAAGTGATGGTTAGCAGACAACAAGGTTTAAATATAACAACATTTTTGAAGGAAAATACTTCCCTTTATGTCTCCTTGAAATTGTCTACTCCTTGTGAAATAAATACCTGCATAAATCTCTAGAATTGTCTATCAACATACTTCAAATTATTTACATATGTACAGTCAAACATTTAGAAAAAATTCAAGAACAAGGGGAAACTTCCCCATCTACTAAGGCCAATGCCTTGTCAGTTGACATGACCTGTAGAAAATCTTCTTTGGAAATGGGTCTGTGATAAATTTTGAGTCGGTGTCCATTTACTATGAAGGAGACTTGTCCATGGTCAATTGTTTTCATCTTAATAGCCCCATTATCATACATGGTGAGTACCTCATAAGAACCCAACCACCAAGTGGTAAGTCTTCCTTTGAAATTTTTAAATCGAGAGTCAAACAACAAAGCCCAATCACTAGGTTGGAAATGTTTCTTCTTAATAAACTTGTCATGCCACTTGCTCCTCTAGTTTTGAACTGATATTGTTTGTTGGATAACATCTTTCCTAATCTCATCCAACTCGTATAATTGTAGGGATCGTTGTTTCTGAGCCTCATCTAATTTTAATCCAAATTCTGCGGCAATACGGAAAGTCCTTACTTGGAATTCTATTGGTAGAAGTACTTGTTTCCCATACACTATCTCATAAGGGGTATGCCCAGTGGTGTTTCTCTAGGTGGTCCAATATGCCCACAAAGACTCTGGAATCCTATCAGCCCAATCCCGATGATGTAATAGAATAATCTTGGTTAATATAGCTTCCATAACTTTGTTTGTGGATTCTACCTGACCATTAGCTTGTGGGTGATATGGAGAAGACTTGTAGTGCTTGGTCCCATATTTCTCAGTTAATTCTCTCATCAACTTGGAAGTGAATTGAGTTCCTTGGTCTGTAAAAATTTCATGAGGAACACCAAAGTGAGTAAAGATGTCTTCATAAATGAATTCAACAACAGATTTTTCGGTATCCCTGAATAGGGTTTTTTCTTCTACCCACTTGGTGACATAATCTGTAGAAACCAAAATATAATTTTTCTTACGAGACATGGGTGAAATTGGTCCTACAAAGTAAAGGGCCCATTTCTCGAAAGGTTCTATCATAACTTGGGCATGCGAGGGCATTTCATTGGCTGACATGGGTCTTCCTATCCTTTGACATCTATCGCAACTCCTCACATACTTGGCATCATCCTTAAAAATGCTAGGCCAATAGTAACCTGAATGTAACACCTTATATGTTGCATGCTTGTCAGAAAAATGGCCACCACATGGTCCATCATGACAACTTCGTAGGATTTATGGTATCTCATCTTCTCGGACACATCTATGAATAATCAAGTCTGGACCAGTATGAAAAAGGTCATGGCCAAACCAAGAGTAGTTTGCACTTTGCGTGATAATTATACACTTTTCATGAGGTGACAAATGCGATGGTAACTTCCTATTAGCCAAATAATTTTCCATATCTGCAAACCATGGGGTATTTACATAGAGGGGAAAAAGGTGCTCATCTGGGAATCTATCATCAATGAGAATATCATCATCCTCATGTTTTATGCGTGAAAGAAAATCAGCTACCAAATTCTCCTTTCCAGGTCAGTCAAGGATGGTGATATTGAAATCTTGCAATAACAAGAGCCACCTAGTCACTCGGCCATTGGTGATGGGTTTATTCATAAGAATCCTAATGGAAGAGTGATCTGTATGTACAAATACTTTTTAAGCTGTGATGTAGTGGCGAAACTTATTGATAGCATGGACCACTGCCAATAATTCTTTTTTGGTAACTATATAGTTTAACTCGGCAGGGGACAAGTTCTTGCTCACAAAATAAATGGCATATGACTGATGGTCTTATTTCTGTCCTAATACTCCTCTTATTGCAGTATCAGAGGCATCAGTGGATATGTGAAATGGAAGAGCCCAATTGGGCCCCCTAAGAACTAGTGCCACATGTTGTTCCTGATTTTATACTTTAAGGCTGTAAAGTATACCATCAAGGCATCCGTAAAGGTAAAGATAATTAAAGGATAAGAATCAAAAAGGAAGGGTAAAGCAGAATCAGTTTCTCAACTGTCTCTGTCTAGCTTCCCGTTGTTCTTGGATGCTGATATCTCTCTCAACAGCAGCCCATGAATGTTCTAATTCAGCCTGGTTAGTTGTTGTTTGTAGGATAGTATTAAATAGGTTTAAAGCAATACTGGTTTGATTTTGAAGACCAGGTTCAATGTTGGGTTGTCTGTTATTTGGGACAGTCATGGAGAATAAGATTTTATTTAGTTTCGATAAATTGTTACTTCGTTTTTTTTTAAATATGAGAATATGAAAAATAGTTTTGAAATTCAAAATGATAACATAAATATAGTTGAGGCCGTTTCCTGGACAAGAAACAATTTGAGAATTGTAAAATAGCAAAGAAATATTACTGAAAAAATATGAGGCTTTAATCATGAAATAATCTCATATTGTAATAGGAAATAAAGAAGAAAACGAGATTTCTAATGAAGCATTAAATGTCATGGTTCAAATGATCCACAGGTCTTAAAATTATTGATAGCAATTTCAGAGGAAAAGTTGTAAATAATTTGATAACCAAATCAATCTAAATTATAAAAGATATATAAAATAAACTTCAAATTGATCATTCATTAGAAAGACATTGAAAGAGAAACATAGAAAAATATGGTAAACAAGGTTAAAGAACACATAGCTACAAGTTGGCAGGATTCAGAATCTCGTCTGTATCATATATCACAGTGAATTGGAAAATTTTCTTACAATTGTCTCTCTCAAAAAACCCAAAATCCCTTTCTTAGTCCTCTCAATATATATTTATACATGATTATCAAATATTTTCCCATTGGTGATTAACCAACTTCCTAAGACTACGGTTACATGGATGAATCATGTCAAACCGTTTACATTTCTTTTCTAATTTCTAATGATGAAAATATTCAAAAGAGTACTTTTATGTTGGTGTTGATGAACTTCCTTCTTCCACCTCAAGACAGTGAACACATTTTACCAAAAACTTCACCAAAACTCTGGGAATGCCTGGTATCTCTTTTGCCTCAAATATGAAGAATCTTTTCTATAATTCGGGCAAGCGATCTTCTATTATCTTCCTCGTGAACTTAATAGTTTGCAACTTTAAGTTCGGTATCACCATCCACTTGTCGATTTCAGAGATATTGATTACCTTAATTTTGGGGATCTCTTCCTTCATTTCCTCCAAATCTTCCTTGAACCTAAGTTGGTGCTTGACAATGTTAATCTCGCCTAATAACCCAGGACAATCATTTTTTCCAATATTCGATGACGTCTTCTCTAAGAGATCAAAAATCCCTTGACAATCATCATTGAGATCTCTGGTTATTCTTTTATTTCAGCCAGGTCTACTTCCCACACTTTGAGTATTACACCTCCTTTAACTTGCTCTGAAATGGATAGTTTCTGAATCTTTCCGATCTCTTCCTTTGTTGAAAGGGCTACTGCTTTTTGGAAAGTTGTTCTGGTTGCTTTCACTTCTCTTTCTTTCTGGAGAACATTCTCCAAAGATTTATTAGTTTCCTAAAAGTAATTCTGGGAAACTTCTAGATTTAAAAGAACTTTCTGTTGTTCCTCTTCTATTTTCAAATGTATTCCCAATGCTTGAGCCTGGAAAATTTCAAGTTCTACCACTTGATTTGTAAGAGAAATAATATTATCTTGTAATTGTTTATTTGCTTCTTCCTGCTTTAGGACCTGTGCCTGGGTGACTTGTATTATCTGATTTGCTTCCTCCAAGCTTGTTTTCATTTTCTGAATCTCCTGAATATCTTTTAATCTAGCTTGTTCTAGACCCTTTTTTATTCCCCAACTGAAATTTCTTTCAGTTTCCTTCAATTTACCTTGTAGTTGATCTATCATTTGGTATTTTTGTTCCAACATGGTTGTCAAACTACCAATAGAAAATATATTTGTTGATGCTAAAGATCCCATCGTGCCTGCTATCTTTGTAGCAAATTCTCCATCTTTAAGTTTCTTTCCATCTATAATGACCCTATTATTTTTAACCATATCATCTCCTCTTGGATGGATTTCCTGTTTCAAGATTGTCCTTCTCTTTTTACTGAAAAAATAGTCTGATGAAGGAATCTCATCTCTAGAAATTGCCTCCAAATCATTGACATACAGAGCTCCCTCATGGGGGTTTCCATAAGTGGACTGCAATGGAGTCAAGGAAGTAATGGGACTTCCAAGTTCTATCGATGTTGTTCCTCCTGTCTTTTCTGGAACATCCTTAGGGATTTCTAGGGATGTTTCTAGCTCCTTTCCCTTCCTTGCCTTTGATTCTTTTGTCTGGGAAATTTCTGTGTCTTGTGAAGGTATTTCAGTATCCTTCATATTGCCTTTAGTATTTTCTTTGTCCTATATATTTGTTTCAAATCCTGGGGGAGGCCCTTCCTGCTCTTGAGGTGGGGTTGTAGCTTCGCCCTGCAAAATTTTGGGTAAATAGCTTCGCCTATGGCTCTGGAATGACGCGAAACCAATCTGTGAATCAGGTGGCAGGGCATGTACTCTATTCAATACCTCTTCATAGGATTTAACCTCCTTGAATACGTCATCATAAACAGATGTTTCATGCTCATAGGCTTTTAAATTACAATGCATCAAATGTTTGCTTATTAATTGATAGGGGTCATGCTTTCTGTGTTCAATATCTACTAATTTTACTTCTAGTGATTCAGCCTCTACTTTAGAATGGCCTAGATTCAGTAATGAAAATTTCCCAACATGTACAGGGAAAGTTGGCCATGACTTCTTCTGAGCTGCCTTTAGCTCTAATCCAATGTCGCCTTTTACTATCTGGTAGGCTACCTCTCTACACACCAATCTGTCCGGTAGGAATTTAGGGAGTGCATGAGGGGGAATAGAACAACCATAAACCCTAATGTAGGAAAAATTCTCGTCAATAAACCAGTCAGCTATTGCTTTAAGATTTTTTGTGACTGTATTAGAAATGTGAGGAGGTTCGCATCCAAAAAATATTTTATGCATTAGAATTATAACAAAATGACAAATTTCATAAAATGCGTCCTTAGGATTTTCTTCCCAAAGGGCAGAATGATATTCATGAATGGGTTCTGGACAGGTTATGTTCCAACTCTAATTCATTAAGGGAAAATGAGTCACATAGCAGATTGCATCCATAATGTATGCTGACATGTAAAAGGCCATTGATTGTCCCTTTGATTTTGCAACTTTGTAGTTTGAGATTTCTTGTGTTAGGTTATCCAACAAAATATTACTCCAGTTAAAATCATACCCTTCTTAAGCTTCTTCTAAAAAGGGCACCCAATCTGCATGAAAATGACAGGGATCTTTTCTCCCAAAAAGTCTACATAGCATAATGGCTGCGTAGACCATGTATTCATTCAAGGATGCTGTAGCATAAACCCCATGGGTATCGGCTCTAAATTTTGATGGAAACATCCACCATTCTCTAATCATATCAGGATAGGTCCGATCTACCTCAGTGCATTCTTTCCTCTGAAACTCTGCTAAAAACTCATCATTAAAAGTATGTTTAGGATTTGGTGAGAGTTTATACATTACTTGTATGTGTTCTGGCCTGAATGAGTCGACGATAACTCCTTGATCATTTAAGATGCTCCTCGTCGGGATATTGACCTTTTCCAGGGCCCAACTGATCATATCATTGTATGCTACCAGCCAAGGGCGCGCAACGATTTTATGAAACTCTGATTCAACTATGTCCTGATAGTGATTCTCAGAGTCAGGATGAGCATTCTTGAGTTCACATTCCAGAAATTTAGAGATTTGAGTCCAAGATTTAATGGAATCTATAGCGTGTGGCATGGTGTCAGAGATGATATCTCCTTCCTGTGTATCTTTACTCTTCTTCAGTGCCATGATTGTATATTAAATGGAAAACCTGTCACAGAAAATTATTGAATGAACTCAGCTGAGTGTTTCTTGCGCTTGATAAAATGAAAACACAGACATTCAAATGTTCTTTTAATTCATTTAAAAGTGATGGGATTGACGCAGCTAACAAGAATTCAAGGCATTTAATGCAGAAGATATTTTACTGAGATGTGCATTAGTACCACGTACCAGTGATTCATTATTTAAATGGCCGTATTTTAGCGCCTTTGAATTTTTAAAGAAAACTTGAGACATTTTACTCAATCGAAAACTGAAACATGAACAAAACCTTAAAAAATGATTATCATTAATCATTCTTTGGAAAAAGGTTAATTGGTGCTAAACATAGATTAAGGCTGAAGATTTTGTTTTTCGGGATTTCGGGGATTGTGTTGTTGAGAAGTATGTCATCGATGAAATCCAATCTCCAAAATCGCGAAATCGCGACGTGTTATTTAAGACTTAAACGTTTTAGCAAAGTGATTGATTGATATTTAGTGTTTTGGGATTTCGAGGATCATTTTAACAAGAAGTATGTCATTGACGAATCCCGATTTCCGAAGTTTCGAAATTGCGATGTATTTTAAAAATAGGACTTAAATTCATCTTAATTAACTAAATAATCAAGGTTAAGGACAAAACAGAGTTAGTTCAGTTTAACACAAATTATCGATCGGGATTTCACGATTCGAGATTTCGGGGATCATTTTGACAAGAGATGTGTTATCACTAAACTCCGAATCCCGAAATCGCGAAATAATTAACTTAAGCCTTAACTTTTTGCGTTAAAGAATTAATTAATTAGCATTTAAACTAACTCTTCTTTATTTCTGGAAATCGGGGATCTGGATTTCGTGATTCAAATTGTATTGAAAAATATGTTTTCAACAAACCCTGAATCCCGAAAACTCTTTAAAGTTAACCTTAAATCCATTAGTTTTAAAGCTTATCATGATTAAGATAAATTTATAGAAAATGCGTCGAAATTCTTATAATACTTTTAGGTTCTTTTGCCTTTTATTATTTAAATAATTGAGTTCTTTGGGAAATCGGTATTGTGCATTTGGGAATGATAACGAAACTTGTGTTTTATGAAAAGCCGAAACCCGAAAAAGGAAAGTTTAGGTCTTAGAGTTAAAAAAATTTAAGAATTGTTTCAACACCATAGATAACTTAGCTTTCAAAGTTTCAAAGGCAGTTTGACACTGCTCAGTCCAAAGAAAATCAACATCTTTTATTAACAATCCAAACATGGGTGCAACAATCTTTGTGAAATTTTCAATAAATCACCGGCAGTATCCGACATGTCCAAGAAAGATTCTCACCTCTTTTTGAGTCTTGGGGGGTGGAAGTCTGACGATGACCTCAATCTTAGCAGGATCGACTTTAATCCTTTCAGATGAAACGCGATGTCCTTAGACCACTCCTTCAGTCAACAACATTTTACATTTTTCATGACTTAAGGATAGGTTCATTTCTTGGCATATGATAAGGAAGTTTTCTAGTTATCTAGGGATTCATGGTAATTATTTCCATATACTGTAAACTCATCCATGTATACCTCCACACAATCATGAATAATATCAACAAATATCCCTACTACTGCTCGTTGAAATGTGGCAGGAGCGTTACACAACCCAAATGGTAAGACCCTATAGGCATAGGTTCCCTAAGGATAAGTGAAGGTAGTCTTGTCCTGATCCTCGAGTGCTATGAGAATTTGATTGTACCCTCTATATCCATCTAAAAAGGAGAAGTATTTCTTTCCAGACAGGGTATCCAAGACTTGGTCAATGAAAGGAAGAGGAAAATAATCCTTCAGAGTGGCCTTGTTAAGCTCCCGGAAATCAACACAAATTCTCCATTTCCCGGTTACTTTATTTGGAACCACTACAAGAGGGGATTCCCATTTACTATTAGAGATGGGATAAATAAATTCGACATTCAATAACTTTTGGATCTCCTCTTTTACTATATCCTTGAGTGTCAGGTTCATCCTTCTCTGGGGTTGCCCAGAAGGTGTTACTTCCCCTTGGGTATATATGTGATGAATGCATGTGTCAAGGTGTATACACTTCATATCAGTGTATTCCCAAGAGAATGCCCCTGATTGTTATTTAAGGACATTTACTAACTGCTTTTGTTGGTTTGCATTTAGTACAAAATTTATATGTAGAAATTTCCCTGGACTAATCTCGTAGGGCATGGTATAAGATGTGGAAGACTCATCTATCTCAAAGATAAAAGATTTAGAAGACAAAATCAATAGGTCCAATTGTTCCTGAAATTATTCCCCAAACATGTACTCAAATTGGGGAAACGATTGTGGAAAATCAACACACGTGATAGCAGAAATAAACTGGTTTAGCACATTTTCCATTGTGTGCTACTGAAGTTCCCAGGAATGATCACTTGGAAACATGGGTTCTTCCCAGTCCTCATTCTCGTATGGAAATTCAAGCCACCATAGATTCTCCATTATAGGTTGAGTTGGTGGGTATATGGTGCTCTTATGTATAGAGAGTCCATTTGAGATGGTCATTTCTCCTTCTCTACAACCAATAAATGCATTGGTTGTGGCCAACCAAGGTCTTCCCAAAATAACGGGATGCCCTTTGGTAGGATCCTTGGAATGAATGACAAGAAAGTCTATTAGGTACTCCCATGAGGCTAATGTAACTATGATATCATACAATATTCCTTTAGGTATAACCTTTGTCTTATCTGCTAATTCCAAAATAATTGGGGTAGGTCTAAGAAGAGGTTTTAACTGTAATTCCTCCAAGGTAGTAACAGTCATAACATTGACAGCTTCCCCTAGGTCTATGAGAGTGTTTCTGATGGGAACCTCATTAATGTTTATGGTCACTACGGGGTTCCTTGGGTTCCCATATTTTGCGACCCTAGGCTGCTCTGATATGTACTCAGAGAGTTCTCCTATCAAATGTACTGTTGGAGGATCCTTCTGCGTCCTTCCTCGCTTCTTAATACACAATTATTTGACCACCTCATTGTAAATTGGAATGTCCTTAATGGATTGTAGAAAGGGAATTTTGACACAAATATTCTTCAATTCATTCAAGATGTCAAATTCTGGTCAAGTCGTAGGTTTCTCAATCACTAATCTTTCTGGATAAGGAGGGGCCTTCTTAATTTGTGAAGGTTCATTTTGGAGAAGCTTGGGTTCCTGGTCCTTAGGAATGATAACATATTCCCACCTAGTGTCATCCATGGGTTGTTTGAGGGTTTCCTCTTCTTCTTCTTCCCGGATGACTACTGAAGGCCTCTACCTGTCCAAAACTTTTCCTAGCCTTAGTTGAATCTTCTACAATGGAACAAGATAAATAACATACATCGAAAAGGCTTGCATCTTAACATTGTGAAGAGGTTGAGTAGGTTTGTTATTGGGATTGGGCACTGGTTGTGTCGGTAGTAATGTCGGTCTTGGGGAGCTTGCATTCTGGTATTGTTGCGGTTGTTGTGGAATAGGAGGTAAAGGTAGGGGAACAAAACCTGGTAGAAGTTGTGGGATGTTCGATGGAAACTGAGGGTAAGGATGGTTGGGCACAAGGACAGGTGGAGCCTGAGCGTTTCCTTGGTTATTCCCTCCTCTCCATCCTTGAAGCCAAGGATGGTGATATTGTGTAGACCAGTTTTTCCAACTCGGTGAGTTCGACTATTGTGGTTGTTGATAATAGGGTGGAACTTGAGGTTGTAGATCCGAGTATGTAGGTTGACTCCTAGGTTGCCATGGCCTCCTAGGTGCATAAGAGGACTCCCTAGGATCCCCACTTCTGTATATGGCTAACAAGTCGGGCAATGATGGACACTTTTCAGTTGAGTGGTCCTCAGTGCAGAAGCCACAAACTGAAATATTATCTAATGGGCATTCCCTTGAGGAATGCTTCCTCCTGCATCTTGGGAAAAATATGCTCATTGCTTCATTTTCCTATTCCTATTTCTTTTTAATATTTAGGGTGTCCAACTGGGAACCTATTGTGCTTAAGATATCCGTTTTGAAGTTCTCTAAGAGGTTCCCTATCTCTACCCTTGTGATACCACCTAAACTAACTACTTTTAGGTTTCTACTATAAGGATCTCGAACACTCTCCCCTGTTTTATCTCTACTCCTCAAGTAATTCCTACACATTTCATAGATTTTGGTAAATGGTTTATGGGAGATGTCACCTGATGCCATCGGGTTAAGTATCTCTAAGTTTTCCTCTGAAATTCCTGTAAGGAAAAGAGCCCTGACCGCATCAACTGGAAGGTCATGGTACTTCGATTTCTATGAGATATAAGCAAATCGTTCCATATAATCCTCGAGATTCTTGTCCTCTAATTGTTGCATTTTAAAAATATCATTGTGAGAATCCTTGGACTTGCAGTAGTCTTGGTATCTCTTAATAAATATATGTTTCATGCCTTCCCAAGACCTAATACTAGACTCTCCCAACCCCATGAACCATATTAGTGCAGAGTCCTTGAGGGTGGCAGAATTTTTTTTTAGTTTATGGGCATCTTGTAAGTAATTGTAGCTCTTACACAAGGTGTCGAACTCAAATAGGAAGGTATTCGGATCTTCACTTCTTTTACTGTAAAAGGTGGGTAGTGTCGAGAGTGGAATTTTCTTCATATTGACATTTTGTGTGGTGTCCAAAATTGGAAACCTGAAGGTGGTTTTGGTTTGGTTTCCAACTTCTTCTCTCTCCTCGTGTCTTACATGGTTGTGATCCTCCTAATCATCCATACTAGTTCATTTTCCAAAAAAGAGAGTACCTAAATGGTTTTATCCTTGAAGATAACAAGGTATCCCAAGGTTATTTTCTAGGAGAGGTATCCCTTTGATGGAAGGTCTTCCTATTGCTTGGATGTCCAGGACTTTACTTGAGCCGGTTGAAACTATTGGTGCCAAAGTTTTTGTTTCGACTTGGAAAACAATTATATTGGTTGAACTACCAAACAAAGTATTCACCTGTTCAGGGTCAATTATGTCTACAAAGTTATGGTCTTTTGATGGTGGTGAAAAAACAAAGGTTGTGTTGGTTGGTTCTATGGAAGGCTCGACTGGTCTTGCCTCCTGTCTCACTATTATTGATGCTTCAATTTTCTTCTCTATAGTTCTCCCTTTTTTTGTCTCTTCAGAGACTGCTTTATCTCTTTGGGTTGAGCTAACCCCTACTTTCTGGTATCGGTCTATGGAGTTTATGGGTGGAGTGTTCCTTCCTCCAAAAAGGTTAGAAGGAACCTTGGTCGAAATGTTTGGTTTGGTTTTAATGTATCTGCCCTTTGGGTTCCTAGGTTTGTTCATGAAAGAAAATAAAAAGAAAAACTACCATTGGGTTTGGGGGAACCTGCTATAAAAGATGCGAAGGTTCTTAGCTCTCGTCTTAAAGTTCCCCTGCCACCAAACTAATGCTAAGGTTCATAAATGATCTACTCCCTAACTATTTCCTACCTTAAGACAAATCCCCGAAAATGACGCAAAAAATGATGGGTATTCTATATGCACTAAATCCCTCAATTAAATTGTCAACCCGGGGTAAGTAAACTTAGAGTTGTATCACTGTATATGCCAAGGAAGAAAAGCTAATGGAAGTATTTTCTATCTAAGGGGATGGTCTATCTAAGGATTAATCTACTTAAGAGATGACTCTTTCATTTTTATCAATTAGCAAATCCTATTAAGGAACTTGAACTATTTACGCTAAGCAGCTTCAAACAATGGATCGATGGATTATTCCTAAGGAAGCAAATCAGATCCTACTTTGAACAAGTTAATCTATTCAACCTAATGAGAAACAACAACTAAATTACTTTTGATCTTTTGTCTTTAAGCAAATAAGAAAACAAACAACTACCCTATCAAAACTACTTCAACAAGTAAACTCTATTCTTAAAACAAAACTCATAATCATTTCTATTTTTCAAAAGAGAAATCTTAACCTACTTAATCAAAAAACATCATAACTGTATTTAGATTCTAATTAATCAAAACTATTCTTAATTTGCAATAACATGAAAAAATAATTCAAAGATGATGATTATGTCTTCGGTGCCTAACAACATCACGATGTCATCAGACTATTAATGATAGCTCAGGAGGGATTAATTCAATGCTAACTTCTACAGAGAAATGGAAAGTGTGAATCAAGCAATCTAACAAAATATTTGCCATTATAGAAGCAATATTAAGTATCCTGAAAATCCATGTGATCTCTAAATTTCATGCATCAATCATCAATGATTAAAAAGTACTCTTATACTAATCAAACACACTCTTATGCTAACTCAAACAAATTTACAAAATTATAAACTTATGACTAAAAATCTTAACTCAAATTCAATCTTCTAATTTAAAATTGCAATTCAAATCTAGAACTGAGATTTTATAAATTAAACTGGGCTAATCCTATCTTTACAACTCAGATTTCAAACTAGAATGCTTGTACAAACATAATCCAAAATATATTTATATCCTAGCATACTAAAACAAGATTAATAAACCAATTAAATCTATGAAAAAATAACTTGAACTGAGAATTAAATCTAGCTTAATTACAACTATTAAAACTTGCAATTATTTATCCATCGAAGCTTGCAAAAGAAACTTTGTTTAAACTAATCCTCTGTTTTAAATACTACTCTGTTTTAATTTGCAGAAACCAATTTAAAAATTTAGCACGTCATCTAAGTTAGTATCCTGCAAGCCAATTGTTAATAAATAAGAGACATAGCATGAAAAATAGCCAGCTCCTACAAGCAATCTGTAAAAGAGGAATTAGACAATTAAATTACAAACATCATGCACAGTATTAAAAACTACAAAATACATACATCAAATAAAACGAAGTAAATTATAACTAAGAAAATGAAACACACGATATATCTATCTCTACAGTCATCCAGACCACTGGTGGGCCCCTCAGTAGGTCATGGCTACTCTTCAACAGCGAAAGGCAGGCTCAAATCAACACAATTCTATCATTAATTAAAAAATTTAGTCTAAACATAAGTTTGTAAATATGTCTAAATTACACGATGAAATGTATTCTTAAAATTTTCTCTGTGGTATTTCCACTACTGGTGGTATTTATAGGAGAATTATAGCTCGAGAGGTCGACCACTAGAAGGGTTGACCTCCTCTAAAAATGGCAATTCCATTAAATGCGCTCTAACAACTTTGGATTATAGAAAATCCGTAAGCCACTTAGCGATTAGCATAACCGCCTAATTTGAGATGTCATGAGCTTAGTATCTGGAGGCCATGAGGGAGCACAAAACCTAGGTCGTCTATTTGCCCATCACAGGTCGCCAATGTACCAACTGCCAAATCACCTGCGCTCCGAGTGTTGGATCGCGTGTCGGATGAAGTGTCAAATCGTGTACTAGATGGGGTGTTGGATGAAGTGTCAGATGAGGTACCAGATGGAGGATCAAACTACAAATTCACCTTGTTACACACATATTATGCATTAGATCCTTATAAACATCAAATTGAACTGAATTTGGCTCAAAATCATTGAAAAACATTGATTACACATACCTGATATAAATCCATGATGAATTGATACAAAATCCTTTGAAAAATCCTTCAAAATGGTCAATAACATATATAATATCGGTGTAAAAAGGATTCAACCATCACAACAAAACAATCAAAATACGAGCCCAACAGTGCCCAAGGAGTTTGGTAAGTTGAATCATCTCTATTGGCTAAGCTTAGGAAACAATCAACTTGCTAGCGGCAACACCACAATCTTTCCAGTTCTTACCGCTCTTACCAACTCTTCCATCCTACAACTAATAGATTTATCAGCTAATTATTTCATGGGATGTTTTCCCTTTTCTATAGGCGACCTCTCTAGAATTTTCTGGTTGAACTTGGGCAATAATAAATTAGTATGAGAAATACCTCCATAGATTGGAAACTTAAGTACTTTAAATTTTCTTGGTTTAAATGACAATTCTTTTATAGGGTCAATCCCTTCTTCACTTAATATGCTTCAAAAGCTGGAGATATTTCATTTGCAACGTAACAATTTACAAGGAAACATCCCAACGAAAATTGAACAACTCAGAAGCTTAGGTTTCTTGGCTCTTAGCCAAAATAATCTCTCTGGAATAATCCCTGATTCTATTTCCCATCTCCAACAACTAAGATATCTATATCTTCATTTGAATTAGTCATAAGGTAATATAACTACAAGTCTAGGGAAATTTGTGAACTTACTACTGATAGACCTATTACACAACAAGACCAATGGGAACATACCTCCAGAGGTTGCAGGCCTTGCAAATTTAGCTTTCTATTTCAACCTATCCAATAATTTATTACAAGGCCTTGTGCCATTGGGACTAACCAAGATGACTATGCTTCAAGATATAGATATCTCTGCAAATGGGTTAATTGGTTACATTCCAAGTGCACTGGGAAGCTACACTGAAGTAGAATACTTGAATATTTCCTACAGTTCCCTTGATCGTCCAATTCCAGTGTCGCTTGGTGAACTTCAGAGTGTTCATGAAATGGATTTCTCTTCCAATAATTTGTCGGGTGCAATACCCAAGTCGATAAAAAATCTCAAAATTCTCTACCACTTGAATTTGTCATTCAACAAGTTGTTAGGAGATGTCCCTAAAGGTAGATTTTTCGAATAATCTGGTGCCACTACGTTTATGGGAAATCTTGGTCTCTGTGGACCTTGGGTAGGTTTGTCATCATGCTCTACTCACAAACATAGAAGTGCTTTGCATTTGAAAAGAGTCATCATACTTGTTGTTGCAGCGATAGCCACCGTTGTAGTTTGTTTGTTTATGGGAATCTTGTGGAGACAAAATCACAAGATACATACTCTTAGAGAGGATGAGGCATCCTTAAATGTGGGGCACCAAAGAATTTCCTATGCAAAGCTCATCATTGCAACAGATGAATTTAGTGATGCCAACTTGTTAGGAGTTGGTATTTTTGGGAAAGTGTAGAAAGGGGTTCTCAATGATGGCACAATGATTGTTGTCAATCTTCTTAATTTGAAAATTGAAGGGGCTCACAAGAGTTTTGACAGGGAGTGCAAAGTTTTGGGTAGAGTTAGACACCGGAATTTGATTAGAATCATAACCTCTTATTCAGACCTCCAAATCAAAGCTTTAATATTTCCATTAATGCCAAATGGAAGCTTGGAGAAGTGGTTATACCCCGATGGAGAAGAAGAAAGTGGTTTGAGTTTGATTCAAAGGTTGAATATAGCAATAGAAATTGCATAGGACATTGCATATCTTCATCATCATTGTTTCATGCAAGTAATCCATTGCGATTTGAAACCTAACAATATGCTTCTGGGTGAAGATATGACTGGATATTTAATAGATTTTGGCATTGCTACCATATGTTTTGCAAATGATGAGGATCCGGATTTCATTTCTGCACATGCACTTAAAGGATCAACATGGCACATTCCTCCAGGTATTATTTAAAATATAGAGCATATTCAACAATGTTATGAGTTTCTTATATATTTTTAAAATTGTGAACTAGAAACCTTAAGATGTGGATCTATGAATGCAAAATATGGAATGGGTAGACAAGTTACAACAAAAGGTGATGTTTATAGCTATGGAATACTAATGTTGGATATGCTCACTATAAAGAAGCCGACCCACAACATGTTTGTGGAAGGAATGAACTTGCGGAAATTGGTGGGAAGTCATTTTCCACACCAAGTAAGAGAAGTGGTGGATGTGAGTCTACTGAGAAGGACTGGTACATGTATTGAATAATATAAGGACCTCAATTGCCTCAATCAACTAATAAATGTGGACTTGTTGTGCACAAACGAATCCCCTGGAGGACAACCTACTATGACAGATATTTTGAGCACACTGCAAAGTATCAGACACACCTTTTTGAGCCTCGTTCCAAAATTCCAATCAGATATAACACATTTATTGGGCAGTACAAGAACTACTCCCAACAACACTAATGAAAGTCAAAGTTCATCAACATTTTAGTCTATTGTAAGGGAGTGGTGGTTGTATAACTAAATCATGAAATAATTTGAGTCCATTGTCATTAATTTCATCTAGTTTAAGTCTTATTCCCCTTTCCTTCTTTGTGTAGAAATCTATGTTRTTAGGCACRTGTGTGATTGTGAACAATAAACTTAGATCCACCATGAATGGTGTTTTRGAAATGTTTCTATGATTATAAAATTTCCCATCATATCTTAAAAAAACGTTATGGTCACTATCTTTTCTACATCTATAATTAAATGCATTGCACTCTTGT
Source organism: Picea glauca (assembly GCA_000966675.3). Classification (NCBI taxonomy): domain Eukaryota; kingdom Viridiplantae; phylum Streptophyta; class Pinopsida; order Pinales; family Pinaceae; genus Picea; species Picea glauca. The sequence continues at coordinate 40,714 of JZKD02S1874046.1, forward strand.
TTTATTAAATACATCAAGTATTTTGTATTTGTTTTAAATAATTAAAAGAATAAAGATCTATAATTAAATGCATTGCACTCTTGTTTTAATAAATACATAGTTATATATATTTTTTAAATGATCAAAATAATAAAAATAATTTTTAATTTCATTAATTATTAAAGGGAATATCTTGATTAATATAATTACTGAATGGAATATCTTGATGCACTAATTGCCTTTGTGTGCATGATAGTGTGCTAAAGTGACCTCACTTTTAACTTATACTACCATAAATTGTCATGCGAAACTACTTTGTAGGGATATTCTAAAGACCCCGAGTGAAGGATCATATATGCTTCTAGGATCATCTAAAATAGAAAAGAAAATTAGAAAATGTAAAATAAGTTTTTTGAGTTTCGAATTCTAGTTGTGCTAAAGACCCCGAGTGAAGGATCATATATGCTTCTAGGATCATCTAAAATAGAAAAGAAAATTAGAAAATGTAAAATAAGTTTTTTGAGTTTCGAATTCTAGTTGTGCTTATTGAACATGTGATAACTAGGCTTCCCTACATTAAAAAATTGATAAGGTTATTTTTCCAATAAATTTTCAGTATTTTAGATTGAGTCCTATTGATATAAATGAATCTAAGGCATATAGAGTTTTTTTATCCCTCTCACTACTTAATAAATCCCAAATTATTATGGATTTAATGTTAGTTAAAATTTTGGATTGAATCATATTGGTGAATGAATCCATTCCATACTCTAACTTCTTATGAGAGATTTGGGCTATTTCCAATTCTCTCGGGAGAGCCCACAAAAACATAGTAGCATAACCCATAATCTTTGGATGTGGTTTGGAACTTGGAGAGTTCAACACTTATACATGTTGTGGGTCATGCTTTTGTGCATACGAGTATATTATTAAAGGGTTGGATGGGCCAGAGTTATGTATCCCCTTGATATTTTCTATGCCTATGTACACCAGAGATCAAGTTCACTCATTTACTCCATCACATATTAATCTATTGTCCTTAGAAACATTAAAATCTTGCTAAAGTTTGAATGTCTCTTTGTCCAAAACCAAGTATTTTGATGAAAAGATTAATGACTTATGTATCTTGTTAAAGACCTCAATATGGTTCTTTGTTTAATAAAACATGTACATGGTTAAAAGGTTTAGAGTTCCACTTTGCTAAATATTATTAGTAATGATTATGTTAGCGTCAGAAGTCACTCCTAGATTGCAGCAGGAGTAGAGCCCGAAGCCCTTCATTTTTATGTCACATTTGTTTATAAAGGGGTGATCGAATAAGAACAGACTCAGAATGATATCATTTTAACTCAAAACCCTGGACTAGGCCATGAATCAACAGGTGAGGTCTTAATTTAACTTCAGGCAGTAAGTTGTAATAATGGTGAGTAGGAGGAAGACTTTGGTGAGAAAGTGAAAAGGTCTACTACGAGCATCAAGCTTCCAACAACCCGAAGAGGAAGAATTTAAACACAAGAACTTCTTATATTCAAATCACAAGAACATTAAAAGAATTCATAACAGCGTTACCATAAAACATTTATATAACACTGTCACAATGCTTCATATGACTCAGTCAATAATAAACTCTTTCAATATTAGATGGAAACCAAATGAAATAAGAAGTTGACTGTCATTAAACGAGAAATTTCACATACAGATACATAACCAGGGAAAACCAGTGCTTCATTAAAAATTTACAACAGGGAGCTTAGCTCTACCAATGATGCTTTAGAAATTGGCAAAAATGCCTACATATACTCAAAATTTCATAAACAGTAGGAATGTGCTCGAGCTTCCATGGTACGACGTCTAGGTCACTTCAGTCAGACTGTGCATGCAGACGTTGGGCAGACTGCCCATGCAGTCACTTGTCAGACACAATCTCTATCAGAAAGGACTGACATTCTACCTCTGTGCTTGTCCCTTCCCGACCTTCTATTTATGGAAGGAAATGATGTTCAACCACTGTCAACTACCTCAATAACTGTTTCCTTGGGATCAGGTTAGGCCCAGTCAACTCTGCATTTGCAAGACGTGGCATTCTAACTTTAGTTGTCTGGTGCTTTGTTGGAATGTTGCGAGGGGACCCAGATGGTAGACGTGGAAAAGGAATTGGTGAGGCGAAGGAGTGGATACGAAAGCAAGGCAGAGTGGGGAATGTAGATGGAGGTGACAAGGGAGATAGAAGTGGGAGGCGAGAGGTGGAGGTAGGAAGGGGAGCGACATGAGGCGGGGAGTGGAATACAAGTGGAAACAGGAGGAGAGGGTTGTAAGTGAAGGCGGTAAGTGGTTTTAGGTGGGAGAGGGTTCTACAACATGGGAGGGCAACATGACAGGAGGGGGCCCACTGTCAAAATCACCTCATTTCAGACCCCCCGCCTAATTAAAGGTAGAAAGGCAAGGGGGGTCCGGAATTGAATGTGCATCGTAGATCTAAGCGATTCGATCATAGCCATTGAGACTTGCACAGTACCATTCCGGACCCCCCCCCCCCCCAATTAAAAGAAGAATGAGAGGGGGGGTCCGGCAGCACTCCGTGGTCACAGCTCTAGGCGTGCAAATCTCAGTTGCCCAGATCCACGCACCTTTTAAATCATATGCACCCAATCGTAAGGACTTAGGAAAAGTGGGTTTTTGACCCACTCCTTCCCATATTTGGCCCTACCTTGTATATGACCTTGGCGCTAGGACCATGGGCCCAACACCCCGGTGTTTAACATTTCGCATTTCAGGGTTTCCCAATGCAATGGATGAGAGACCCCTTATCTTCAAAATCCCAATACCCGAAACCGCGATATTGTTTAATCGCGTGCCATGTGTCCCTTGGATGGATGGTTCAGATTACATCGGCGCTTTCACTTTGACTATCCCAAAAGGCCCCACTCATTTCAATATGACCCTGGGCTATGACCATGGGCCAGGCTCCTGGGGCCTCACGTTTCGGGTTTTGGGGCTTTGCCTGGCAAAACGATATACTTGTTTTCAAGAACCTCGAAATGCCAACTCCTGAAACGCCGACTAGCTTCCACCTGTGCCTACAAGATCAGATGGCAATGATCATTTTGTGACCTTGGCCGTAAGGGATGAGCCCAGGTACTAATCCTTGTTCAACTTCGTGGCTCCGGCTTACCCGATGACCGTCAATCTACTCTATTGATGGATCATCGTTGTTGAATACTAAAGCTGCCCGCTTTCCCTTAAGCCCGAAATTGAATTCTTCTATGTGCTGCGCTTGGTGCTCATGGCTGCGTCCTTTAAATAAAACACATTTGATGGGTTTTTAAACCCCATTTCTTCACATTTTACACCAAGGGCCCGAAACCGGAGAGAAACACCCCCCTTACAAAAATTAGTGATAACATTAGGCTCCATGGGGGATAGAGTCATGCCTGTGATGCTCTAAGAACTCCTTCTACAATTTCAGTTGCCTTTTGTTGGGCTATGGAGTCGAGCTCAAGACACCCTGCTAAAACAATACATGACAATAAGTAAAAACAAACAAAAACAAATGCTCCAAGGAGCTTATTTATGTAAGTCCTAAACTAATATACTTTGTACATGGAGCTAGGTGAAAGCAAATTTCCACCATATCCAATCAAGTAACTTCCTGAATGGAAGCTCCTTCATTCTGTCGATGATCACTAACAGATGGTGTAACCATGATAGCAAAATGACTACACTCTTCAACTCCTCCTCACAGGATGAAGTTGAGATGAAATAGGGTGGCTCCAAGTTGTGAGGGAAATACAAATCCATGTATTCCTCCATAGGCTCATAGGACCAGCGAAAAACTCCAAAACATTGGTGACAGGCAGCGTCCTCTGCTACACAGTTGTTCACACGTGGTTGAATATCTATGGTAGGTCCAGGAGGGTGAAAGGCTAGTGTAGGATGACTGATCTCAGGCAGTGGCTGCTCACAGGAAAGCTCTAGACAAGAGGCAAACTTCTCCTCCTGTTGCTCCTCTGGTTCCTCTGGTTCTTCTCCTTGGCTCTCCCAAGGGTCAAATTCATAATCATCATAAAGAGGGCCTGTGGGGAAGATATTCTCTTCAAATTGTTGCTCAGTGGTTTCTGCAGGCCCATAATAGTTGATTTCTTTGTGATATCCTCCATTAGTGAATAGAGGATAAGGCTCTATAGTCTTCTCTTGGAAGTCTTGCATATCCAGCTCAAAACCTGATTCGTAGTTTTCATACATAGGCTAGACGCTCCTCTGGTCATCAAACTATGATGTGGGGCTCTACTGCTCCTCATCTGAATAATCATTGAAGCTGGGAGAGAACAAAAATCCTCCATTTTGCAAAAATAGAATGAACTCTCGATCCTTATTTTCAATCCCAAATGTAAATACATCATGGGAAATCTCATGAAGAAAAAGAGAACAATCCTCTTCCACAATGGCTTATTCCTTTAAATATGAGACAGTAGGCTCATCAGGGGCATAAACTAATGTCTCTACCGCTATGAAATATTCATAATCATCCTTGGTAGAGCTATCAAGAGCATCCACCTCAAGGGATGGAAAATCCTCTGCACATCGTTCAACTTCCAACCTGTCTAGTTTGGTAGAGAGAGATTTAATTAGCTTCATTACTTCACCCAGAGCATCTTCTTCCTCCTCCTAGCTTTCATCCTCATAGCTTTCATAAAAAACAAACATATGTTGATTATGGCCATCACATCCCTTACAACAGTTATGACAGATAAACTCAGAGGAAAAATACCTTTGACAATGCTTATTAAAGGCTACATGAAACTGTTCCAAGGAGGAAATGCTAGTAGGGGGCAAGGATTTATACCACTCATGGGCATCCCCTGCTAATGAGAACAAGAAAATTTTCATTAATACATCCTCATGATGTATCTCCCACTGATGCATGAGCTCATGAAACTCATGAAGATGATGAGAAGGGTTGTCCTTCTTATGCTCTCTAAATATTGGAAAATAATTGCCCCATTCATTTGGAAAAGGGACAACATTAGGAAAACCAGAAACAGTCGAAAAATTAAAAGGAGCAAACCTTTGAGCTAGGATTTTCTCCATATCGAACCAGAATAGTTACTACCAACTCTGTCGATAGCTTCAGAATAGTTACTACCAACTCTGTCGATGGTCAACTTCATCGATGGGAAGTTGGCTTGGTCACTGATCCTTATGTTTTACTTCACTTAGCTATGAGGGTAACAACAGATAAGTCTTTTCCTCTTTTCATTTTTGTGCTAGGGGAAGAGTAGGTTAAAACGAGGCTAAGCAGAGTTCCTTACAATCTTTGGAAAAACATTATTTTATTGGTTAAACCCTTTTAAATCAAAATAATTTTAATTTAGAGTAAATTCAAATTATTTAAATTTAAAATATTAGCTTCAAATATATTTGAGAAACACAAACCTTTTACCAAAGCATTTTATTTTGTTTTTGCATGGAGGAGAGAACCAAAGATTGAATTATGAGAGATTTCAAAGATCCATAGCTTTCCCAGATGACATCGGATTGGAGCATCATCCTTTGTGTTGTGAAGTATGTGGAGAGGTGCACTCGACGAACCAATCACCTGTGCCAAACAAGCATATTATCTGTGAAACGATTGACGAGGCCAGTTCGGGAAAAATCCCTACGAGATTCGTTTCGACACTTTTGGGCATGAGATTTCGATCCCATAAGTTGTGTTGGGATCACAATGGAGAGAATAATTTGATTGGCCTATTTCATAGAAGAAAAATGCACTTTGAAGGATGCCAAAAAATCACACTCAAAGGCATTTTTAATGAAAGTTTGGGTCCCGCATTCACGGTTGCTTCACTCAAAATTGATTCTATGAGTTCTTGTGTCATATATGATTTATAGGGACTTAGTTCATCCTTTGATTTTTTGTTGATACGTTGGTAGCACAAAATTACAAATCCACCAAAATAGCCAACTGATGTCTCATGCACTTAGTACTGTCTAGGAGCTAAAAGGACCAAATTTCTCAAGAAGTGCATTTTAGAACCAACACAAGACCAATAGGTGTTGTGGTTAATCGATATGATAATAGGCTACGTTTTCACAATGAATATGTATTCATAACATCAAGAAACACAAATAAAGCAAGTTATTACCATGTGTATGAAGAAAGCCATTGGGGACACAACAAACTTAATTATGACTGTGATATGAAGTGGGTTAGTAACAATAGGTGATCGGTGAATGGATTTCTAACTAGGCGTAAAGAGTTTAGTCATTGATAATGTAAGGATATTGATTGATGAGCACAACAAGAAGGGATCTGAGCTGGGAGGGGGATGAGATAGGCCTCAAGAAAAAAGCAGGCTATGTTGAGTTGGTCGGCATTGGAGAGAGGGAGAATATCATCATCAATGTGTTCGATGATGACAAGGTTTTGATGTCCTTCCACTGATGCATTTACGATAAGAGAGGAAAACTTGTCAACGGGAAATGCATCAAGGAAGAAGAGGTGAACCTCGTTCATAAGCAATGTAATGAAGCGAAGGGCAAGGACGTTCTTGAAATGCGATGCAATACTGCAAGTGGAAGGGAGTCAGCTAGTGAAAGGAATGAGCATGGCGAAGATAATCATGTGACCAATATCAGTGAGACTACATTGATCATGCAGACTTCGTCGATGATGAATATCTATGTCAATGAGATTTGGAAGAAGCATGTTAGTGCATCAACCAAGTTCACAGCGCAGTGGCCTATGTATAGGTGAAGAAATCAATGGCACGCTAATGAGAAGGTGGAAGAAGGATGTGTTCACCGGTACGTTGTGTATCGGCGTAGGAAGAGGGACCTTGCTAAAGTGTAGATCATCGGGTAGACGTGATCAGAGGGGGAACTACAAATGATAAGGCAATGAAGTGTGAGGATAACTCACGATTAGTCATTTACATGAGAGAGAGAGAGAGTGCAAGGGTCCTAGTAGGAAAAAATGGAGAGGGGTCCAATTTCTTATCTTCGAGAGATGCTAAGACAATAAAATTCGGAGGTTTTTTGCAAATGCAACAAATGGAAATACACTGTGAGAAGCCAGAATCTTTGCTAGTCTATCCCAATTGATAAGAATAAAATGTAGAAGGTCATATAATTACTTTTAAGATAAAAAATTATGGGAATTATGTGCAACAGTTACCTGAAATATTCCATCATGCTCGGCTCATTGGCAATGACTTCATATCGGATAATGGAGCTCATATTTTGTAAATGGAGGATGAATGATGATGAGATTTATTTCCCTAAACTACGTTGGCAATCCAAGTTGGTATCTCCATCCCGGTGATTATATATATTTGGGATAGTAAATATTTTTCAGTAGGTGCATATAGATATCTCGCAGTTGTTTCTCCATTGACTGTGAGTGTCCATAGCCCAGATCTAGTCACCACGATGTCACATACCTTGCTCTGTTTTTAGCAAGCATCTAAAGCTAGGACAAAGATATATACATGTCCCTTAGTCTCCTCAAACTTTCCTTTCCATTCCTTTCTGATTTATTTAGTGCATGCTTAGCATTCGGTGGATGGGGAAAGCGATGGCCTTTTATCCCGTTAGGGGATGATTTCCAACTACTGATATTTATTTGAATATTTTTCTCACTTGGATAGGTAAAGATATCCCTTTTGGTTTTCATCCTTCAGAATTTGACGCTTCACCTTTCATGTGAGAAGCTACTTAGTGTGTGGATGGTTCCTCTGTTACACAGGATATGCTCACCAACCAATACACAAGGATGACTGTTGATTAACCACTATGCTCAGTCATGGTTTAACTTTTGTCACAAAATCCCCAAATAGTTCTAATTCATGTTCAAGCAAAGACCCCTAATTCCACTCATGAGCTAGGAAAGAGATGTAAGCTTATTCATGCATCCTTCCAGTGCAAAGGTGTTTCTTGTGAAAAGAAAAATTGAGGTGAGTGGTTTGTATGTTGTCAAATATAATCATGGATCAAAATTTAAGAAATGAGCTTCTATGGAGGGAAAATATGACGATGAAATAAAGAGAAGAGAAGTGTTGAATTAAGATATGAACTCAGCCCAATACCTTGCTACAACTGGTAAATTAAAACCTTAGATGAATGACGATCAACAATATGAAATTGGTAAAGAAAGTGACTTGATAAAGAAATGATAGATTGACTGTTTCCATCAATTTCGAGGATATTCATGCATTCCAACCAACTAGAAGTTTGTATCTTCTTGAAAAAACTAATCCATGTGAAATCTTATACATGTATTACTTCATTCAGATGGGTTTCAGTTCCATCATTGGTGGAGAATTACACCTCTCATTATGATTTTCTGAAGACTTCCAATTCAATTTTTCATCCTTATGCTTCAGGGGTAAGGATTAGGCAGAACTCTAATTCGTTGTCCACCATATTTATCTTCTTTGGTATTGTGAGATCTTTGTTTCCTCTCCACTTCTTCAAGATCTAGAACTGATTTTACAACATGACATGTTCAATTAACCATAATTTCAATGGTGCATGATCAATTCAAATCCTCTGAATATGTGTGTCCTCTTCAAATCTTGTCCTTATTTTCAAGTGTATATATCTTTCCATGATCAAAATATGGAAAACCTTTCTAAAAATATTTATCACAATAATTTGAATAAAGCAATCAAAATGTGTCAAGATGTTTGGGATCAAACCATGAGTGTTACCTATTCCAGTTGTCGGGAGATAGAGTAGACTTGAGATTAAGTGTGGGTTTGTCTGATGAAATCTCTCCTTTTGGGTAACAAATGGATATAACTGAAATGATTACTAGTTCTTCCCTAAAGAGGTGTGCTTGTGATCTATTTGATTGATTGGTATCCTTGAAATTAGATTTCATTTGAGATGCATCAGAGGGAGACTAAAACTTGAAACTCTATTCCTCGAGGCGTATGCTACATGCAAAGTATGCTATTACTTTCCCCCATGATTGAAAACAGATTTTAAGACGGGGAAAATGATAAATGCACCATAAATTAGTTGCAGACATACCTTCTATCATAGAGCAACAAATTATTGAGTGAGTTCTGCTCAATAGACACCATCCCGAGTAAGGCTATGAACAATTGATATGATCTTTCAATCCAGTCTAAATCTTCACCAAGATGTAAAGTATTCCTCAACAAATGTTCTTTCAACATTTTGGGGTAACCGACTGTCCAACTATAAACATGATAGTGGATGCTGCCGAAACAAGAAAACTTTGTGATTGAACTTCTCGAATAATTCCTGCACATGGTTTGCTCATGAAGATGGAGGAAAACCAATATTAAGCCAAGATATTAGTTAGAGAAAAAAAAAATCATCAAACTAAAAGAATAAAAATTTGATGAAAAGAACTTTCAAATAAAGAAACCATCGCAAACTGTGAACTAAACTAATCAACAATTGGTGGTATTTATTGAAGCAATCCAAGAAAAGTCCAAAATCTATGTTATTCACATGAAAAAAAAAACATCTAATCTATGAAAGAACAAAGAAAACAAAAATAACTACACTAGTCCTATTTCTCACCTACCCTACATCAGCTGAAGGAAGGCTAGGTGTAAGCGTAGTGCCAGTGAAGCCAATCGAGAAACTTGAAACCTGCAATCGCATATTGGTTGAAGGCCAATTGTAGAGAATGGATTAGCGAGGGATGAAAGATTGGAATAATTGATTCATGTGAGTCTCCACTCATCAAATTGAATTTGGCAGTGTTATGATTCGTGATACATGCAAACATGTAAGATTCTTCAAAACAAGATTCAATTATTTCGTAGGATTTATGATGATCATCATAGGAATCTTGGAAGGAATTAGAAGGTGAATGCACACCTGAATAGACTCATAAATGAAACTTGAGTGTAATTTACTTTGTGAGTGTGTCTCGGAGTGGGTGACATAGTTCATATTAGTAGTAGAAGTAAGACAATGAGTAATTGACATGATCATCGATTGAAATTGGAGTGTCTCATTATCAATGCAGATCTCCCTGGGTTAAAATTTTACATACTCCACATGTTGAGGGGAGAGATGATATCTAATTGTTGAATGGAAACATTGAGCGAAACATGACTCCAAAAATTCTCCCATGACATCAATGAAATCACATGATAAGTGTTGGAGAATAAAAAGAAAATCCAAGGAAAATTGATTTATTTTCTCCTGAGGATTAATAGGTAATTCTAGCGCCGATTGAGATGACAGAGGTTCTTGTCTTGGCTCAATATTTCATGTGTCTTGTGTTTTAATGTGTTGTACATTCAACATGATATGTTCATGGAGATCTAAGAAATCATTATGCTCTGCACACTTTGTATTTTCGGTTGTTAACGTATGTGCGTCAATGTCAAAAATTTCAGATTGTGTAGGACTGGCGAACAATAGTTCATCCCTATTTATTTTCTCCACCTATATCCTTTTCACTATACCTGAGAAAAAAGTGTTTTTCCCTAACAGACAAATACAACCCATCAAGAGCACGATTTTCATCCTCATATCTCCTCCTAAAACCCCCCTTCTAATGGGTGGGCATGAAAATAGAGAGGGCATGCACCTCCAACCACACTCGCTTGTAAAAAATCAAAATAAAGCTATTCATTTGTCCACATTAAATTCTGAAATGGGAAAGTAGTCATCAAAAATAGGATCATCAAGATCAAATTGTTATTCAGTATGTTCTTGAAATTCATATCGTGAAGGATTAAGTGTTATAGATGGATTTCCATTAAGAATGAATGATTGATCAATCAAGGTTGAGAACTCTTATTGGTCTGGTTTGTCATTTGATGTTTCATCACCAAAAGATAAATGTGAAGAGTATATTGCATGATAAATAGATGGATTCTCATGTGAGTGATCAACACCAAACAACTCTGCATAAAGGGAATGTAAATCTTTAGATTCTGAAAATGATGGGGTTTCTTTAGTAAGAGATTCATCACATACCAAAATATGTTCATGATTTTCAGAAGGGTAATTGCTACATATTTCACACTTCGGAGATATGGGGTCTAGTATTACTGATAAATAGTCTCCCATAGCTTTAGTAGAGTTTTTATTAGATATTTTTCACCCCTTATATTTAGTTTTCAGACCCGAATTTTGTGAATTAGAGATGGTTTGATCATCTAGGTCACACCTTTCAGGATCACAGACAAGATAGGAAAACCAATTCAATATTAGATTGTCTGAGGGTTTGTCATTTTTAGGGAATCTATGAAAAATCTACATAACTCTTAGGGAGAAATTATCCATAGATTCGATTATGATCCTACAGATTCCTTTAAGTTCGTCAAAGAGTTCATCATATACTAGGATTTAATTCGCCCTTCGAACGTGAGAATGAAAATTCAACATGTTTCATTTTCTTGAACAATCTTAATGTTTTGTCGAGCAATGTCAAATTGTTTAAGATGTGTGAATGCAAAGACATGCCCTTCACCATCAAATTTGGGGTTTGACAAGAGATTTACTTTCTTGATTGAGATGGCCTTGGTGGGTCTCAAAAGACTCAAATGGTCATTGTATACAAAGGTATGGAGAGGAGCCATGTGCTGGTTAAAATTTAATGAGATGAGTCCAAACAAGCAGGCTTGTCATCTTCCCTCATAGAACCATCTTCGTTGACATGTCTAATTTCACCCGACAATAGTAAGGGGTTACCCTCGATAAGAAGTGCCAATTATACCTCTCACCATTTGGAATAGGGAACCCATCTGGATTCTGGCCCAGCATCCATTCACAGTTTGGTTTTACCGGTTGTGGCCTAGTCCACCGATGAGGGTGAATGATGGATGGCAATGACAAAACGAAGATATAAATGAAGACTATGTAAATTCAAGTATATAACCTACTTCTAATCAAACCTATCCTATCTAGGATCGAATTAACATAAGTGAATGAGCTGTAACATGAAACTAACTCTACCAATAACTTCACCCAGATAGTTGAAATGAAGAAATAAAGTCAGATAACACATGCACATAAATATATAACCAGAATAGTCTAAGTCACTATATCACATATATTGGCAACTCATTCACTCAGGACATGTAATATAAGAAAGAGTAACAAAACTGCAAGAAAACATGTATTGCATCAAAATAGTCCATAGACAAACATGCTCTTATAGCCCATGTGAACATCAAACATTTTTCTTGAAATAGTTCGCAGCAAAATAGTTACACATGTGAGTCCTTCTCTCTATTAAAAGTTGGCCCTGAGGGCTTCTTTATATTAACAGTTTCAACAATAGCACATGAAAACTCTAAGGATATCTCTTCAATTTTAGTTGACACGATATTCCCAAACTAGTACATAATTGTACAATGTTTGAAGAGCCAAAAGCCCCATCTTTGGGTACAATTTTAGTATTTAATGAGGTTCAATGTGACCCTTGGAATTTAGCCTTCTTCTATGACCTTTCACTTTTAAATGTTCGTATTATTCCCTTTGTAACGATGTTAAACAAAGACAACAATTACAATTCAAAATTTTCTTCTAATGTTGGTGGGTCATCAGATATTTCAACCATATGTGCCCTGCATGCCATGAAGGTTGTCCTAGACATTGAAACATCTTTGTCATATGAGTCTAACTGTCGATCATAATGGAGTTTATATATATCCTCTTCATCCATTTATGTTATATTTTCCTTGTTGATCCTCTATTATTGCTACATCTTTTGTTATTTCTCATTCGTCGTATTTGCCTATAGATTGCATCGGGAGAATGTTGAGCATGACCCTCATCCGCTTGGTACCTGGAACCATTCAACATAGAATAGATGAGTGTAACTTCAAACAAAATATCAATACTAATCATTAGAACTCATATAACCAAGGCATTAAAAAAAAGAAATATCAAGTAAACTTCCCTGGATTCAATCCCTGGTTCGTTTGCTCATGATTGAGGCATTGCATTCTCTATGGATGCCAACAAGGTAACGGATATTCATATTTAAAAATTAATGAAATATGTTAATAATTTATTAAAAAATATAACTATAAAATTTTATATCTTGTAAATACCTTTCCAATGGTGTAAAGAATGTGCAAAATGGACACCCGAGTCAAAAATTATGGTTGTTTTACGAAAATCACTTTTTTAGGTTTCAGAGGAGTTAATGAGAACTCCTCTGATTAATTCCTGCAATTTTCATTGGAGGAGTTGAGTGAAATTTTCTAATTTTCATCGGAGGAGTTAGTGGGACCTCCTCTAATGTGAATCAAAAAACTTGTTTAGGAACTATCCCAAGTGAATCCGATACCAAGTTATGAATTTTTTCGGGTGAGATAGAGCTTATCTTGGGGATTGTTCTCGTTTATCAGTGAAGATCAAACGATTACCTTTGGTGTTAGACGTAGTGATGAGGATGGAGTGATTTCTTTTGTTAGTGAGACGATGTTTGGGGTTGTTTTTTAAGCACCATTTAAACATTGATCTTACCATAGATCATAACATTAGTGCGTTAGTGAAGTTTGTGGCTAGTCCTCCAAGTAAGTTTGGTGATGATCAACTCAAGTCCTCTAGGTTTATGTTTGTGTCTTTAACTTTTCTAGGGCATTGGGTGGTTGTTATCAATATCGTTGGGGCATCTTCTTCTTCACATTCATTCTACGAGATTGAGATTTTCCTATCATGCCATTGAAGAAGTTCCCCCTAAATTTTCTGATTCCATCAACTACTTTTTTCCCAAGTGTTCTGATGCCAATTCTGCACTTGTTATTATTTTTCTTGGATCAGTGTTCATAATGACATTTTTTACTTTATATCTCTTCTTATGGAAAGAATCAACAATAAAATTCAACAACTGATCTGATTTTGAAGATAAAAAAGATGGTATAAATCTCATCTCACGTAGAAATCATCCTTGAGATTGTAATATTCCCCTTCCATGACATACAAATAGATAGGCCTGATCATACCTTGTATGTTGAACATTTAGATAGAGCACCTCATTCCCTATAATAACTCACAAACTGAGCATTTCTTTCATAAAACAATATTGTTACCATTATGAACATTTCTCGTTGTAGGGAAATTTAATTGCTTAAATTGTTGCTCATTAAATTATCAATCAGGGAGATTGTAAGCTTGTTAGATGCTAGCAAAATATATGCAAGAGTAAGGAATTTTTTTTGTATATTATCTAATCACACATAAATTCAATTGAAAGAACAACTCTAAGAGTTAAATTGAACATTAATTCACCTTTGACATGTCTCAGAATCATGTTGCCTATCTTCTACTAGATTTGTCACAACAATTGTCAACACCTTAAAGATGTTCAACCGATTCAATTTACCCTTGTACACACTTGACATAAATGAAATTATAGAAAGAAATGAACAGTAAATGAAATGAATATTTTTTTTAATGAAAGGAACTATTTGTGTAGTGTATACCAGATAGAGGGGGGCCTACCTCTCTTGACACACACTACCAAGAAAGATTATAACATAGAACTTTGGATCTGCATCAAAGGTTCTTTATTCCAGCATCAAGAAATTACAATGATTACAATGATCTTGAATATGATCCTCCCAATGTATATCCTTTTTATGCTAAGCTATATCTATATGTTATATGTCCTCAATGATTGATATGCTCTCTTATTTATACATAGATCTTGTCTTTCTCAAAAGGAAAGGAGTTATAACAAGATGAGATCAGATCCTAAATAAGTGGATTTGTTTGCGACGAACAAATATTACATCCTAAACATGTGAACCTCATCAACATCAAATATTATTTTTAGTCTAAGTTTGTTTGAAGAGGAAAACAAGATCATATTCCATGAGATCCGTGTTCCCAAATCAGTGTATATGAACTACAACTTGGTCAAAATATTTTCTGGAAAATAATTGGCGAACTACCAGAACATGGGGTCCCTAGCTATTATCGAAATAGAGGGTCCCTGGAAATTACCGGAATAGAGGGTTCCTACCAATTACCGAAACAGAGGCATTAACTGGTGAAGAGAGGATTTTAGATTCTGTTAATTAACTACTGAACTCCACAAGTACATTAGGAAACATCAATATCTACGTTAAGTAATCATCAAAACATGGGAATTCAGCCATTTTAGTGTACATATATCACGTGAAGCTCATTTAAGGTAGAAATGGAAAAATGTGGAAATATGAGTGATGAAAGGTATGGGGATGAAAGCATAAAGTGAGTGAAAAATGGTTAAATGGCATTTTAAAATGTGTCATTTATGAGGCCCAACATCTTCGCCACACTCAAATCATTGCATGTCCTCATGCAACATAGATAGGAATAGATGAATCATGCCCGGATTACAAGGTGTACATATAGTCTTTACTCACCCTGCATGATTTTCAATGCCACATGGAACATGAGATGATAAGGAGGTAGATTGTAAGGAAATGAAGGAATGGAAAAAAGATTCAATAATTTCATGTAGATGAATTCCCAAGTTAGATGATCACCTAGAAATAGAAATTTCTTACCCTATTTTACCTCCTTTGGTGGCTGATGATCTGAGAGAAAAATGTTGCACTCTAGCTCAACTGGTATGTGCTGATCTAAAAGAAAAATGTTAAATTTTGGTTCTGTTGATGTGCTAATATGAGAGGAAAATGTTGAATTCTGATTGCAGGGTATGAAAAGAAAGTTAATGCAGTTGCCTCTTATTATTGATGATGGAACTGAATGTACTACTGATATTTGCAGGTCTGAAGGAGTTGGCAATATACTCTTGTTGTTTCTACTACAAACTCTGAATACTGATCATGTTGGATGGAGGAAATGGATGGTGCTTTGACTAGTGTTGTTGTACTTTTATTGTTGCATCTGCTAATGTTGATTTCCTTAACATGCTTACTACAAGAACTTGAATTGAATGCTTGGTTCAAAAGAGTATGCCAACATCGTGCTCTTTCTGTATAGAATAAATAATGTTGCTGGACATATGAAAAAAAAAACCATGTCTTGGATTTGTTATATTCATTTCCATTTGTTCACAATTGATGTCACAAAACCCCTTCTGCTAACTATCACCTACAAGAATTATAGTAACAAATATCATTTTAGTTACACAACAATATTACCAGAATTGCAGGAATCGGAGTTGATATTGGCACTCGTATAGTAGCATATTAATGTCATCTCAAATAAAATTGATATAATTGATTTCTCATAGAGAGGTCCAAGCATGGAAAATAATGAACTTACTACCGAAATTATGAAAATCAGCAGCCACAGGAATTATGAAAAAACATTAAAATTTGATGTAGGAGCATTGTTGGCAAGCACACAAAGGCAGGACCACTCAACATGTGGGAGTTCTTCCGGAACTTCGACATTGGCAGTTGCAGTCGATTTTGAAATCCACCTTAACTCAACACCGTAATTTACCTTTGGAGGCATGCTTGAACCAGTGCCAAAATTTACCCTTTGAGGCACGTTTTGAAAATCATAAGTGAAGTAGGAGTTTCCATTATGACTCTGGATTGAGACTGGTCTAAGATAGCCAGTAGATTAAGTTTTTAGAGTAGATAAGTAGGCAGGGGAAACCCTAAAAATCCATCTGAGTTAAATAGAGGTTTGGTATGCCCAGATAGGGTTAGCTGCAATACAGAGGAAAGTTAGTAGTAAGAGAACTACAAGTTAGCAGGAAATGAAAGATTTCAAAGCTATTGTAATTTGAATGTGTTTGTAGCCATTTTGGCACTTGTGAATAGAACAGAAGGAAAATTGATCCAATACATGGTGTGCGAACAATGTTTTTCAATTCCTTGTCACTTGTGTTTTTATGAGAAAGTGAATGACTCTCCATATGAGAGAATGGAACTATGAATGTTAATTTTTTAGTTTCAATTTTTTCTCTTCGTTTGAAGCTCTGCAAGGTGTGCATCGAGCCAGAGAGAGGAATGCCAGGAGATCGAGAGAGGAATTTCTCTGTGATAAATCCCTTGGATCTGAGTTGTCGAGATCCCTTAGGAGAAAGGAGTGCATGGGAAATCAAAGTCTGCATCAGACGAAGCTCAGGAGGAATAACACTTCAGAAAGTGTTATCGAGATCCAGGAACCCATTTCCCAGGAGAAGTGAAGGTCGAAACCTTCGGGGACTTAGAAAATATTCTAAGTTTGAGAGACTAAGAACTCAAGAGGAGGAGCGTTATCGACTGTTGGGTCACAGTGGAGAATCAACGACCGTCTCATTTGGGACAAGAGCGCAAACATTAATGTTGCATATGTTCAGAAGGGGAAATCCACGAAGACTTGAACGGATAGTGGAGAACCTCAAGAAAAAAACGTCGAAACCCCGATTCAACCATACCTGTTGATCGAGAAGAGGAACGAGAGCCGTTGATCGGTGGAGAGGAGCATTTCTCCATTTCGGCAACTAGGAGTACAAGGGTCAACAGTTTTGGGACTCTTGACCAGTGAAAACTCGATAAGATCGTGGCCATTGGATCTTCGGAGGCCCAGAGTCTTCGATCCGTGACAAAGGGGCACTTCGACATTTGATGATTGAGTGGAGGAGTGACCGAATTTCATGCCGGGAAAAGTCACGAAATGCAAAATGCCGAAACGGTCATAGTCGTCGGCCAGGGGTTGATCTAAGCTGTAGATATCGCGCCGTCGTGCTTTTGATGTTCGGGACTTGGAGGAGTTGGGTACGCCTTGTGGTGAAGGTGGTGGTCCCAAGCGCATGGTCACATAGATAGAGGAAAGGGTAGAGCCAACCTTGGATTATCCCATCAGGTTTCGGGACTCAGAGGGGTCTGCCCCGGGGGACCATTTTATCGGAAACCCCGAAACACCGAACGCGATGTGCCTTTTGGGACGAGCCTTTTGGGCTAAACCCATGGTCACGCTTGTGGTCTCGTGGAGTTTGGGGATTATTCCTAGTGCTAGTTTTCATAGGCAAAACACAAACAAGGGCATGTAGACTTAGTGTTAGAGGTTCCCTTTCAGAACCAGGAGAGTCATTCTGGTTCTAGAATCAGAGATCCTGACTGGGAGGTCGTGCAACCCTTAGGAAGGATAGGGGGCCTACATCAGGTGGTATCAGAGCATAAATTCTTCTTCTATAGACTTTAGGTGAAAGAGACAGAGGACACAAAGTTGTACTCTGTGTGTGATAGATATTCAACAAAATTCCACCAAGGATATGAGAGCCACCTTTAGCCAACTGTGTTGTGGAGAGGGAGATGCGAGAACTTCATGCCAGATTGGAAACAATGGAAGTAGTGAAGAGAAGAGCACCTGACGCTGGAGACGTCAGTGATGAAAAAACTGAAGAGGTTGAGGTTGAAGAAGCTGCAAGAGAGGATGCTGCAGAAGAACATTTTTTGAGAGCAGTTGCCAGGTTGGGAGGCAGAGCTAAGATAGAGGTCCCCATGTATGAGGGAAATCTAGATGTTGAGGAGTTGTTGGATTGGATAAGATCCATGTACAGACACTTTGACTATGAAGATGTCGATGAATAGAGAAAGGTGAAATAAGATGTCACTAAACTAAAAAGGCATGCAACGCTGTGGTCGGACAAACTGCAGGCTGAGAGGAGAAGTAAAGGAAAATAGAGGATAAAGAGTTGGGATAGAATGATAGCCAAGATTAAGGATAAATTCATGCCCAAATATTATCAGATAAATATGTTCAGGAAGATGCAGAACCTGAGACAGAAAGGGATGACAGTTAAGGAGTACACCGGGGAATTCTACCAGCTGAACATCAGAACTGGACAAAGGGAGAGAGATGAAGAAAAAGTTGCCAGATATATAAATGGCTTGAGATATGAAATCCAGGATGAACTCAGCATGATGTTAGTAAGGACTGTGGAGGATGCTTATCAGTTTGCGCTGAAGGAAGAGGAGAAGTTGGCTAGAAAACAAAACCAACGAGGAAGAGGTAAAATCTCTATCCCAAGAAAAAGAAAGGGGTTTAACCGTAACAGAGCACATCATTCTAAGGACGAGGCTGAGAAACCATACAGTCACTCAAAAGGAGGAGGAAGTTCCCGAGAAAGATAGGGTGGTGGAAGGAACTCTTCTAGAGGAAGAGGCATAGGAGGAATAAGATGCTATGCTTGTGGAAAAATAGGACACATGTCTTGGGAATGCCCCGAGAAGAAGAAATAAGGAGGAGGATAAGCTCACATTTCAGAAGCACAAAGAAGAGATGTTGAAGTAGAAGGAACAGAGGATGGAGCATCCCTGATGCTGAGAAAAATTCTATTAAAACCAGAGGCAGAAATTGAAAAGCCAGTGCAAAGAAACAGTCTCTTCAGGACAGCTTGCAAGACTAAGGACAAAGTGTGCAAGGTGATCATTGATAGTGGGAGCACTGACAACCTAGTATCCACAAAGATGGTGGAGAAGTTGGGGCTGAAGACAACTGCATATCCAAAGCCATACAAGGTCTCATGGTTGCAAAAAGGACACCAGGTAACGATTATTAAACAATGCCTGGTTGAAATTAAGATAGGAGGTTATAAAGATGAAATCCTATGTGATGTAATTCCCATGGACATATGCCATATTTTGTTGGGAAGACCATGGCAGATTGACAAAAATGTCATTCATGATGGGAGAAAAAATACATATACATTGGAGAAGAATGGTAGAACACATATGTTGCTGCCAATGGAGGAGAAGAGAGTGAAAGAGGAAGCCAACACAAACATAATTCTCATGAGTGGGAAGGAACACCTAAAAGAAGTCAAGGAAGAACAGGAGATGCAGTTCATTGTGGTGAGAAAGCCCAGGGTTATCCTTATGAGTACATCAATGGATGATTTGCCTGAAGAATTTCAGGAACTGTTGGATAATTTCGCTAATATAGTGGTGGATGAGTTGCCAAACTCATTTCCACCCATCAGGAGTATCAGTCATCATATCAACTTGATACCAGGAGCAAGTCTGTCGAACAAGCCTCATATAGATTGACACCTCGAGAGAATGAGGAGGTGAAGAAACAAGTCCAAGAATTGCTAGACAAGGGTTTGGTTAGAGAGAGTTTGAGCCCATGCGCAGTACCAAATGTGTTGAGTCCAAAGAAATATGGAGGATGGAGAATTCGCATAGACTTGACAGCCATCAACAAAATCACCATTAGGTATAGATTTCCTTTACCGAGAATTGATAATTTAATGGATTTCTTAAGTGGAGCGAATTTCTTTTCTAAGATAGATCTGAGAAGTGGATATCACCAGATTAGGATGAGAGAAGGCGATGAATGGAAAACAACCTTTAAGACAAATGAAGGTCTGTATGAGTGGTTGGTTATGCCAATTAGCTTAACAAATGCCCTGAGCACTTTTATGAGGCTGATGAATGAAATTCTGAAAGATTTCATTGGCAAATTTGTAGTTGTATATCTAGATGATATACTAATATTTAGCAGGACTAAAGAGGAGCATTTGAGGCACCTAACGTTAGTAATGAGGAGGCTACAACAGGGGAAGTTGTTGATAAATCTGAAGAAATCCTCTTTTATGAAGATAGAGCTCATTTACTTGGGTTTCTTGATCTCCTCAAATGAATTGAGAATGGATCCAGAGAAGGCGAAAGTGATCAAAGAATGGTTGTCACCAAGGAGCATGTTCGAGGTAAGGAGCTTCCATGGATTAGTGGGATTCTATAGGAAGTTCATCAGAGACTTCAGTGGAATTTGTGCACCAATGATGGATATAGTGAAGAAGAAGCACAAGTCATTTAAGTGGACATAGGAGGCCGAAAGGAGCTTCAATATACTGAAGGGGAAGATAATAGAATGACCGATTCTGGTCTTGCCGAATTTTGAAAATACATTTTAGGTAAGATGTGATGCAAGTGGAGTTGCAATAGGAGCAGTTTTGAGTCAGGGTAATAGACCTGTTGCCTATTTCAGTGAGAATATGAATGAGACTAAGAGGAAATACTCCACATATGACAAATAGTTTTATGTCATAATTCAAGCCTTGAAGAAATGGAGGCATTATCTTGTCCCACAAGAATTTGTCTTGTATAGCGATAACCAAGCTTTACAATTCATAACCAGAAAAGAAAAATTGAATCAGATGCATGCAAAATGGGTTGAGTTTATGCAAAATTTTACTTTTGTCATAAAACATATTGCTGGGAATTCTAACAAGGTTGCTAATGCATTAAGCAGGAGATGTTTAATTCTGCAGGAATTCCAGGTGAAGACCTTGGGGTTTGAACACCTTAAGGATATGTATTGGGATGATATAGACTTCAAGGAAGCATATGAAGCATGTACAAACCCTGTGTTGAGGGATAGAAGTCAGTGGATAGAGTACATGATTCAGGAAGGACTGTTGTTCAGAGGAAATCAGTTGTGCATACCAAAATTCTCAATGAGGGATAATCTTCTGAAGGAGAAGCATAGTGGAGGATTGGCTGGACATTTCGGCCATGATAAAACATTTGCATAGTTGAATAGTTCATACTATTGGCCAGGTATGAGAACAGAGGTGATAAAAATTGTGAACAGATGTAGAATCTGCCAACATGCGAAGGGGAAAAGACAGAACACTGGATTTTATCAACCATTGCCAATACCAGAGAAGCCTTAGGATGCAATAAGCATGGATTTTGTGTTGGGATTTCCAAGAACACAAAGGGGATTTGATTCCATATTTGTGGTAGTGGATAGGTTTTCAAATATGGCATATTTCATCCCATGCCATAAGACCAGTGATGCAACACATGTTGCAAATCTGTTTTTCAAAGAAGTTGTGAGACTTCATGGCCTACCCAAGAACATTGTCTCAGACAACGACACAAAATTTGTTGGTCACTATTGTAGGACGTTGTGGAAAAAGATAGGGATATATTTTTCCTTCAGCTTAGCTTATCACCCTCAGATAGATGGACAGACTGAGGTGGTAAACAGAAGTTTGGGAAATTTATTGAGGAGTTTAGTCACTGAGCATCATAGTCAGTGGGATTAGATTTTGCCACAAGCAGAGTTTGCATACAATGACTAACAAACAGGAGAACTGGAAAGATCCCATTCCAAATATTATATGGAATGCAACCCAGGGGAGTGTCTGAGTTGAGAGACTTGGAACAGGGTGAGATCAGAAGCGTTGGAGCAGAAGATTTTGCTGCTGAAATGAAGAAACTCCATATCCAGATCAGAGAATGGTTGCAGAGTTCTAACCAAAAATACAAGAACAGAGTTGATCAACATCATAGGGAACTTCAATTTGAAGTAGAAGATCAGGTTTTAGCACATCTCAGGAAGGAAAGGTTCCCTAGGGGAACATATAACAAGTTGAAGATGAAGAAGATAGGACCCTGTAAGATCTTGAGGAAGTTTGATGCAAACTCCTATGAGATTGAGCTGCTAGATGGTGTGGGCATATTGCCCATATTCAATGTTTCATATCTATATCCTTACAGGAAAGGTGACACAGAGGAATCAGAAGATCAAGAAAAGATTCAGTGGGAGAAACAGATGTCTGTGGTAGAAAAGCCATAGATGGAGAAAATAGTGGATCAGAGGATTGGCAAGAAGACCAGAAGGAAAACCTATTTTGAATGTCTGGTCAAATGGAAGGGACACCCAATAGAAGATGCTAGTTGGAAAAATGAAGTTGCTATCTAGAAGCTGGGAAAATTAGTGCAGGAGCTCATGGAAAAGAGTCCATGATTTTTTGTCAAGGGGAGTATATGATGTAGGAGAATTGTTGTCAAGTGTGCAGAGGCAGGACCACTTAGCACGTGGGATTTCTTCCAGAACTTCGATGTTGACAGTTGCAACCAATTTTGAAAACTGCCTTAACTCAGCACCGGAATTTACCTTTGGAGGCATGCTTGAACCAGTGTCAAAATTTACCCTTTGAGGAACATTTTGAAAATTGTAAGCAGAGCAGGAGTTTCCATTACTACTCTGGACTAAGATTGGTCTAAGATAGCCAGTAGATTAATTTTTTAGAGTAGATAAGTAGGCAGGGAAAACCCTAAAAGGCCCTCTAAGTTAAATAGAGGTTTGGTACGCCTAGATAGGGTTAGTTGCAATACAGAGGGAAATTAGTAGTAAGAGAACTACAAGTTAGCAAGAAATAGAAGCTTTCAAAGCTATTGTAATTTGAATGTGTTTGTATCCATTTTGGCACTTGTGAATAGAACAGAAGGAAAATTGATCCAATACATGGTGTGTGAACAATGTTTTGCAATTCCTTGTCATTTGTGTTTTTATGAGCAAGTGAACGAATATCCATAGGAAAGAATGGAACTGTGAATGTTAGTTTTTCAATTTCAATTGTTTCTCTTCATTTGAAGCTCTACAAGGTGTGCATTGAGCCAAAGAGAGAAACTCCAGGAGATCGGGAGAGGAATTTCTCTGTGAGAAATACTTTGGATCTAAGTTATCGAGATCCCTTAGGTGCAAGGAGTGTGCGGGAAATCGAAGTCTGCATCAGACGAAGCTTAGGAGGAATAAAACTTCAGAAAGTGTTATAGAGATCCAGGAACACATTTCCTAGGACAAGCGAAGGTCGAAACCTTCGAGGACTTAGAAAATATTATAAGTCCAAGAGACTAAGAACTTAGGAGGAGGAGAGTTATCAACCGTTGGGTCATAGGGGAGAATCAGTGGCCACCTAATTCGAGACAAGCATGCAAACGTTAACGTTGCATATGTTCAGAAGGGGAAATCCATGAAGACTTGAATGGACGGTGGAGAACCTCTAGAAAAAAAATGTCAGAACCGGGATTCAACCATAGTCATTGATCGAGAAGACGAACGAGAGTCGTTGATCAGTGGCAAGGAGAATTTCTCCATTTCGACAACTGGGAGTACAAGGGTCAATAGTTTTGGGACTCTCAACTGGTGAACACCCGATAAGATCATGGTTGTTGGATCTTCGGAGGCCCAGAGACGTCGATCCATGACAAAGGGGCACTTCGGCATTTGGCGATCGAGTGGAGGAGTGACCGGAGTTCATGCTGGGCAAAGTCGCGAAACATGAAATGTCGAAACGATCGTAGTCGTCGGTCAGGGGTTGATCTAAGCCATAGATCTCGCACCACCGTTCTTTGAGCATTCAGGACTTGGAGGAGTTGGGTATGCCTTGTGGTGAAGGTGGTGGTTGTTAGCACCCTGTAAATCTATTCGACTGTCAAAACAGACGACAGGGGAAACTACTTCAACCAACTTTAGAGCTGAGGCACTAACCTGCTCAACTCAGAGAGGGCTCTCTCATGTCACAAGATATTTATATAAAAGACAATGGCTAGATCTGGTTCGTTTTGGGAGGGTTTTCATAAAATTGTTGAAGAAATTAAGATAACATTTGGGCTATGGGGTCAGGAATGAAGGATGCATTGTCAGACCATGAAAACTATCAAGAGGAAAAGGCTTAATGAGACAGTGACCTCTGAGTTTATACTTGTAAATTTAGATGGTATCAGAAGAAAAGGAAACACACAACTACATCAGAGCATTATAGTAATGAATTCTGAATGGGTTTGGAAGAGAAAAACACAGTCTAAATTGCCAAGCCGAGAGAATTAGATAATGAATTATAGGCCTCTAATTTCTCAATTTAGATAGAAGAAAGAAAAAAATGAAATGAAGAATAATGAGAATAACATACTATGAAAGAAAACAAGACTCATAACACCACCAGTTAGAATCTTTTCGTAAATAGTCCAAAATCTGCCTTTGCATTCATATATTCATTCCAGCCCCAAAGATTTACAAAGTTTTCCTGCACAGAGGGCAAGCTCCTCTTTTCTCCATATTTTCTATACCCTTGACATAATACATATATAGAGGAATTTCTCGTGGAATTCAAAACGTTCAGACTTTCTCATAATTCTAAAAATAGAGACAAGTTACAAAAAGGAATGATTTGGAATAACAATTATCCTATTTTAAAGGGACCATTAGTAACAGGTCTGTCATATCAGGGCCCCTTTCCTTAGACCTCCATCTATCCAAAACTTGTTGGGATGTAATTATATCCACCTGAGAATTCACTTCAACTTGGAAATCTCCTCCTTTAGAGTGTCCAACCATACTGGTTGGTTCTCTCTGACGCTTTCGACCGTTTCGAGTTTGGTCTCTGTCTTGTGCCTTTTTCTCAATTCGCCTGTTTATGATTAGATCCCTCATAATGGGATTTAGTCTGACTTCCAATTATGAGTCTATAGCAGGTTCTGTATGGAATTTAGTCGCTAATATACGTGCAATCACTCTTTCCTTCTTACTCATAGGTAAATTTGCCATGTTACCTGAATGACCTGTTTCACTGGATATGACTTTGTCGATGTATCCCAACGTTCCTATAGAATCCATAGGGTTGATCAAATCGAAGATTTCTTCGTTTATGAATGAGATGATGCCTCCATACTTGAGAAACAATAGTTATAGAGTTCCAATCATGAATCACTAACAGGATCAACTACAAGTACGTTGGTTTACCATGCCCGACCAATTCATTTCAAATGATTATCTTTCGAGTTCATTATCCAGCGGAGTTCACCTGACATCATACGGTAGTGAAGTACTGAACGAGTGATGCGAGGTGATTTTTACTAGCCGTCACCTCCCCCATGAGTTGCTGATTTGACATTTAGAACATGTGATATCGGGGTTGTGAGAAAAACGGTCTCATACAAACTACTTTTCACCCCGATATACCTCAATGGGCGCCACACGTCCACTATTGAAACCACTATGGTTTTCCCTGGTCTGCCTCAACACAATTAAGTTTCGTGCTAGGTCATCGCCCGATGTGGGTTTAAACCGTCGATCCAGGCTACTATTAGACCGGCGATCCGGAGGGCCGCTTCCTTCATGCTTCTGCTATATTTATCCACCTGCCGCCATATATGTCCCGAACTTCCAAATCACGCTATGTCTCCACATCGCTTTAGTCTTCCGCTAAATTTGAAACTCAGATCTCGAGTATAATTGTTATGGTGATAATAGTCGTCATGAGCGCATGGTCACGTAGACAGAGGAAAGGGAGGAGCCAACCTCCGATTAGCCCATCGGGTTTTGGTACTCAGAGGGGTCTATGCCAGGGGACCATTGTATCATGAACCTCGAAACACCGAACGCGACGCACCTTTTGGGATGCACCTTTTGGGCTAAACCCATGGTCGTGCCTACAGTTTCGTGGAGTTTGGGGCTTATGCCTAGTGCTGGTTTCCACAGGCAGAACACAGAAAAGGGCATGTGGACTTAGTGTTAGAGGTTCCCTTTCGGAACCAGGAGACCTGTTTTGGCTCCAAAATCAGAGATCCTGACCGGGAGGTCGTGCAACCCTTAGGAAGGATAGGGGGTCTGCATCAAAAATATTCTTCAAAAACATGCATGTACATCCCTCGTTATGATTAAATTTTTTTTTTCGAATTTGGTGTTCTGATAAGTATTCCCCTTCCGCAAATCGCGGTGGATGGATGAAACAATTCTCCTCTTGTTGGTGCTTTGAGTTCATTGGTTTCTTCCTTGTTGCACTTCATTTTATGGAAGGAACATCTCCATCTCCCCCACACTCAAGAGTTGGCATGTCCCCATGCTATTGAAGTATGCTTTTTTTTGATGTAGGCATGGGAATTTCCTGTTGTTGACATCCATGTTGAGTGTACTTTCTGAGTATGGGAAATCTGAAGATGTCGAGATCACTTTTGCAAATGATAATCTTCTACGGGATACTAAATCTGGGACTTATCTTTCAACAACATAGACCTCATAAAAAAAAAAATATGAGACCCAATCCTCATACACTCTCAAAGTACTGGTCATAAATCTCATAGTGATGCATTATATCAAGGATCATATGCATAAATGAAAACTAGCATACCTCATGTGTGCATTCCCATTCAATGAAATTACAGAGCTTGGAACATTTAGTAATTTGGTGTATGGAGGTGCACAAGATAAATATGCTACCTTGGAAGAAGAACAATTTTTGAGACATACCGTGAATGGATAACATCATTGCGTTGTGGAGCTAAAGAAACTTCTCCCCATATTATGTATCAGTGAAAGGTAGTGGGTAAAGTCTCATGCTGAAAAACAGGTGATCTTTCACTCCCAAGTGATCTTGTCAACTTCAAATTGTCCTGGCCCGATGAAATCACATATCAATGCATTGCTTCTCAGGTTCACTAGTGAGAATCCATGTGGATCAGAGATCAGTGTAGTTGTACCCCCCCCAATCAATCAATACTACTATAGGTTTTGATTAACATAATTACACCAAATGTGTAGCTTTAAAATCATCGATCCTATATCCATGGATCTCAACCATATACCAAATTTAATCATCGAATGAGTGCAAGCATGAAATCATGGCTATAAACTTGGATCTTAAACATGCAAGTTAACAGTTGACCAAAAGTAAGCATGGAATCAAGATCCTCTATTGTTTCGGTTATCACATCACCCTTCCCGAATAATTCATATATGAGGTTAGAGATCGCAACAATCCAGAATATGGTTTTGAAGCCATTGACCTATGCCCAAGACATTTACCAATAATAATCACATCATTGAATATCAGATTCATGGAAGAAATAGCTATAGATCGCCTTTATTGTTTCATTGATGATTGGTCATGATTTTGTGACCAAAAAATAGCACTGCATCGTGATTTCCATGCTTGAGCTGTGGTGTCACTGATGTGTTATTGTAGGGTTGCACTCTTAATAATACCCACCTCCCTTAAGAGTATAGAATCTACTTGATGCTTAGGATATATCGTAGATGATGTGGCCTCAACTGTCCATGTGAAAAATCCATATCTGCCTGCAATACAATCTGGTAACTCATAGCCCTGTCTGGATGTAATTTGATTCAGTAACTCATAGCTCTGTCTATACGAAATTAAATTGTGGCTAAATTTATGCAAGTACTCTTTCTATGCAAGGCTTTGGCTTGACATTGAATTTCTGGATGTTCCTGAAGGCTGACTGGATCTATTGTAGTCTTGCTTGGAAGAATCAGGAATGGATTTCTAGAGTTGTTTCTTTTTAAATATGAAATTCTTCTTTACTACATATCAAAAACAAAATAAAAAAATATTGTTGCAAGACAACCGTAACTACTGTGAAACACTGCTACATGAATATCTATCATAGGGAAAGGTGTTGCAACAAAATATGCCCTATATGAAGGAGATCTAGGCTGCAAGAAATCTAGTAGTTGCACCCTAACTTGGTGATCCCTCCTTATTGTTGTTAGTTATTTTCTCCCATATCCTACCTACTTGAAAAAAAAGAAAATTTTTCTCAAGTGTAGGAGTATTTCCAATGGATCCATGTGTGCAACGATATTACAAATGCACTCATATCCAAATATGAAAAGTATACGTCAATACGTACCAGGATATGAGAGGCCAGTTTCTTAAGAAGAGATGATGCCAATAAGTGTTGAAGGATGGAGTGGTACCCTGGCCTGATGACTATCTGGAACCACTCTTCAATGTAATCATTATTCCTTGGGTTATCTTCGATTTTCATGACATGAAGTTATTTGGAAAGTTGATCATCGCACTCTGTAATGCACAAGGGATCTAGTGATAAGCATGCCAAAAATTCTTCGATCTCTGGCTATAGTAGTTTTCTTTCATCTGATGTGGCCCATGATTCTTTGATTTCTTTTGTCTGCTCACAAGGATTGCTGGAAGAAATTTCCAGATTCTCTTTCTTTGGAATATGTTCATGGATCCTATGTTCCTCTATTGCTTCTTGAAATGCAGAATCATCGATGATAATGATTTTGGAGTGTGGGAAAGGATTTGAAAAGATCCTTGAAGGGGTATGTTCTCCCTTACTCAACAAATGCTTAAGCATCCTTGAGGGCTTCTTGTTGGTTGATAATAACTGTCTTGAACATGGATTAGTGTAGGGGGACTCGTTTTGAATAAAAATATACAACTTCTACACAAAACAAATTTCAAAGAAAAACATGTACTCGGATGCCTCATGCTACTAAGACCCTGTTATCACCAAGTTATCCATTGACATGAACAACTTTCCCCTTTCCATGCATCAATATTAAATTAAAAGACTGAAAACCAAATTACCGATTCCTATCCCTTTAGTGTCTTCCCGACAATGGTGCCAAAAATGTAGGGCAATTTAATTGCTTAAATTGTTGCTCATTAAATTATCAACTGGAGAGCTCGTAAGCTTGTGAGAAGTTGGAAATATATATATAGGAGTAGGCCAATTGTTTTGTATACTATCTAATCACACATCATTCCAATTGAAAGCACACCTCCAAGAGTTAAATTGAACATGAATTCACCTTTGACATGTCTCACAATTATATTGCATATCTTCTAATAGATTTGTCACAACAATTGTCAACACCTTAAAGATGTTCAGCCGATTCAATTTACCCTTGTACACACTTGACATAAATTAAATTACAGAAAGAAATGAATAGTTGTTATAATTAAAGGAACTATTTGGGCAGTGTATACCTGATAGAGGGGGCTATTGGTTGTGGAGCCTGATTATCTTCCTGATGCAGAGGTCCTTTGTTTTCAGCCGTGTCTATACCCCATGAAGTATTTACACCCCAGAAGTATGTACACTCTTCCACGCGGGGG
>JZKD02S1874046.1:70286-81156 GCA_000966675.3 Picea glauca
TTTGATCATCTAGGTCACACCTTTCAGGATCAGAGACAATATAGGAAAACCAATTTGATATTAGTTGGTCTGAGGGTTTATCATTTTCAGGGAATCTATGACAAAACTACATAACTCTTAGGGAGAAATTATCCACAGATTTGATTCTAAGCCTACAAATTCCTTTAAGTTTGTCAAAGAGTTCATCATATACATAATCTTCATGAGCTGCTATAAACATTTCCTTAAGTTGTTTCCAACTATGAATCAATTTTTCTAGCAAGGTCCTAAACCAGGATTTAATTTTCCCTTCGAATGTGAGAATGAAAATTCAACACGTTTCATTTTCCTGAACAATATTAATGTTTTGTCGAGTGATGTCAAATCATTTAAGATGCAATATAAGAAAGAGTCTAAGTCACTATATTACATATATTGGCAAATCATTCGCTCAGAACATGTAATATAAGAAAGAGTAACAAAACTACAAGAAAACATGTATTGCGTCAAAGTTGTCCATCAACAAGCATGCTCTTACAACCCATGTGAACAAAAAAAATTCTTCTTGAAATAGTTTGCATCAAAATAGTGATAGATGTGAGTCCTTCTCTCTATCAAAATTTGGCCCTGAGGGATTATCTATATTAACAGTTTCAACGATAGTACATGAAAACTCTAAGGATAGCTCTTAAAATTTAGTTGACACCATATTCCCAAAGTAGTTCAAAAGTGTACAATGTTTGAAGAGCCAAAAGCCCCATCTTTGGGTACAATTTTAGTATTTAATGAGGTTCAATATGACCGTTGGAATTTCTCCTTCTTTCATGACCTTTCACTTTTCAACATTTGTATTATTCCCTTTATAACGATGAAAAACAAAGACAACAATTACAATTCGAATTTGTCTTCTAATGTTGGTGGGCCATCATAGATTTCAACCATATGTGCCCTGCTAGCCATGACGGTTGTCCTAGACATGGAAACATCTTCGTCATCTGAGTTTAACTATCAATCATCATGGAGTTTCTAGATGTCCTATTCATCCATTTACATTATATTTTCCTTGATGCTCCACTACTACTGCTAAATCTTTTGTTATTTCTCATTCATCGTCTTTTCATGTAGATTGCATCAGGAGAATGTTGAGCGTGACCCTCCTCCACTTGGTACCTGGCACCATTCAACATAGAATATATGAGCGTAACTCCAAAAAAATTATCAATACTAATCATTAGAACTCATATAAGCGAGGAATTAAACAATTAAAATATCAAGTAAACTTCCTTGGATTCAATCCCTAGTTCATCTACTCATGATTGAGGCGTTGCGTTCTCTACGGTTTCCCACAAGGTAACATATATTCATCTTGCAAAATAAATGCAATATGTTAGGAATTTATTAAAACATATAACTATAAAGTTGTATATCTTGGAAATACATTTCCAATGGTGTAAAGAATGTGCAAAATGGACACTCGAGTCAAAATTTATGGTTGTTTTATCAAAAGCATTTTTTAGGTTTCAAAGGAGTTAATGGGAACTCCTCCGATTAACTCCTGCAATTTGCATTGGAGGATTTGAATTAACTCCTCCAATTTTCATTGGAGGAGTTAGTGGGACCTCATCCGATATGAATCAAAAAACTTGTTTAGGAGCTGTCCTAGGTGAATCAGATACCAAGTTATGAATTTTGTCAGGTGAGACAGAGCTTATCTTGGGGATTGTTCTTGTTCATAAGTGAAGATCACATGATTAACTCTGGTGTTAGGCGTATTGATGAGGCTGGATTGATTTCTTCTGTTAGTGAGATGATGTTTGGGGTTGGTTTTGAAGCACCATAGAAACATCGATCTTACCGTAGATCATAACATTAGTGTGTTAGTGAAGTTTGTGGCTAGTCCTACAAGTAAGTTTGGTGACGATCAACTCAAGTCCTCTAGGTTTATGTTCATGTGTTTAACTTTTCCATGGTTTTGGGTGGTTGTTAGGAGTATCGTTGGGGCATATTATTCCTCGCATTCATTCCGTAAGACTGAGATTGTCCTATCATTCCATTGGCGAAGTTCCACTTAAATTTTCCTATGCCATCAACTACTTTCTTCCCAAGTGTTCTGATGCCAAATCTTCACTTGTTATTCTTTTTCTTGGATTGATGTTCATAATGACATTTTTGACTTTATATCTCTTCTTATGGAAAGAATCAACAAGAGAAGTCAACAACCGATGTGATTTTGAAGATAAGAAAATATGGTATAAATCACATCTCATGTAGCAATCATCCTTGAGATTGTAAGATTCACCTTCCATGATGTATAAACATATAGGCCTGATCATGTCTCGTATGTTCAACATTTAGATCAAGCACCTCATTCCCTATAATAACTCAAAAACTGCCATCTGAGCATCTCACAAACCGAGCATTTATTTCATAAAACAATATTATTACAATTATGAACCTTTCTCATAGTAGGGAAATTTAATTGCTTAAATTGTTGCTCATTAAATTATCAACCAAGTATATTGTAAACTTATGAGATGCTCGCAAAATATATGCAGGAGTAGGGAAATTGTTTTGTATACTATCTAATCACACATCAATTCAATTGAAAGAACACCTCCAAGAGTTAAATTGAACATGAATTCACCTTTGACATGTCTCGCAATCACGTTTCCTATCTTCTACTAGATTTGTCATAACAATTGTCCACACCTTAAATATGTTCAACCGGTTCAATTTACCCTTGTACACACTTGACATAAATGAAATTATAGAAAGAAATGAACAGTAAATGAAATGAACAGTTGTTGTAATGAAAGGAACTATTTTGGCAATGTATACCATATAGAGGAGTCCCTGCCTCTCTTGGCACACACCGCCAAGAAAGACTACAACAAAGAACTTTAGATCTGTCGCATAGTTTATTTATTCCAGCATCAAGAAATTACAATGATCTTGAATATGCTCCCCCCATTGTATCTCCTTTTTATTCTAAGCTATATCTATATGTTATATGTCCTCAATGACTGATATGCTCTCTTATTTATACTATGATCCTCTCTTTCTCAAAAGGAAAGGAGTTATAAAAAAATGAGACCAGATCCTAAATGAGTGGATTTGTTTGCGAAGAAAAAATCTTACATCCTAAACATGTGAACCTCATCAACATCAAATCTTTTGGTTAGTATAAGTTTGTTTGAAGAGGAAAACAACATTATATTTCATGAGACCTGTGTTCCAAAATCAGTGTATATGAACCGCAACTTGGTCAAACCATTTTCTGGAAAATGACTGGCGAACTACCATAACAAGGGGTCCCTAGGTATTACCAGAATAAAGGGTCCTTGGCAGTTACCAAAACAGAGGGTCCCTAGTAGTTACTGGAAGAGAGGATCCCTGATAGTTAACTGGTGAGGAGAGGATTCTGGATTCTGGTAATTAACTACTGAACTCCACAAGTAAATTAGGAAACATCAATATCTACGGTAAGTAATCATCAAAACATGGGAGTTCAACCATTTTAGTGTAAATATGTTATGTGAAGCTCATTTAAGGTAGAAATGGAAAAAAGTGGAAATATGAGTGATGAAAGGTATGGGGATGAAAGCATAAAGTGAGTGAAAAATGGTTAAATGGCATCGTAAAATGTGTCCTTTCCGAGGCCCAACATCTCCCCCACACTCAAATCATTGCATGTCATCATGCAACACAGATAGAAATAGATGAATCATGACCAAATTACAAGGTGTACATACAGTCTTTACTCACCATGCATGATTTTCAATGCCACATGAAAATGGATGGTGATAGGTGGAAAATGGAATATGAAACGTGAGATGATAAGGAGGTAGAGTGTAAGAAAATGAAGGAATGGTAAAAAGATTCAAGAATTTAATGTAGATGAATTCCCAAGTTAGATGATCACCTAGAAATAGAAATTGCTTACCCTAATTTACCTCCTCTGGTGGATGATGATCTGAGAGAAAAATGTTGCACTCTAGCTCATCTGCTATGTGCTGATCTAAAACAAAAATGTTAAATTTTGGTTCTTCTGATGTATGCTAATATGAGAGGAAAATGTTGAATTCTGATTATAGGGTATGAAAAGAAAGCTGATATAGTTGCCTCTTATTATTTATGTTGGAACTGAATGTACCACTGATATTTGCAGGGCTGAAGGAGCTGGCACTATACTCTTGTTGTTGCTGCTAAAATCTATGAACATTGATCATGTTGGATGGAGGAAATGGACTATGCTTTGACTGGTGTTGTTGTAATTTTATTGTTGCATCTGCTAATGTTGATTTCCTTAACATGCTTGCTACAAGAACTTGAATTGAATGATTGGTTCAAAAGAGTATATCGACAACGTTCTCTTGTTGCATAGAATAAAGAATATTTATGAAC
This sequence comes from Picea glauca, assembly GCA_000966675.3. Taxonomy (NCBI): domain Eukaryota; kingdom Viridiplantae; phylum Streptophyta; class Pinopsida; order Pinales; family Pinaceae; genus Picea; species Picea glauca. The sequence continues at coordinate 74,670 of JZKD02S1874046.1, forward strand.
ATATGCAAAAAAAACCCATGTCTCGGATTTTTTATATTCATTTCCATCTGTTCACAATTGATGTCACAAAACCACTTCTACTAAATGTCACCTACATGAATTCTGGTACCAAATTTGAATTTTGGTTACACAACAATATTACCAGAATTGTAGGAATCAGGGTTGATACTAGAATTCGTATAGCAACATATTAATGTCATCTCAAATAAAATCAATATCATTGATTTCTCATAGAGAGGTCCAAGCATGCAAAATAATGAACTTACTACCGAAATTATGAAAATCAACAGCTACATAAATTCTGAAAAAACATTAAAAATATGCTTCAAAAACATGCAAGTACATCCCTCATTATGAATATTATTTTATTTTTAGAATTTGGTGTTCCAGTAATTATTCCCCTTCCACAAATCACGGTGGATGGCTAAAACAATTCTCCTCTTGTTACTGCTTTGAATTCATTGGTATCTTCCTTGCTGCACTTAGTTTTATGGAAGGAACATCTCCATCTCCCCCACACTCAAGAGTTGGCATGTCCCCATGCTATTGAAGTATGATTTTGTTGATGTAGGCCTAGGAATTTCCTATTGTTGACATCCATGTTGAGTGTACTTTTTGATTATGGAAAATCTGAAGATGTTGAGATCACTTTTGCAAATGATAATCTTTTACAGGATACTAAATCTAGGACTTAGCTTTCAAAAACACAAACTTCATAGAAAAAAAAATTAATATGAGACCCAATCCTCATACACTCTCAAATTAGCGTTCAAAAATCTCATAGAGATGCATTATCTCAAGGATCATATGCATAAATACAAATTGGCAATATTCTGTTTTGAGCGATGGAACTAGGGTTCTCGATAGGCTTTTCAGGTTGGGGTTGATCTTTGACTGTTGTAGTAGATTGGAGCGGGTTCGAGTGTGGAGCAGGGTTCAAGGGATTCCTTGGCAGGGTCAAGGAAGAGAGAGACCACACTTCTGTTGATAGTGTTGGTTTAAACACGGGCTTTCGAACGTCCGGTGTGGAGGCAACTAGAATATTGGTGGGCGCAATGTCAACTGATGTGGTGTGGGAGGAATATTTGGTAGGGAATCAAAAGCTTGATGTTAGAGAACCTGGACTGGTGATGAAAGAGGATTTTATGGGTTTGAGGGTTATGTTTTCAATTGAGCCAGGTTCAGGTTTTTCTCCCACGTATGATCTGTCATTTTCTGGTGGGTTGGATTTCTCTATGGGTTTGGATGTCGGTTTCTCAAGAAGTGCCTCTGGGGATGTGGGGCATTTTTTCGGATTTTCTCCCAGCTTTGGGGTTTGCTGGTCTAGGTGGAAGTGGGGTTTGCTGGTCTAGGTGGAAGTGGTCCCAGAATTACAGATTTCGTCTTGGGGGGATGTTAGGGGTCATCCCAAAAGGCATCTTTGGGGCTTAGTAACAACATTGTTTTTTCTTTGTCTGATGTCTTTCTTGATGTGGAAAGTAATCTGGGAGGAGTGGTAAAGGATGTGGGTGATACTACAAGGAATACAGAGTATGGCAGGAAGGGCACGGAGCCTAAAACAAATTTGGAAAACAGCTTAATCTACAATTATTTCATGGAACAACCTACAAAGGGTCTAAAGGGTGTTAGGGGCAGGAAATTTTCTTCTCGCAAAGGACCACAATGTGCTCGTGACAAGAAATGAACTGATCGTCTAGTCTTTGGGGATGATATTGATATGAAGAAGGTGGTGGAATTATCTGAACAAGAAGTGGTCGACAGAGTCAGTGGTAAAAAGCTACGTATGTCCTTCTTGAAGGAATGAGTGAATACAAATTGACTTAAAGATGTTTCAAAGATGCCACTCATCTAAATTTTGGCAAGGGGATGGTTTTCTTTTATTTTCTCATCGAGGGAGGATGTAAACTGGGTTTTACTGAAAGTATGGAGTATGGTAGGAATGCCTATTGTTCTCAGAAGGTGGAGTCCTGCCTTTGATGCAAACAAGGAGCATGTGGATGAGGAGCCTATATGGGTTCGTTTTTCGGGTCTTCCTATGCAGTTCTAGAACCCTATCAAGTTTGCATCGACTAGAAATATGTTGGGAAAATATATTGAAGCAAACATGTCTTTTGAAGAGTCTGGTCATATGTCGGTGGCCAAGATTCTAGTGTGACTAGACTTTCGTCTGGATCTCCTTCAGGAATTGGTCATTGATACGTCGGTTGGGTAATTTTTTCAAACCTTAGACTACGAAGGTATTCCATTAAGATTTCATAGGGGTCATGTATATGGTCACGAGGTTATGGACTGCACTTTACCCTTCAAAGGAAAATCTTGCATCAATAAGGGAGATGAGAAGACAATTAAACAAGTGAGACCTTCTTTGGAAGCCAGATTGGTGGAAGGTGGTGTTGAGGTGGTGATAGAGGTCATTCCTATTAAAAAGGAAAGCTCAAAATTCCCCACTCTCCCAGAGGAAAATGGATTGGATCCTCTTAATGAGGACTTGAAAAAGGAAGTTTTACAAGCTATGAAGGATAGCCACCAGGTGAATGATTTGTTGGATAAGTGGTATCTCGATGACACTTCATCTTTCTTATCTTGGATTTTTGATTCTCTGGCCTTGGATGGATTATTGGGTGTTGTTGATACCTCTCCTAGGGTATTTTTTAGGTCTTCTCTATTGAGTCTGGGTTCTATCCATTGTCATATTTCCATGAGTGGGGTTTTTTTTTATCCTCCTGTAGTCTCGCCGCTAGCCACTATGATGGATTCGCAGGTTTCTGGTGCCACTTTATTGTTTTGGGTTTTTTATCAGGTTTCCTCAGCCACTTTGGCAGAAGCAAGGGTTTATGGTCCCCTTATTCATGATTTGTCCTTTGGTCTTGGATCCCCCTCCCTTTCACCTCTAGCTTCCTCTTGTATTAATTCTACTCTTTGTGTTACCCCGTCGGTCTCCTTTAACTCATCCTCATATGACAACAGTGTTAGATATACTCTTCAGAATAGGTCCATTATCAAAGAGGACTTTCCAGTGGGTGGGGAGGTTGCCTAGGGGGGGCATGGATTGGGGTCTTTTCCCCGTGCATCTTTGTCTGGCAGAGGTCGGGGTAGAAAGTCTCACATTTTCATGGCACAAGATCGGACTAGGATCGATCTGGCCTCGAGGAGAAAATCTTCAATCGAATGGGCACTTAGAGCAAAGAAAACCCAAGGGGAGTTCATCTCATGAAAAAATTTCTTTCAATTTTCGTGGGTTGGCAAACCCGTCAAAAAAAATTCCTTAAGGAGATTGGTGGAATTAGTCTCACCATAGGTTATTTTTCTTCAAGAAACTATGGGAGTTAGTGTATCAGTGGTATCGGTTCTTGAATCTTTGTTTCCTGGCTGGGATTTTGCAGCGGTGGATGCTAGGGGTCGTTTTGGTGGTCTGCTATCATGTGGTTATTAAATGAGTGTAAATGTGAGAGTGTTTGGGGTATTGAGTCGGGGATTGGTTTAAACTTTTTCACAATAGAGTTGGGTCGCTCTTTGACTATTTTTAACATCTATGGTCCCTACTTGGATAGACAAATATATGGGAACTCCATTTCTAGATTCTCTTGGTTTAGTGAGTGGGATTTGATTCTCGGAGGTGACTTTAATTTCTCCTTAGGGATAGCGGAGGTTTGGGGACCTAGGGCTATTTCGGACCCTTTAACCAACTATTTTTTAAACGTGATGTAACAGTATGGACTGATAGATGTCCAGGCTACAAAACTAAATCTAACTTGGCAGAATAGAATGGTTGGTGACGATGGGTGGCAAAGAGACTGGATTGCTTCTTATTGGCGGAGGGTTTGTTAGAATCTTTGGCACTTGTCAGATAATGGGTTAGTTGTGGTGGTGAATCTGATCACATTCCGATAGTGATGGAGTTATGTGGTAGGGGTAGGAGAGCTCCTAGTCCATTCAATTTTGGGGGGGGATGGTTATCGGATCTGGATTTTCAAGCCTTAGTTAGGGGCCTATGGACTCCAGTTTCCTTTGATCAACAAATTCTAGTAGCTATACANAAACCACTTAATCTACAATTATTTCATGGAACAACCTACAAAGGGTCTAAAGGGTGTTAGGGGTAGGAAATTTTCTTCTCGCAAAGGACCACAATGTGCTCGTGACAAGAAATGAACTGATCGTCTGGTCTTTGGGGATGATATTGATATGGAGAAGGTGGTGGAATTATCTGAACAAGAAGTGGTCGACAGAGTCAGTGGTAAAAAACTAGGTATGTCCTTCTTGAAGGAATGAGTGAATACAAATTGACTTAAAGATGTTTCAAAGATGCCACTCATCTGAATTCTGGCAAGGGGATGGTTTTCTTTTATTTTCTCATCGAGGGAGGATGTAAACTGGGTTTTACTGAAAGTATGGAGTATGGTAGGAATGCCTATTGTTCTCAGAAGGTGGAGTCCTGCCTTTGATGAAAACAAGGAGCATGTGGATGAGGAGCCTATATGGGTTCATTTTTCGGGTCTTCCTATGCAGTTCTAGAACCCTATCAAGTTTGCATCGACTGGAAATATGTTGGGCAGATATATTGAAGCAAACATGTCTTTTGAAGAGTCTGGTCATATGTCGGTGGCCAAGATTCTAGTGTGACTAGACTTTCGTTTGGATCTCCTTCAGGAATTGGTCATTGATACGTCGGTTGGGTAATTTTTTCAAACCTTAGACTACGAAGGTATTCCATTAAGATTTCATAGGGGTCATGTATATGGTCATGGGGTTGTGGACTGCACTTTACCCTTCAAAGGAAAATCCTGCATCAATAAGGGAGATGAGAAGACAATTAAACAAGCGAGACCTTCTTCGGAAGCCAGATTGGTGGAAGGTGGTGTTGAGGTGGTGATAGAGGTCATTCCTATTGAAAAGGAAAGCTCAAAATTCCCCACTCTCCCAGAGGAAAATGGATTGGATCCTCTTAATGAGGACTTGAAAAAGGAAGTTTTACAAGCTATGAAGGATAGCCACTGGGTGAATGATTTGTCGGATAAGTGGTATCTCGATGACACTTCATCTTTCTTATCTTCGATTTCTGATTCTCTGGCCTTGGATGGATTATTGGGTGTTGTTGATACCTCTCCTAGGGTATTTTTTAGGTCTTCTCTATTGAGTCTGGGTTCTATCCATTGTCATATTTCCATGAGTGGGGTTTTTTTTTATCCTCCTGTAGTCTCGCCGCTAGCCACTATGATGGATTCGCAGGTTTCTGGTGCCACTTTATTGTTTTGGGTTTTTTATCAGGTTTCCTCAGCCACTTTGGCAGAAGCAAGGGTTTATGGTCCCCTTATTCATGATTTGTCCTTTGGTCTTGGATCCCCCTCCCTTTCACCTCTAGCTTCCTCTTGTATTAATTCTACTCTTTGTGTTACCCCGTCGGTCTCCTTTAACTCATCCTCATATGACAACAGTGTTAGATATACTCTTCAGAATAGGTCCATTATCAAAGAGGACTTTCCAGTGGGTGGGGAGGTTGCCTAGGGGGGGCATGGATTGGGGTCTTTTCCCCGTGCATCTTTGTCTGGCAGAGGTCGGGGTAGAAAGTCTCACATTTTCATGGCACAAGATCGGACTAGGATCGATCTGGCCTCGAGGAGAAAATCTTCAATCGAATGGGCACTTAGAGCAAAGAAAACCCAAGGGGAGTTCATCTCATGAAAAAATTTCTTTCAATTTTCGTGGGTTGGCAAACCCGTCAAAAAAAATTCCTTAAGGAGATTGGTGGAATTAGTCTCACCATAGGTTATTTTTCTTCAAGAAACTATGGGAGTTAGTGTATCAGTGGTATCGGTTCTTGAATCTTTGTTTCCTGGCTGGGATTTTGCAGCGGTGGATGCTAGGGGTCGTTTTGGTGGTCTGCTATCATGTGGTTATTAAATGAGTGTAAATGTGAGAGTGTTTGGGGTATTGAGTCGGGGATTGGTTTAAACTTTTTCACAATAGAGTTGGGTCGCTCTTTGACTATTTTTAACATCTATGGTCCCTACTTGGATAGACAAATATATGGGAACTCCATTTCTAGATTCTCTTGGTTTAGTGAGTGGGATTTGATTCTCGGAGGTGACTTTAATTTCTCCTTAGGGATAGCGGAGGTTTGGGGACCTAGGGCTATTTCGGACCCTTTAACCAACTATTTTTTAAACGTGATGTAACAGTATGGACTGATAGATGTCCAGGCTACAAAACTAAATCTAACTTGGCAGAATAGAATGGTTGGTGACGATGGGTGGCAAAGAGACTGGATTGCTTCTTATTGGCGGAGGGTTTGTTAGAATCTTTGGCACTTGTCAGATAATGGGTTAGTTGTGGTGGTGAATCTGATCACATTCCGATAGTGATGGAGTTATGTGGTAGGGGTAGGAGAGCTCCTAGTCCATTCAATTTTGGGGGGGGATGGTTATCGGATCTGGATTTTCAAGCCTTAGTTAGGGGCCTATGGACTCCAGTTTCCTTTGATCAACAA
>JZKD02S1874068.1:77174-91979 GCA_000966675.3 Picea glauca
GTGAAGTGGGGCCCACTCCTGTCCTATCGACTACCGTGTCGCACTTCCCCCTCTGCCACCTGTACTCCACTTAACCGTGCGACAGGGCCTGTTCTCATTGGTTGTTCTCTAGCCCTGTTGGGATTCATCCCTATTGACCGGTCGCTAGCCCTGTCGGGGTTCGACGATTGCAAAGCCAAACGGTTTGACACTACCGTAGCGCCGAGACGTGAAATACAAAAGACATTGCGTTCATTTGAACTGTGATCGTGACTCGCGATCACAGGGGAACGGAGAGAGAGAGAAAGAGACAACTTATGCTGGGCCTCCATGGATATTTAGAGCTTCTGATTTGGCAGAAGACCAGAAAAATCCGAATTAGGTAGTGGGTATGTGACAGCGGACCTAGTCGCCCAAACAAGACCATGCGCTCATCAACCATCGTGCCCTTTGGGACCGACGCACCCCAACCTTGGTGCACCCCCCATGTTGTTACGCCTCAATCCCTTGGTCACTTCATACTTGGGAAATCCCCTTCGCGCATTTGCATGCCCAAGACGTCAACTTGTCCAACTTGGGTGCTAGAGAAACCCCAAGTTTCATCACTTGAGGACTTGGGAAAAGGTATATGTGCCCATCTAGTCGAAGACCTTACATACTCCTCCACTTCAAGTCGTTGTTGTCCCCAACAACATCCACAAAATATGCAATCTCCAAGTTTGTGCTCGAACTCATGCCTCCGTTGCAACTAAGTCTATTGGAAACCCCAAGTTTCATGCCAACTGAAAACCGCAAATTCTGCCAAAGTGGAAACCCCAAATTTCTCTGTGAAGTCAAAACCCCAAGTTTCCACAAACCAACCAGACTATACTGCACCCAACTCTGCACGATCTACTGTCTGATTCAATGTAGTCACGTCACCCAACTCCAAGGATGAAAGTCACCCAACTATGTTGATCTCTCTCGCTATGATGTTACTACCTTGTTGTTCTCCGATTATGTTGTTGTTGTCATTTCTTACTACAACTAACTATTGCCCACTTCTCTTCAAAATTTCACCTAAGTGTTGATCTCTTGTGATCTTGTTGTTGTGCCCATACTTCAACCAACTTTTCCATGTCTCCACACATTGCGCGTCTCAAGTTTTGTACTAGTCGGGTGATCAATCCAACTGTCATGTCCAAGTCTTGAGATGTGCCTCCCCATGCCTGAACTTAGTATTTTTTGTCACATCTTTGTCACTCTTTCCAACTCCAAAGACTAAGGAAAGTGTCCATCCTTTCCTCCCTACTCCTGTCATCATCCGATCTTCGTCAAGGAGATCATCCACAATGTCTAAGTGTTGCACTTCAAACCTATTGGCGCATCTATAATTTTGACCCACTTGTCATGTTGTTGTTCTTGCCCAAGTCGTAAGCTAGTTGAATGGTCAGTCCAACTGTCACAACCCTTGAGTTTGCACAAACTGGTCATTTCCTTTCGCAGTTCAGTCCATCTTCACAACCCTCATATCAAGGCAAAGTAGCTCCTTATCTTGTTTCACTATGAAGTCACCCCAAAACAAAATCATCCACGACAACTTGACTCCACTGTCCACCTCATGGCACAATTATTCAATCTGTTGCACATAGTCTGCCTTGAATCCAAGTCCGCGAAGAGTCAAGGAAAACCATCATGCATCTACACGTCCAATCAACTCTACCCTTGTGAGTACTTAAACAATGATCAAGTCCACAAGTCTTGCTTCCTTGGTTGAATTCTCCACGTCTTCATCTACATCTTCGAATATAAAACATCTCTTCTACACCAAGAACTGCACATCTAAACTTCCTTTGCCTCGCTACTTTGTCACCCAACCATGTTGTTGTGTCTACCTTTCCATGCATTGGAATGGTTAGGCTTCACCCTCAACCATGCTACCCAAAGCAATAGAAACAGTCATGTCCAAGTAACTTCTTCACGTTGTAACTTGCCTATCCACACAATCCTCCAAACAAAGCCAATTCCTCAACTCACCTTCTTTCATCAAGTCACCCCTCTGCAACTCAACATTTGCGATGAGTGTGGCCAACATTCCTACACACCTCGAACGTCCCAATGAACTATCCAAATCACTCCAAGTAGAATGAGTCACCTCAAAGAACTTCCATGCTTTAGGCATGTTCGAACCAATGCTCTTCCAACCTCAACCAACGACCCCCTCCAGATCTTTTTGAATTATCGCACAATCATCTGCAAGTTACCAAGGTGCAATCTGCCTCATCCAATGTCCCATACTAAAGATGTGCGAACACCACCCAAGTCACTTGGTCTACGTTCTACCCATTTAGGTTGACTGCCAATAATTCTTGGTCGACTCCTTTGTTGACTCCATCCATCTCCTAGAACAAACTGCCTTGCACCACTTGCAAGCATTCAAACTATGGCACTATCGTCGCCACTGTAAATTCATCACATGACTAAACAAATCAAGCTAAGGCACCAAACACCAGGGCGCCTCATCCATCCTCTCAACTGGGCATGAAAAAACTTCACCACAACGATCTCTCCAATGCGCCTCATCAAAGAGTCAAGAAAATTCCTCAAGCCACCTCCATGGTTGCATTAAAATTTGCCTAAGTCCACCACAAGAATCGTCAAAGTAGGTTCCCCAAGCTCTCTGCACAACCCAACCGAGGCATCCCAAACTGCTACAATACTTCTTCAAATATGCACCACTTGAGTCACCCTCAAGTCTATCGGTTTTCACCGTGGAAACAAATTTCCCTTGAACCATAGAGTCATCCAACTTCCCTTCAAAGAACTCACATCAACACTTGGGAAATGCAAGAAATTGAAACCAGCCGTACTTTTCTAGACAACATCATTCGTTGCAACCATGTTCTAAGTTTGTTCTCTTGGATCTTCACTTGCCCAAGCAACTGACTCTCCGCATGAACTCCCTTCAATCACCATCCACAACTCCACAAATTTGCAAGACCTTCACTACGATACAAGGTTGATTCCATCTGTTGTTCCTGAGATTACACTTAAGGCTCAAAGAGTAATGTCAAGGTATCATGAATATAAAGGGATTTTTTTAAAGATGATTTTTCTTCCGATATTTATATGAGCATAAATCCTTAAATGAAAATAATGGCAGAACATAACAGAGGCCATCTTTTGTTGTTCGAGTTGATTTATAAAATCAAATGATATGGGATAAAATTAAAAAACTTTTGAACAAATTTAGGCATCAATACACGATGAATGTTAACATGTTCAAAGTAGAAGAAAATAAAGAATGCACTCCTGAAAGGATATAAGATATAGTAGTCCAAGTAGCTTGCAGGTCTTGTGTTCACTCACAACAAACACAGAGGAAAAACTGCTTTCTTATGAAACAAATGTTAAAATATGACTACAATAGTAGTAATTCTAAATTGCAATCAGTCACTCATCAAGGAATGATATAAAGAAATGCTAGAATTATGAAATACAGGGAAGAAACATAACTCAAACTACACAAAGGTTGGAATCTCAGTCTACACTTGTATTAATTCTCACAAAAGGAGATTTTCTCAGTTACATTCGGCAAGAAGTAGCCTGTGTTCAATCTTAGAAATACATATTTATACAAAAGGTTCTCAACCCTAAACAGTTGAAATTCTCCTTATTTCTAAAATAGTAAAAATTACAAAATGTGAAATTTGAAATGATTCACTTGCCTCTCCCCTGTCTCTTCGTCATGCTGGCAGAGATGTTCTTCCTTCTCGTTCTCCAGATCAGAAGACAATTGGTCTCTAATCATGATCTATGCATCATTTGTTCCCAGACGTGTTGGCTTTCCCTTTCTCGACGCACTGAACGCATCTGCCCACCAATTGTGCCACCAGCCTGGAGGGCTATGTTGCATCATTTGCATCAAAGGTATAGAACTTCCTTTCTATATGAGGCAGTTTATATTCCACCCTCCTAGCTTTTATAGATATAGACTGTTGTCTTAAGCTAGGGTTGACTATCAATTTATTTATCAGAGTAAGGTCAACATGTTTCAATTGTAAAATTTCAGCCCGGGCTTCTTCCATACTTGTCTTGAAATCAAATTGATTTTTTTCCATATCAATCTGTCCCAGGACTTCAAATATATTATCTCTTCCCATGTACAATGACTCTTTGTCAAGATCATAGAACGCTTCTTCAAAAGCTTTTTTCACCTCCGTGGCCAATCTTTTACCTTTGACTATATTAGCCTCCCAGGTCTTAACTATTATATCTCCTCGGGTTTATTTTGAGAGGGACAATCTGGTGACTTTGGAAACCTCCTCTTTTGCTACTGATAGGACAACCTCCTAGAATGTAACTCTAGCTGCAGTGGCCTCCTTCTCTTTTATGCAAATATTATCTAAAGAGTGTTCTGCCAATCGATAATAGTCTAGAATTCCTTCTATTTTAGTCAAAAGACATTGCTGGGTTGATCCCAATTTCTCATGTACCTCTAAATATTGGGATTGGAAAGCTGATATATCCATTGTTTCTTTTTTGGACAAGCTTATTTTCACCTACAACTGTCTGACCAATTATCTGTCTGCCTGTGAATTTTTCTGCATATCATCAAGTTTGATCTTGAGCTGTTGAATTTCCTGCTTGTCATGGGCTCTAATCTGCTCAAAGAATTTATTTATCTCGTTCCTGACTCCTTGCTCTACAGTCTTCATTTTATCCCGCAACTGGCTCACTAGCAGATCCTTTTGCTTTAACTTCTCCTTCAGGATGCCCACTGAAAAATAGTTTGCAGTGGCAAAGGATCCTAATGAATATTTCATGTCCGTAGGGAAATCTGTTTCTTCTTGGGCTTGTCCATCATACAATATTCTATGCCTCTTGATAGGCACACCCTCCCTCTGATGTATTTCTCTTTTTACCACAAACTTTCTCTTCTTGCTGAAAAAGATGCCAGAATGGGGCATCTCTTCTACCAAAATAGGTGTGAGGTCTTCTATGAATACCACTTCGGCGCTATGTTTACCTCTAGTAAATTGTATCAGTGTGATAGATTGAATGGGGCTACCGATCTTGGTGGATGGTTGTTTCCTGACTGTATCAGTAGCTGATTTACCTGGTGTGAATGGTGGTTGTTCTTCTCCCTTTTTCATCGAGGCTTGAACCTGAGCTTTAGCTCGATCACTTGTTGGACTTGTCAACACAGTCTCCCCCACATGAATTGAAACCTTGGTTTTCTCCAGATGTTCTTGAGTATCTTGTCTACTGGAGCTCCCTTTTTCTTCTCTCTAGGTCTCAATTCTCTGAGCAGCTAGAGGCGTCGGGGTTTCTCCCTTCAATACTCTGGGAAGGCTATTTCTTCGATGTTTTTGGAAGTTATAAAACTCGGCCAATTTATCTAGAGCCAGAGCTTGAACTCGACTCAAGACCTCCTGATAGGACCTCGCTCCTCGAAATATTTCATCTTGAGGAGAATCTTCATGTTCATATCTTTTCACATTGCAGAGGGCCATGTGATTACCTACGATCTTCTGTGGATCGTGCTTCTTGAATTCGATATTGACCAACTTGATTTCTTCTAGGGCCACGACCTCTACTTTCGAATGGTCGAAATCCAGTAGAGAAAACATACCAATTTTCACGGGAAAGACAGGACATACCCTTTTCTGTACTACTTTCAGCTCCTTACTAATTCCCCCATGCACAGTATGATGTGCTACTTCGCGACACGCCAATCGATTTGGAAAAAATTCAGGCAGAGCATGTGGAGGAACTGAACAATTGAAAACCCTAATGTAGGAGAAATTCTTTTCAATGTACCAGTCTTCTATCTTACACAGATTAGTCACTATTTTGTTAGAAATCCTAGGAGGTGGACAAATATATATCGCGGTATGCATCAACACCACCACCTTGTTGCAGATTTTGTAGAAGAAATATTTCGCTCTATCCTCCCAAAGTTTCGAATAATAAACATGTATGGGCTCAACACTAGTTGGAGTCCAGTTTCAACCCATAAGAGGAAAAGGTGTCATAAAAAAGATGACGTCCATGATGTAATCCGACATGAAGAATGGGGCAGGTTTCCCCTTGGATTTCCGTGATTGATATTCTGTAATCTCCTTAACCAAATTGTCTGACAACATCTCGGCCCAATCAAAAGAATACCCATCTGCTACTATTTGCATAATAGGCACCCATGGTAACAAGAAATGGGTTGTATTTTCCCTCCCGTAGAGTCTACACATCATCATTGCTATATACATCATGTGAGGCTCTAGTGAGGAAACCGCATATACAGCATGGGAGTCGTCTCTTAACTTCTCAGGGTGAGAACTCCAATTTTTAATTAAGTTGGGCATATTTTTTCCATATTGGGCACATTCCTTCTTATCAGAGTCCACTGAGAAGTTGTCATTGTAAATGAAATTGGGTGCTGGAGGAAATTGGTACATTACCTGTAAATGTTATGGCCGAAAAGACCTAATTGTGGCCTTTTTTGAATTGAAGATGGTCCTGGTGGGGATATCGACATTTTCTAGCACCCAACCGATCATATCATTGTAAGGTAGGAGTCTAGGCCTCGTTGCTATCTTATGTAGATCTGATTAGAAAACAATTTTGTATTTGGTAGCCAAGGTCTTCGTCTCCTCATCACCTGAATCGTTTGGGAAATTGACCAATTCATTGTGTAGAATATTGAATACCTACGCCCAGAATTTAATGGTGTCTATACTTATGGGCGAAGTGTCGGAAATGATATATGTTTTCTGGTTCGAAGTTTCACCAAGCGCTTTAGTTTCTTTTCGTGGAGGCATGGTATGAGGCCTCAGAACTCTGTTATTTGTCACAGGAAATGCACAAAATTCTTTATCTTGAAAACTTGCTGCTCAGTAAAAGACACACAATGAAATTCGAAATTCAATATCCTCTACTGCCGAAGCATCAATTTACTAATACCTCTACTGCCGAAGCATTTACTTTCCTTAATGAATAAGATTTAGGCGGTGGTCTAGGATCTCATTTGGAATGATTGTCATAAATCAATTATTAATGTCATTAATTTTCGGGAAAAGCATAGATGAAATTTGAATTTATCCGAGTCATTATTCAACGAAGGATTAATTACGCGATAATCGTTGTTAATGCATCAGTTAATCACACTTATTGTTAAGTAAATTTTGGAATTTCGGATCTCGAGATATCCTATAACATTTCAAGGTATGACTTCTGAAATGCGAAATCGCGATGTGATGAAGTAATTTTAATCATGTTTAACCCGTTTAAATAATTGTGATTAACCTCAAAAATTTTGGGGTTTTGGGTCTCGGGATATTGATAGTCACTTGAGGCAGGATCCCCGAAATGAGAAATCGTGATATGATTAATTAACCGTTAATTTTTTTTAATCCTTAATTAATTCAGTTTAATACTCAAGACAGTTTCACGATTTCAGATATCGAGACTTTTGAATTGCTACATGTTGAAATGCCTGCATCGCAAAACTCGAAAACTCAACATTTCAAATGTAGTCTTTAGTGATTTGAATTTTTAACGAGTAGGTGGCTCCATAACTTTTAAGAGATTAGGATCATTTGATTAGCTGGAAGACTTCATCAAGGGTGAGAATCAAGCGCGCGTTGTTTTTATTTAAAAGATAACGAAAACTATTTAAAGTCTAAATGTTTAGAAATTTATGTGTTCCAACATAGGCTCCATCTAGGGATCGCGTCTCTCTGCAAGACGCAGAAGAACAGTAGACCAAGTGCCTTTATTGGGTAAATGGAGTCATTATTGCATTTCTATGAAACACTTCAGGAAAAGGATCATACTGAGAAAAAGAGTTTCAACCGAAACTTTCAAAACTTTCAAAACTTTCAAAACACGTCAAATCACGACTTTCGGTTAGGCTATTTGAAATTCCTCTTTCTTAAAACTGTATTCGGATTTGCTTAAGATAATCAAAACAACCTTAACCGATTTATCAGATTCTGTTCGATCTTGTTCGCGTCAAGGAAAAATAATTTTAATGATTTAGTCAGGGAGTCCTGTGTCAGCTTAGAATGTAAATCTTGTCGAAAAGGGAACTAACTACCAGAGTACATTATAATACATATATAACAACCTTGCATATATCATAGACATTGCTTCACTACCAGCGAGCATGTTCAGTGCCCTGGTGAAGTTATCTAATTCCCTCATTGAATTTCCTTTCACCACTTCAATTAGTCATTTTGCATTTAAATGCTGAGATGAGGGAAATGATTTAATGAATTTCCTTTCATCATCTATTTTTGGGACTAGATGGGGGCAATCATTTAATGAATTTCCTTTCACCATCTGTCTTATTTGTTTTTTTAAAACGTGAAGTGGGGGAAATCAATTTGTATGTAATATACTAGGGATGATATCTGTTTATAATTTAGCAACAGAGGTCTATCAACTCACTTTGATTACTCTGGGTTAATCCTCTTCCAACCTTCAAAACACCTTCGCCTGGAAGGAAGTTCTCACGAGGAGCTTTTATTTTCCAGGGACTTGCCTTGAGCGAAACTAATCAGTTTGAATCTGTTAGAAAGGATAAAGTAGTCAGGATTAACCTATACATACTTTCTTTCGTTTAAATTGAGAGGGGCATATAAATTTTCGCCTAACATTATTTTAAGCCATGTTTCTGAGTTTTCAGAGTTAATGAAATCTTCTCTCTATGAAGACTAGGGGGAAATGAGAATCAAAGGAAAATTAAATCTTTAGGAAGGGAAAAATGAAACAGTAAGAATGTTCAAATGTTCTGTTGTGAACAAGGTCAATCTCACACAAGCTTGTTCAGTGATTCTCATATTTTCTTTAAGATCTTTTATTTTTATTTTCTTTTTTTATGAATTTTATTTCATTTTTTTTTTTTTGTAATTTCAATTTTATTAAACTTAGAGAAAACTTTTAGGATTAGGCTGTAATTCTTATATTCCTCTCGTTGTTGATCAGACAACAATATTTATATGGATGAGACTTCATATTTATCTATATCCCCTTGAAAATTTAACTTGGGTGAGTATGGTAAAAGCTCATACCTCAATTTTTCTTTATATTTTCAACTAAGTAAACCATTTATTTATCACATGTTTTGAGAGAATACCAATGTTCTGAAACGTTTTTATGATACATCCTTATCTCTCAACTATCAACAAGCATTCTGCATAAAAATAAACAAGCGAAATGTCAGAAACTTTGGAAGAGAATGAAACAATAGGTGTTACCCATTTTTATTTTTTTGTTTTTATGAAATAAACAAACCTGACCATATTTACACTGAAAGTAAATACTTACCAAAGAGACGAAGAACGTGAATTAAAAAACAATAAAATCAAACTGGTATATACAATGGTGCTTTGGAATTTGATTATTGCATGAAGTGCTTCAGATAACGCCCATTGATAGGGGCGCTAAGGATTTCTCCATCGAGGTTTTCTAATAAGAATGAATTCTTTCCTTCAGGAGTTGTGATCTTGAAAGGTCCAAACCAGATATGATCAAACTTGTCGTGCTTTCCAGCGTCTTCTTTTCGAGCATCCCATTTCAACACCATGTCACTGGGAAGAAATTCCCTATCTCTATCTTTTTTATCAAACAGGGCTTTCATGTTGTCTTGATATTTCTGAAGTTTCTCATCCACTTCAGCTCTATTTTGTTTACTTCAATTAATTGGTTTCTTCCCCTGGTAACATTGTTAGGCTCTTCCTTCGAGTCTTGCCAAAGCTTCATCATAGGCAGAGAAATATTAATGGGGAGGACCACATCGATACTGTACAGCATTTGGAAATGAGACATTCGGATTGATTTCTTTGTGCCGATTGGATTTGACCACAAAGCATATTTCAAATGAACATGCCAGGCTTTCTTATTTTCAGTCGGCACCTTTTTAATTATGGTGATTAAGCTCTTATTCGATGATTCGGCTAATCCGTTGCCCTGAGGATAGTAAGTTGTGGAATGTCCTAGTACAATATTGTACTTTTGACAAAAACTGACCATCGCCATGGATTTGAATGCCTGGGAATTATCTGTAACTATCTTTCGAGGACAAACAAATCTAGATAAAATGTTTTCTTCTAAGAAATTGATCACCACTGAGTCTGTAGCATTTCACATCGGAATGGCTTCTACCCACTTAGTGAAGTAGTCTGTGGCGGTTATAATCCATTTGTGTTGTGCGCTAGAGTGTGGATGGATTTATTTGATAAAATCCAGACCCCATTGTTGAAATGGGGCTTCTGTCTTGACTGGGATCAAGGGTAGTGCAGGAAGCTTTTGTTTACCTGAAAGCAATTGACAAGGATTACAGGCTTTGACTTTAGTATTCACGTATGTAAATAAATTTGGCCAATAATATCCATCTCTCAGGATTTTATAGGCCATTTCCCTCCAGGCGTGGTGTCCTCCACACACTCCTTCATGGAACTCGTTTATAACATTCTTAGTTTATGATTCTATCAGGTGCCTTAGTAAAAAACCCAGTGGATCTTTCCAATACAGTTGATTTTTGATGATGCAATATTTTACTGCGTGCAACTTCAACGTTCTCTCCTTGGAAGGAGTCATATCACTTGGACACTAAAGAGTGAGGAGATATAAGACAATGTCGCTATACCAAGCGGAGAAAGAGATTTTTTCTTAAATTTGAGTTTCAGGTGTCTGTACATCGAATTCTTCTATATTTGGAAGATCTTTGTAAGCTTGCAGATGATTTATTTCGAGTGCTCTAAAATTAGATTCGGCTAAGAGCTTAGCTAGAACCTGACCTTTGACCAGTTTGGTTGGTTTTACCTCAAGGTCAAATCCTTGAATCTTGGCTAGCCATCGACCCCTCCTTCTGTCGCTACCTGGTTGAACTAATATATCCTTCATAGAGCTGGTTGGAACATAAGCAATTATTTTGGAATGCAACATGTAAGTCCTAAAAGCTTTGAGGGGTTTCACCATAGCATATGCCTATTTTTCCAGTGTATCATATATCAACCTCGGAATCTCTGAGGCTTTTACTAAAAAATGTTATTCGCTGCTTGAAACCTTCATCGTTCTTCTATAAGAGTATGACTGCGATAGTGTGTTTGGATGCGAATGAAAAGATCAATAACTCCTTCAAATAGTCTGGGTTGGCTAACACTGGTGCTTCTCCTATCATTTTCTTGATGCGTTCAAAGGATGATTTACCTTCGTTTGTCCATTTGACCTTGCTGTCCTTTTTCAACATATATGTAACCAGTTTAACAATTTCAGCGAAGTTTGGAATGAATCTTCGTAAAAAACTATTTTTTCCTAAAAATGACTAGATCTCCTTTCTGTTCCTAGGAATGTTTATTGTATCTATATATTCAACCCTTTTTGGGTCAATTTTGATTCCATCTCTAGATACTATATGGCCCAGGAGTTTACCTTCCTGCATTGCAAAATGAGATTTCTTGGGATTCAGAGACAAACCGAATTTTCGACATTTCTCGAACGTCTGTTTGAGGTGTACCAAGTGCTCTGCATAAGATTTATAAAACATGGTTAAATCATGGAGATAAATGACAACAAACTTATCTCTTTCACCAACAAAGGCTCCGTCCATTTCTCGTTGGAAAGTAGCTCCTACGTTCATCAGGCCGAAAGGCATTTTATCATACATGAAAGTACCCCATGGAGTGGTGAATGCGGTTTTTTTTTTTGTCGTCTTCGTGCACTGCAATCTGATTGTAACATGAAAAGCCATCAATCATAGACATTGTATTAACCCTGACCATTTTTTCTAACACGTGGTCCATTTTAGGGAGTGTATAATTATCTTTAAGGGATGATCTCTTTAAATTTCTGAAATCCACACAAAGTCTAATTTCATCGTTTTTCTTTCTGACTGGGACTAAATTGGCTAC
Source organism: Picea glauca (assembly GCA_000966675.3). Lineage (NCBI taxonomy): Eukaryota > Viridiplantae > Streptophyta > Pinopsida > Pinales > Pinaceae > Picea > Picea glauca. Next base: position 89,048 of record JZKD02S1874068.1, read on the forward strand.
CCATTCGGAATATCTGAGTGGAACAATGATCTTTGCATCCATGAGTTTCTTTACCTCCCTTTCTATCACATGTAGCAGTATAGGATTTATTTGTCTGAGCTTCTTCCTGAAAGGTTTGATGCCCTGTTTCAACGGAATTTTATGTTCTATAACAGTAGTATCATAAGTTCTCAATTCGTCATAAGACCAAGCGAAGACATCTTTGTACTGTTTGAGTAACTCTGGATATTTTCTTTTAATTTTAGGTAGAAGGTATTTAGATATCTTTACCAGCTTAGGAGTTTCCTTGGTGCCTATGTCACAATCTTCAACCTCTTCAGGTTGAGGTTGCAAAGTAGACTTCAAGGGAATATCGTCATGATAGAATAATCTTTCCAAAGGAATTAGACCTTTATGGATCTGATTTTTTTTAGCACCAACATGCAGTGATCAACAATCTTATCTTGGAACTTCTGAGGATCATCACCTTCCTGCATGATCCAAGTAGAGCAGGGATGATTTTAAGGATGGAAATTTATTTTAAAATGTAGAAACCTTGGCGAACCTTACTAATCCTTCATATGCCAAATATAAATGACTAGCGATATTTTAGTAAAAATATTCAAATTTCTAAGGGTTTTATATAGTTTTTATAAAATTTTGGCGATTGTTAAGGTAAAATAATTTTATCCTATAGAATTTGGGCGAATCATTTTTAAAATAGAGAATCTCGGTTTTGGAAAAACCATGGAAAATTAGCCCATGAGCGAAATTTAGCCCCTAAAATCATCCCTGAAGTAGAGTCGTTATGATTTTCCTGGTCAATGTGTATTTCGGAAAATTCATCAACCATCTCTAGAAATTGTTTGATCTACTCATCATCCTCAAATACCTTCCAATGATGTACAGTATTTGGTATTAAAGGCCCGTGCCTCATTTCTATGTGATACTTTACCTTCAACACATTAGGAAGCATGAAAGTAGCAGTCGTTTTCGCTAGAGAGTCGGCTTGTTGATTTTATATCTCAGGAATATGATGAATATTAAATAATGAGAAAAAGTTTTCTATTAGATCCCAAGCACAGTTCCTGTACGACCTTAGTCTTGTATGTTTGGCTTGATACTGTTGCCTTATCTGTTTTACAATTAATTCAACATCATCGTAGACTATCAAATTTTCAATTTTCAACTTTGTGGCAGCCTCTAATCCCAAGACAAGAGCTTCATATTCACATACATTATTAGTGTAGTCAATGTCCCACTGTAGTCTGTATGAGAAAGGAATGATGAATTCATCTCTAGGTGCCAAAAACAACACACCATCTTGTAGTCTGTATGAGAAAGGAATGATGAATTCATCTCTAGGTGCCAAAAACAACACACCATCTTCTGCTCCTTCCCAAGAGGAAGCACCATCCAAATACATTTTCCAAAGTCCTACACTATTTACATTTTTGTTTGTTTTTTCTATTTTTTCTCTTATGTTTTCTTCTTTTGTACATGCATCAAATCCATCATTGATTGATAATATACAGTTCCCTAAATCTTGATCGACGACATATACTGGATAATTATTTGGATTTTGTGGATCACTTACAGTGTAAGCCAAACTGGTTTCTCTATATAGACGGGTGAACTACCCACCGAAAATAGGGATTGTAGCATACATCATATCCAATTGAAGCGATCCTCCGAGTTTGGCACCCCAAGACATGGATAACAACATACCATATTTCGCAGGAACATCAACAACGACTACATCCATGAGAATGCTCTTCATAGGAATCTGTGTAAGATTAACCACCAAATCTTTAATCATACCGAGACATTTTACTTTTCTTCAATCAAAAGAATACAAATCTCGATACGGTCTAGTAACCTCAAGACCCAGTTTTTCCATATTAACTTTGGGCATTAAGTTATGTGAGGCTCCAGAATCCAACATACAATTGTGGAGTAGGTGATCATGCATAGTCAGCATAATATAAAAAGGAGCAACAGGGTCTTTAGCATTTTCAATATGCGGACCAAACATTATAGTCGGTCTATCGTCTTCCAAATTAATAGTACGTCTTCTAAATTAATAGTATCCGCATGACTTTCTGCATCTGAGAAAGTTATCATTTTGGCAATCTGTTTTCTATACATAGGATTTTTCGTTAATTCAAACAGAGGTACAACAATCTTAATTATATTAATTTCATTTTCCAGATTGAAACCTCCAATCGTCTTCTCAGCCTCTCTGGTTGGGATCTCTGTTTCTCTTCTTTCTGGTCTATTGGTCTGAGTTGCTTTCGTTTCTGCAGTCTTTGTTTTGGCAGTCGACGTTTCAACGGTTTTCGTTTTGGCAGCTGACGTTTCAACGGTTTTCATTTTGGAAGCTTGTGTTTCAGTGGATGGTTGAGCCGCCTCGCTCTTTTTACTTCTTGAAAAGATCTTCTTCGGTGGATCGATTATAGAGTTTTTATCTCTAAGCCTCAAATTATATTTCTGTTGAAGCTCTTCCATTATAGAGTTGGTGATTCTTTGATAATCTGACTCTCCCAGATTAGAGATCTCTCGTAATGGACAGTGAAGCAACTCGGGTTTTAGGCAGGTGCAATGGAGGGACCTCACAAAAAATTTGAATATTTGTGGATGCGGGTTTTAGGCAGGTGCAATCTCTCGTCTGGATTCTGGAACAGACGATATTTGAATATTGAATTTGTGAATTTCTGTGTTCATTTTTTATTCTACATGGAAAGACGGACCATTTTTTTATTTTTTATGAATTGGCAAGGTGGAGCTATCCATTCTTTAAGTTGGGCGTTGAAGAGAGCGTCATTGAATTTCCGTGTCTCTGTGTACATTTTTTATACTACCTCGAAAGACGGACCATTATTGAATTATGAATGATCAAGGTGGAACTGTCCATTCTTGAAGTTGGGCGTGGAAGAGAGCATTATTGAATTTC
>JZKD02S1874068.1:100188-120941 GCA_000966675.3 Picea glauca
ACTCCTTCTATTTATATAGACACATGAAGTTGTCCAATCTAAATTGCTTCCCTCATCTCTTGCTTGGAACATGAGCTATAATGCCACTTTGAGCCACTCTTGTATCCAATCCTCTCGAGGCTTACTGTTTTTGTACAATTTTTTGCTTTCAACTCCAATGATTTTATTGGGCTAGTCAAAGCATTTGGAAGAAATGGCTATTAGGTTTTGGTACTACATACCTAAATGAATTGATAAACATAGTTCCAATTTCAGTTTGCTACTAGAAATTGCTTAATAATTTTGAATTTGGTAAGATATAATTTGTATATATCTATTATATTATTTTATATTTTCTAAGTTTTGTTTGGTTTATTATTATTATTATTTTCTTAATTTTTTTAATGCAAAGATATTATTTTTATTTTTTAATATATAATTAATGTTAACTACTTTACATTACAAAATCTATGCTATAATGAACTCTAAAATCTATAACCACAATAATAAAATTATTTCACATCACACTTTACATTTTGATGATTTTACTTTATTTTTAAAATTAATGTTAACTATTTTACATTTTAATGATTAAGAACATGTGTCGTTGTTGTTATTATTATTATTATTATCAAACATGTGTTGGTGAGTTTAATGGTTATGAACATGTGTTTCCTTCTAAAAAATTACAAGTTAAATTGTAGAAGAGGTAGGATATATATATCTCAATAAACTTTACCAATTAAAACTCATTTGATATACTCAGCAGTGACCTTAAAATTAAATTATTTTTATTATTATTAAAAAAAAAGAGATTGAAAACCATATATATTGATCATATATAATAAAAGATAAATAATTAATTTCCATATTTTGTTTATTAAAAAAAAAAATTAAATAAAATAACGAAAATCATTAAAATGCATATTATACCATCTTATTATATTACAGAAAGTCATGAAACTTGGAACATTAATAAAATAATTAAATTTTTAAAATTGAATCTGAAAACTTAAAAGTCCAATATTGTTTCCACCGTGAATAGTACTCAACCAGTGGAAAACAACTTCATAGACATTCGTAGTGAAGAAGGCACGAGATTCATTCACACTGAAGAGGAGGCTTAATTAAAATGAATATCGCATAAATTTTGGAGGCTTTTATTTTAAATATTTTAACAAATAAAGCTTTAAAATTCAAGATTTAAAAGAACCAACAAAACATATTTTTCACCTATCTTAATTTTATTTTTTATATATTTTAATTTTTAATCTTTTATTATATTTTAATTTATTTTGTTTATAAAATAATAACATTTATTGTTATTCTCTATGTATTTAAATTTATTTTGTTTATAAAATAACAACATTTAATGTTTTTTTTGTTTGTTAATTTGTCTGGACCTTCTTGGCAGCGAGATTAAGCTTTGGCTTGAGAAACCGTGACCCGGGGGCATCTAAGCCGTCAAAGTCACCCAGGGATCGCATTTGGCCTGAGCCACACCAACCCTTAACATGGTTGGATTTTTCAACACGGAGTGGCTTAACAACACACTCCGTCACTCCTACACCTTGGGGACATAATAACATTTAATGTTATTCTCTATGTATAATAACTATAAAATTAGACAAATCAATAATTGATATAAAAATAAGCAAAAATGAATCATATAATATAGTAAATAATATATTAGAAAAATGGATGATGAAATAATAATATAAAAATTGATAATTTTATATTAAAATTTCAGAAATTTTCATCATGAATTTTGTCACATCCTCATAGTGTGCTTAGACGAATCTTGCAATCGTGCACTTCTTGAGGGTGTGTGGCACCGTGACATTTCTCACTTGGTTGCTTGGTAACACCAAGGATACTTCGTCCGAACTACGCCTATTCACCTAGAGCATACTCATACTCCATTTATGCTACCGATGAGTCACATTCCTACTCTAATGCAACTCTTGTATATTTAGACAATTGTTAACAACTTTAACACTTAGTCATATTTAAGCATGCATCCATGAACATGAGAAGTCAAGAGAACAACAACGAAACAAATGGAAGACATACACTAATATAATGTGGGGTAGCACAAACTATGCCTAACACATGGCTAAGTCTTTGTTATTACAAAACAATTACAACATGAGCACTACTGGTTCAGTTTACAGTTGGGCGGAGTCAAACGACTCGCCTCACCTCACCAAGACACTCATACATAGGTTTGTCACCAAGACTCTCCATCACAAATGTCTCCACAACCACCTGCAGTGCACCTCAGACGTGCCCTCAACCGCAGACTTGTTGTCTCTTTGTTTCCGTAGACTTCACAAATTTCAGTTCTGCTTCACACATGCCTCCAATAGACCTGCGTTTTCAAGAATTCCCCAAAACCAACCCATGAGAAGTTTGCCCAACTCTGTCCAACGACTCTACCTCAAGGCAGCACAAGTCCTCCCAAGTGGAATGACATGGCTCCTTGAGGGAGCTCACCTCTCTTTGTTTGCCTCGGAACTGTAGAGCTCTTCTTGCTCTCCTTGTCTTCAAAATCTGCCTTCCTTGGTTGTGCACCCTTGTTCTCTTATAGGGATTCCAAAGGTTACCATCACGAACTGTCTCATCCTTGGGGGTATCGCACCCCTTCACAAACCCATGTGTCCAAACGAATCGTCGTGCCCCTTTGTGGACCCAGTCACCCAAACGAATTGTCACACCCCTCTGTGGACCTAGTCGCCCAAACAAGCCCATGCACTCATCAACCATCGTGCCCTTTGGGACAGACGCACCCCAACCTTGGTGCACCCCCCATGTCGTTGTGCCTCCATCCCTTGGTCACTTCATACTTGGGAAATCCCCTTGGCGCATTCGCATGCCCAAGTCGTCAACTTGTCCAACTTGGGTGCTAGAGAAACCCCAAGTTTCATCCCTTGAGGACTTGGGAAAAGGTCTATGTGCCATTCAGGTCGAAGACCTTACATACTCCTCCACTTCAAGTCGTTGTTGTCCCCAACAACATCCACAAAATCTGCAATCTCCAAGTTTGTGCTCGAACTCATTCCTCCGTTCCAACTAAGTCTATTGGAAACCCCAAGTTTCATGCCAACCGAAAACCCCAAATTCTGCTTGAGTGGAAACCCCAAGTTTCCTTGTGAAGTCGAAACCCCAAGTTTACACAAACCAACCAAACTATACTGCACCCAACTCTGCACGATCTACTGTCTGAGTCAATGCGGTCACCTCACCCAACTCCAAGGATGAAAGTCACCCAACTATGTTGATCTCTCTCGCTATGATGCTACTACCTTGTTGTTCTCCGATTATGTTGTTGTTGTCATTGCTTATTACAACTAACTATTGCCCACTTCTCTTCAAAATTTCACCTAAGTGTTGATCTCTTGTGATCTTGTTGTTGTGCCCATACTTCAACCAAATTTTCCATGTCTCCGCACATTGTGCATCTCAAGTTTTGTACTAGTCGGGTGATCAATCCAACTGTCATGTCCAAGTCTTGAGATGTGCCTCCCCATGCCTGAACTTATTATTTTTTGTCACATCTTTGTCACTCTTTCCAACTCCAAAGACTAAGGCAAGTGTCCATCCTTTCCTCCCTACTTCTGCCATCATCCGATCTTCGTCAAGGAGATCATCCACAATGTCTAAGTGTTGCACTTCAAACCTATTGGCGCGTCTATACTTTTAACCCACTTGTCATGTTGTTGTTCTTGCCCAAGTCGTAAACTAGTTGAATGGTCAGTCCAACCGTCACAACCCTTGAGTTTGCACAAACTGGTCACTTCCTTTCGCAATTCAGTCCATCTTCACAACCCTCATATCAAGGCAAAGTAGCTCCTTATCTTGTTTCACTATGAAGTCACCCCAAAACAAAATCATCCACGACAACTTGACTCCACTGTCCACCTCATGGCACAGTTATTCAATCTGTTGCACATAGTCTGCCTTGAATCCAAGTCCGCAAAGAGTCAAGGAAAACCATCATGCATCTACACATCCAATCAACTCTACCCTTGTGAGTACTCAAACAATGATCAAGTCCACAAGTCTTGCTTCCTTGGTTGAATTCTCCCCGTCTTCATCTACATCTTCGGATATAAAACGTCTCGTCTACACCAAGAACTGCACATCTAAACTTCCTTCACCTCACTACTTTGTCACCCAACCATGTTGTTGTGTCTACCTTTCCATGCATTGGAATGGTTAGGCTTCACCCTCAACCATGCTACCCAAATCAATAGAAATAGTCATGTCCAAGTAACTTCTTCACGTTGTAATTTGCCTATCCACACAATCCTCCAAACAAAGGCAAGTCCTCAACTCACCTTCTTTCATCAAGTCACCCCTCTGCAACTCAACATTTGCGATGAGTGTGGCCAACATTCCTACACTCCTTGAACGTCCCAATGAACTATCCAAATCGCTCCAAGTAGAATGAGTCACCTCAAAGAACTTCCATGCTTTAGGCATGTTCAAACCAATGCTCTTCCAACCTCAACCAACGACCCCCTCTGGATATTTTTGAATTATCGCACAATCATCTGCAAGTTACCAAGGTGCAATCTGCCTCATCCAATGTCCCATATTAAAGACGTGCGAACACCACCCAAGTCGTTTGGTCTACGTTCTACCCATTTAGGTTGACTGCCAACAATTCTTGGTCAACTCCTTTGCTGACTCCATCCATCTCCTAGAACAAACTACCTTGCACCACTTGCAAGCATTCAAACTATGGCACTGTCGTCGCCACTGTAAATTCATCACATGACTCAACAAATCAAGCTAAGGCACCAAACACCAGGGTGCCTCATCCATCCTCTCAACTGGGCATGAAAAAACTTCACCACAACGATCTCTCCAATGCGCCTCATCAAAGAGTTAGGAAACTTCCTCAAGCCACCTCCATGGTTTCATCCAAATATGCCTAAGTCCACCACAAGACTCGTCAAAGTAGGCTCCCCAAGCTCTCTGCACAACCCAACCGAGGCATCCCAAACTGCTACAATACTTCTTCAAATATGCACCACTTGAGTCACCCTCAACTCTATCGGTTTTCACCGTGGAAACAAATTTCCCTTGAACCATAGAGTCATCCAACTTCCCTTCAAAGAACTCACATCAACACTTGGGAAATGCAAGAAATTGAAACCAGCCGTACCTTTCTAGACAACATCATTCGTTGCAACCATGTTCTAAGTTTGTTGTCTTGGATCTTCACTTGCCCAAGCAACCGACACTCTGCATGAACTCCCTGCAATCACCGTCCACAACTCCACAAATTTGCAAGACCTTCACTACGATACAAGGTTGATTCCATATGTTGTTCCTGCGATTACACTTAAGTCTCAAAGAGTAATGTCAAGGCATCATGAATATAAAGGGATGTTTTTAAAGATGATTTTTCTTCCGATATTTATATGAGCATAAATCCTTAAATGAAAACAATGGCAGAACATAACAGAGGCCGTCTTTTGTCGTTCGAGTTGATTTATAAAATCAAATGATATGGGATAAAATTACAAAACTTTTGAACAAATTTAGGTATCAATACACGATGAATCTTAACTTGTTCAAAGTAGAAGAAAATAAAGAATGCACTGCTGAAAGGATATAAGATACAGTAGTCCAAGTAGCTTGCAGGTCTTGTGTTCACTCACAACAAACACAAAGGAAAAACTGCTTTCTTATCAAACAAATGTTAAAATATGACTACAGTAGTAGTAATACTAAATTGAAATCACTCACTCATCAAGAAATGATATAAAGAAATGCTAGAATGATGAAATACAGGGGAGAAACATAACTCAAACTGCACAAAGGTTGGAATCTCAGTCTACACTTGTATTAATTCTCACAAAAGGAGATTTTCTCAGTTACATTCGGAAAGAAGTAGCCTGTGTTCAATATTAGAAATATGTATTTATACAAAAGGTTCTCAACCCTAAACGGTTGAAATTATCCTTATTTCTAAAATAGTAAAAATTACAAAATGTGAAATTTGAAACGCTTCACTTGCCTCTCCCCCGTCTCTTCGTCATGTTGGTGGAGATGTTCTTCCTTCTCGTTCTCCAGCTCAGAAGACAACTGGTCTCTAATCATGACATGTGCATCATTTGTTCCCAGACATGTTGGCTTTCCCTTTCTCGATGCACTGAACGCATCTGCCCACCAATTGTGCCACCAGCCTGGAGGGCTCTATTGCATCATTTGCATCAAAGGTATAGAACTTCCTTTCTATATGAGGCAGTTTATATTCCACCCTCCTATCTTCTATAGATAGAGTCTGTAGTATTAAGCTAGGGTTGACTATCAATTTATTTATTAGAGTAAGGTCAACCTGTTTCAATTGTAAAATTTCAGCCGGAGATTCTTCCATACTTGCCTTGAAATCAGATTGATTTTTTTCCATATCAATCTGTCCCAGGACTTCAAAGATATTATCTCTTCCCATGTACAGTGACTCTTTGTCAAGAGCATAGAATGCTTCTTCACAAGCTTTTTTCACCTCCGTGGCCAATCTTTTACCTTTGACTATATTAGCCTCCCAGGTCTTAAGTATTATATCTCCTCGGGTTTATTTTGAGAGGGAAAATCTGGTGACTTTGGCAACCTCCTCTTTTGCTGCTGACAGGACAACCTCCTAGAATGTAACTCTAGCTGCAGTGGCCTCCTTCTCTTTTATGCAAATATAATCTAAAGAGTGTTCTGCCAATCAATAATAGTCTGGAATTCCTTCTATTTTAGTCAAAATACATTGCTGGGTTGATCCAAATTTCTCGTGTACCTCTAAAGATTGGGATTGGAAAGCTAGTATATCCATTGCTTCTTTTCTGGACAAGCTTATTTTCACCTGTAGCTGTCTGACCAATTATCTGTCTGCCTGTGAATTTTTCTGCATCTCATCAAGGCTGATCTTGAGCTCTTGAATTTCCTGCTTGTCCTGGGCTCTAATCTGCTCAAAGCATTTATTTATCTCATTCTTGACTCCTTGCTCTGCAGTCTTTATTTTATCCCGCAATTGGCTTACTAGCAGATACTTTTTCTTTAACTTCTCCTTCAGGATGCCCACTGAAAAATAGTTTGCAGTGGCAAAGGATCCTAATGAATCCATCACGTCCGTAGTGAAATTTGTTTCTTCTTAGGCCTGTCCATCATATAGTATTCTATGCCTCTTGATAGGAACACCCTCCCTCTAATGTATTTCTCTTTTTACCACAAAATTTCTCTTCTTTCTAAAAAATATGCCAGAAGGGGGCATCTATTCTACCAAAATAGGTGTGAGGTATTCTATGAATACCACTTCGGAGCTAGGTTTACCTCTACGAAACTGTATCAGCGTGATAGATTGAATGGGGCTACCGATCTTGGTGGATGGTTGTTTCCTGACTGTATCAGTAACTGATTTACCTGGTGTGAATGGTGGTTGTTCTTCTCCCTTTTTTGTCGAGGCTTGAACCTGAGCTTTAGCTCGATCACTTGTTGGACTTGTCAACACGATCTCCCCCACATGAATTGAAACCTTGGTTTTCTCCAGATGTTCTTGAGTATCCTGTCTACTGGAGCTCCCTGCTTCTGGTCTCTGGGTCTCAATTCTCTGAGCAGCTAGAGGCGTCAGGGTTTCTCTCTGCAATACTCTGGGAAGGCTATTTCTTCGATGCTTCTGGAAGTTATAAAACTTGGCCAATTTATCTGGAGCCGGAGCTTGAACTCGACTCAAGACCTCCTGATAGGACCTCGCTCCTTGGAATATTTCATCTTGAGGAGAATATTCATGTTCATATCTTTTCAAATTGCAGAGGGTCATGTGATTACCTACGATCTTCTGCGGATCGTTCTTCTTGAATTCAATATTGACCAACTTGATTTCTTCCAGGGCCGCGGCATCTACTTTCGAATGGCCAAAATCCAGTAGAGAAAACATACCAATTTTCACGGGAAAGACAAGACATACCCTTTTCTGTACTACTTTCAGCTCCTTACTAATTCCCCCATGCACAATTTGATGTGCTACTTCGCGACACACTAATCGATTTGGAAAAAATTTAGGCAGAGCATGTGGAGGAACTGAACAACCGAAAACCCTAATATAGGAGAAATTCTCTTCAATGTACCAATCTACTATCTTACCCATATTAGTCACTATTTTGTCAGAAATCCCGGGAGGTGGGAAACTATATATCACGCTATGCATCGACACCACCACCCAGTTGCAGATTTCGTAGAAGAAATATTTTTCTCTATCCTCCCAAAGTTTCGAATAATAAACATGTATGGGCTCAACAGTAGTTGGAGTCCAGTTTCAACCCATCAGAGGAAAAGGTGTCATAAAATAGACGACGTCCATGATGTAATCCGACATGAAGAATGGGGCAGGTTTCCCCTTGGATTTCCGTGATTGATATTCTGTAATCTCCTTAACCAAATTGTCTGACAACATCTCTGCCCAATCAATAGAATACCCATCTGCTACTATTTGCATAATAGGCACCCATGGTAACAAGAAATGGGTTGTGTTTTCCCTCCCATAGAGTCTACACATCATCATTGTTATATACATCATGTGAGGCTCTAGTGAGGAAACTGCGTATACAACATGGGAGTCGGCTCTGAACTTCTCAGGGTGAGAACTCCAATATTTAATTAAGTCGGGCATATTTTTTCCATATTGGGCACATTCCTTCTTGTTAGAGTCCACCAATAAGTTGTCATTGTAAATGAAATTGGGTGTTGGAGGCAATTGGTACATTATCTGTAAATGTTCTGGCCGAAAAGACCTAATTGTGGCCTTTTGTGAATTGAAGATGGTCCTGGTGGGGATATCGACATTTTCCAGTGCTCAACCGATCATATCATTGTAAGGCAGGAGTCTAGGCCTCGTTGCTATCTTATGTAGATCTGATTAGAAAACAATTTTGTATTTGGTAGCCAGGGTCTTTGTCTCCTCGTCACCTGAATTCTCTGGGCAGTTGAACAATTCATGCTGTAGAATATTGAATACCTATGTCCAGGATTTAATGGTGTCTATACTTATGGGTGAAGTGTCGGAAATGCTATCTGTGTTCTGGTTCAAAGTTTCACCAGGCGCTTTAGTTTCTTTTCGTCGAGGCATGGTATCAGGCCTCAGAACTCTGTTATTTGTCACAGGAAATGCACAAAATCTTTATCTTGAAAACTTGCTGCTGATTAAAAGACACACAATGAAATTCGAAATTCAATATCCTTTTCCTTTAATTGCATCGATTTACCAATACCTCTACTGACGAAGCATTTACTTTCCTTAATGAATAAGATTTAGGCAGTGGTTCAGGATCTCATTTGGAATGATTGTCGTAAATCAATTATTAATGTCATTAATTTTCGGGAAAAGCATAGATGAAATTTGAATTTATCCGAGTCATTATTCAACGAAGGATTAATTACGCGATAATCATCGTTAATGCATCAGTTAATCACACTTATTGTTAAGTAAATTTCAGAATTTCGGATCTCGGGATATCCTATAACATTTCAAGGTATGACTTCCGAAATGCGAAATCGTGATGTGATTTAGTAATTTTAATCATGTTTAACCCTTTTAAATAATCATGATTAACCTCAAAAATTTCGGGGTTTTGGGTCTCGGGATATTGATAGTCGCTTGAGGCAGGATCCCCGAAACGCAAAATCGTGATATGATTAATTAACCGTTAATCGTTTTTAATCCTTAATTAATTCAGTTTAATATTCAAGACAGTTTCACAATTTTAGATATCGAGACTTTTGAATTGCTACATGTTGAAATGCCTGCATCGTGAAACTCCAAAACCCGACATTTCGAATGTAGTCTTTAGTGATTTGAATTTTTAACGAGTAGGCGGCTCCATAAATTTTAAGAGATTAGGATCATTTGATTAGTGGGAAGACTTCATCAAGGGTGAGAATCAAGCGCGTGTTGTTTTTATTTAAAAGATAATGAAAACTATTTAAAGTCTAAATGTTTAGAAATTTATGTGTTCCAACATAGGCTCCATCTAGGGATCGCGTCTCTCTGCAAGACGCAGAAGAACCGTAGACCAAGTGCGTTTATTGGGTAAATGGAGTCATTATTTCATTTATGTGAAACACTTCAGGAAAAGGATCATACTGAGAAAAAGAGTTTCAACCGAAACTTAGAAAACTTTCAAAACACATCAAATCATGACTTTTAGTTAGGCTATTTGAAATTCCTCTTTCTTAAAATTGTATTCAGATTTGCTTAAGATAATCAAAACAACCTTAATCGATTTATCAGACTCTGTTCAATCTTGTTTGCATCAAGGCAAAATAATTTTAATGATTTAGTCAGGGATTCCTGTGTCGACTTAGAATGTAAATCTTGTCGAAAAGGGAACTAACTACCAGAGTACATTATAATACATGTATAACAACCTTGCATATATCATAGACATTGCTTCACTGCCAGGGAGCCTGTTCAGTACCCCGGTGAAGTTATCTAATTCTCTCATTGAATTTCCTTTCACCACTTCAATTAGTCATTTTGCATTTAAATGTTGAGATGAGGGCAATCATTTAATGAATTTCCTTTCACCATCTGTCTTATTTTTTTTTTTTAAATGTGAAGTGGGGGCAATCAATTTGTATGTAATATACTAGGGATGATATCTGTTTATAATTTAGCAACAGAGGCCTGTCAACTCACTTTGATTACTCTGGGTTAATCCTCTTCCAACCTTCAAAACACCTTCGCCTACAAGGAAGTTCTCACGAGGAGCTTTTATTTTCCAGGGACATGCCTTGAGTGAAACTAATCAGTTTGAATCTGTTAGAAAGGATAAAGTAGTCAGGATTAACCTAGACATACTTTCTTTCGTTTAAATTGAGAGGGGCGTATAAATTTTCGCCTAACATTATTTTAAGCCATGTTTCTGAGTTTTCAGAGTTAATGAAATCTTCTCTCTATGAAGACTAGGGGGAAATGAGAATCAAAGGAAAAATAAATCTTTAGGAAGGGAAAAATGAAACAGTAAGGATGTTCAAATTCTCTGTTGTGAACAAGGTCAATCTCACACAAGCTTGTTCAGTGATTCTCGTATTTTCTTTAAGATCTTTTATTTTTATTTTCTTTTTTTATGATTTTTTTTTTTTTTTTGTAATTTTAATTTTATTAAACTTAGAGAAGACTTTTAGGATTAGGCTGTAATTCTTATATTCCTCTCATTGTTGATCAGGTGACAATATTTATATGGATGAGACTTCATATTTATCTATATCCCCTTGAAAATTTAACTTGGGTGAGTAGGGTAAAAGTTCATACCTCAATTTTTCTTTATATTTTCAACTAAGTAAACCATTTATTTATCACATGTTTTGAGAGAATACCAATGCTCTGAAAAGTGTTTCTGATACATCCTTATCTCTCAACTATCAACAAGCATTATGCATAAAAGTAAACAAGCAAAATGTCAGAAACTTTGGAAGAGAATGAAACAATAGGTGTTACCTGTTTTTATTTTTTTGTTTTTATGAAATAAACAAACCTGACCATATTTACACTAAAAGTAAAAACTTACCAAAGAGACGAAGAACGTGAATTAAAAAATAATAAAATCAAACCGGTATATACAATGGTGCTTTGGAATTTGATTATTGCATGAACTTCTTCAAATAACGCCCATTGATAGGGGCGCTAAGGATTTCTCCATCGAGGTTTTCTAATAAGAATGAATTCTTTCATTCAGGAGATGTGATCTTGAAAGGTCCAAACCAGATATGATCAAACTTGTCGTGTTTTCCAGCGTCTTCTTTTCGAGCATCCCATTTCAACACCAAGTCACTAGGAAGAAATTCCCTATCTCTATCTTTTTTATCAAATATTTTGCTCTATCCTCCCAAAGTTTCGAATAATAAACATGTATGGGCTTAACACTAGTGGAGTCCAGTTTCAACCCATCAGAGGAAAAGGTGTCATAAAATAGACGACGTCCATGATGTAATCCGACATGAAGAATGGGGCAGGTTTCCCCTTGGATTTATGTGATTGATATTCTGTAATATCCTTAACCAAATTGTCTGACAACATCTCGGCCCAATCAAAAGAGTACCCGTCTGCTACTATTTGCATAATAGGCACCCATGGTAACAAGAAATGGGTTGTGTTTTCCCTCCCGTAGAGTCTACACATCATTATTTCTATATACATCATGTGAGGCTCTAATGAGGAAACCGCGTATACGGAATGGGAGTCGGCTCTGAACTTCTCAGGGTGAGAACTCCAATATTTAATTAAGTCGGGCATATTTTTTCCATATTGGGCACATTCCTTCTTGTCAGAGTCCACTAAGAAGTTGTCATTGTAAATGAAATTGGATGCTGGAGGCAATTGGTACATTACCTATAAATGTTCTGGCCGAAAAGACCTAATTGTGGACTTTTGTGAATTGAAGATGGTCCTAGTGGGGATATCGACATTTTCCAGCGCCCAACCGATCATATCATTGTAAGGTAGGAGTCTAGGCCTTGTTGCTATCTTATGTAGATCTGATTGAGAAACAATTTTGTATTTGGTAAGTAGGGTCTCCGTCTCCTCGTCCCCTGAATCGTCTGGGCAGTTGACCAATTCATGCTGTAGAATATTGAATACCTGCGTCCAGGATTTAATGGTGTCTATACTTATGGGCGATGTGTCAGAAATGATATCTGTGTTCTGGTTCGAAGTTTCACCAGGCGCTTTAGTTTCTTTTCGTGGAGGCGTGGTATTAGGCCTCAGAACTCTGTTATGTTTCACAGGAAATGCACAAAATTATTTATCTTGAAAACTTGCTACTTAGTAAAAAACACACAACGAAATTCGAAATTCAATATCCTTTTCCTTTAATTGCATCGATTTACCAATACCTCTACTGACGAAGCATTTACTTTCCTTAATGAATAAGATTTAGGCGGTGGTCCAGGATCTCATTTGAAATGATTATCGTAAATAAATTATTAATGTCAATAATTTTCGGGAAAAGCATAGATGAAATTTGAATTTATCCGAGTCATTATTCAACGAAGGATTGATTACGTGATAATCGTCGTTAATGCATCAGTTAATCGCACCTATTGTTAAGTAAATTTTGGAATTTCGGATCTCGGGATATCCTATAACATTTCAAGGTATGACTTCCAAAATGCGAAATCGCGATGTGATTTAGTAATTTTAATCATGTTTAACCCTTTTAAATAATCGTGATTAACCTCAAAAATTTCAGGGTTTTGGGTCTCAGGAAATTGATAGTCGCTTGAGGCAGGATCCCCGAAACGCAAAATTGTGATATGATTAATTAACCGTTAATCATTTTTAATCCTTAATTAATTCAGTTTAATACTCAAGACAGTTTCAGGATTTCAGATATCGAGACTTTTGAATTGCTACATGTTGAAATGTCTGCATTGTGAAACTCCAAAACCCAACATTTCAAATGTAGTCTTTAGTGATTTGAATTTTTAACGAGTAGGCGGCTGCATATATTTTAAGAGATTATGATCGTTTGATTAGTTGGAAGACTTCATCAAGGGTGAGAATCAAGCGCGCGTTGTTTTTATTTAAAAGATAATGAAAACTATTTAAAGTCTAAATGTTTAGAAATTTATGTGTTCCAACATAGGCTCCATCTAGGGATCGCATCTCTCTGCACGATGCAGAAGAACAGTAGACCAAGTGCCTTTATTGGGTAAATGGAGTCATTATTGCATTTCTGTGAAACACTTCAAGAAAAGGATCATACTAAGAAAAAGAGTTTCAACCAAAACTTAAAAAAATTTCAAAACACGTCAAATCACGACTTTTAGTTAGGCTATTTGAAATTCCTCTTTCTTAAAACTGTATTCAGATTTGCTTAAGATAATCAAAACAACCTTAACCGATTTATCAGACTCTGTTCGATCTTGTTCGCATCAAGGCAAAATAATTTTAATGATTTAGTTAGGGAGTCCTGTGTAGGCTTAGAATGTAAATCTTGTCGAAAAGGGAACTAACTACCAGAGTACATTATAATACATGTATAACAACCTTGCATATATCATAGACATTGCTTCACTGCCAGCGAGCCTGTTCAGTACCCCGGTGAAGTTATCTAATTCCCTCATTGAATTTCATTTCACCACTTCAATTAGTCATTTTGCATTTAAATGCTGAGATGAGGGAAATCATTTAATGAATTTCCTTTCATGATCTATTTTTTGGACTAGATTGGGGCAATCATTTAATGAATTTCCTTTCACCATCTGTCTTTTTTTTTTTTTAAATGTGAAGTGGGGTTAATCAATTTGTATGTAATATACCAGGGATGATATCTGTTTATAATTTAGCAACAAAGGTCTGTCAACTCACTTTGATTACTCTAGGTTAATCCTCTTCCAACCTTCAAAACACCTTCGCCTACAAGGAAGTTCTCAAGAGGAGATTTTATTTTCCAGGGACTTTCCTTTAGCGAAACTAATCAGTTTGAATCTGTTAGAAAGGATAAAGTAGTCAGGATTAACCTAGACATACTTTCTTTCGTTTAAATTGAGAGGGGCGTATAAATTTTTTCCTAACATTATTTTAAGCCATGTTTCTCAGTTTTCAGAGTTAATGAAATCTTCTCTCTATTAAGACGAGGGAGGAAATGAGAATCAAAGGAAAAATAAATCTTTAGGAAGGGAAAAATGAAATAGTAAGAATGTTCAAATGTTCTGTTGTGAACAAGGTCAATCTCACACAAGCTTGTTCAGTGATTCTCGTATTTTCTTTAAGATCTTTTATTTTTATTTTCTTTTTTTATGAATTTTATTTCATTTTTTTTTTTTTTTAATTTTAATTTTATTAAACTTAGAGAAGACTTTTAGGATTAGGCTGTAATTCTTATATTCCTCTTGTTGTTTATCATGTGACAATATTTATATGGATGAGACTTCCTTCATATTTATCTATATCCCCTTGAAAATTTAACTTGGGTGAGTAGGGTAAAAGCTCATACCTCAATTTTTCTTTATATTTTCAACTAAGTAAACCATTTATTTATCACATGTTTTGAGAGAATACCAATGTTCTGAAAAGTGTTTCTGATACATCCTTATGTCTCAACTATCAACAAGCATTCTGCATAAAAGTAAACAAGCGAAATGTCAGAAACTTTGGAAGAGAATGAAACAATAGGTGTTATCTATTTTTATTTTTTTGTTTTTATGAAATAAACAAACCTGACCATATTTACACTGAAAGTAAAAACTTACCAAAGAGACGAAGAACGTGAATTAAAAAACAATAAAATCAAACCAGTATATACAATGGTGCTTTGGAATTTGATTATTGCATGAAGTGCTTCAGATAACGCCTGTTGATAGGGGCGCTAAGGATTTCTCCATCGAGGTTTTCTAATAAGAATGAATTCTTTCCTTCAGGAGCTCTGATCTTGAAAGGTCCAAACCAGATATGATCAAACTTGTCGTGCTTTCCAGCGTCTTCTTTTAGAGCATCCCATTTCAACACCAAGTCACTGGGAAAAAATTCCCTATCTCTATCTTTTTTATCAAACAGGGATTTCATGTTGTCTTGATATTTCTGAAGTTTCTCATCCACTTCAACTTTGTTTTGTTGTACTTCAATTAATTGGTTTCTTCTCCTGGTAACATCGTTAGGCTCTTCCTTCGAGTCTTGCCAAAGCTTCGTCACAGGCAGAGCAAGATTAATGGGGAGGACCACATCGATACCATACACCATTTGGAAATGAGACATTTCGATTGATTTCTTTGTGCCGATTCGATTTGACCACAAAGCATATTTCAAATGAGTGTGCTAGGATTTCTTATTTTCAGTCAGCACCTTTTTAATTATGGTGATTAAGCTCTTATTCGATTATTCGGCTAATTCGTTGCCCTGAGGATAGTAAGTTGTCGAATGTCCTAGTACAATATTGTACTTTTGACAAAAACTGACCATCGCCATGGATTTGAATGCCTGGGAATTATCTGTAACTATTTTTCGAGGACAATCAAATCTAGATAGAATGTTTTCTTCTAAGAAATTGATCACCACTGAGTCTGTAGCATTTCACGTCGGAATGGCTTCTACCCACTTAGTGAAGTAGTCTGTGGCGGTTATAATCCATTTGTGTTGTGCGCTAGAGTGTGGATGGATTTATTTGATAAAATCCAGACCCCATTGTTGAAATGGAGCTTCTGTCTTAACTAGGATCAATTATAGTGCGGGAAGCTTTTGTTTACCTGAAAGCAATTGACAAGGATTATAGGCTTTGACTTTAGTATTCACGTATGTAAATAAATTTGGCCAATAATATCCATCTCTATGGATTTTATAGGCCATTTCCCTCCAGGCGTGGTGTCCTCCACACACTCCTTCATGGAACTCGTTTATAACATTCTTAGTTTATGATTCTATCAGGCACCTTAGTAAAAAACCCAATGGATCTTTCCAATACAGTTGATTTTTGATGATGCAATATTTTACTACGTGAAACTTCAGCATTCTCGTCTTGGAAGGAGTCATATCACTTGGACACTAAAGAGTCAGGAGATATAAGACAATGTCACTATACAAAGAGGAGGAAGAGAATTTTTCTTGAATCTGAGTTTCAGGTGTCTGTACATCGAATTCTTCTATATCTGGAAGATCTCCGTAAGCTTGCAGATGTTTTATTCCGAGTGCTCTAAAATTAGATTCGGCTAAGAGCTTAGCTAGAACCTGACCTTTGACCAGTTTGGTTGGTTTTACCTCAAGGTCTAATTCCTGAATCTTGGCTAGCCATCGGCCCCTCCTTCCATTGCTATCTAGTTGAACTAATATATCCTTCACAGAGCTAGCTGGAACATAAGCAATTATTTTGGAATGCAACACGTAAGTCCTGAAAGCTTTGAGGGGTTTCACCATAGCATATGCCTGTTTTTCCAGTGTATCATATTTCAACTCGGCATCTCTGAGACTTTTACTAAAAAATGTTATTGGCTGCTCGAAACCTTCATCGTTCTTCCATAAGAGTACGACTACGATAGTGTGTTCGGATGCGAATGAAAATATCAAGAACTCCTTCAAATAGTCTGGGTTAGCTAACACTGGTGCTTCTCCTATTGTTTTCTTGATGCGTTCGAAGGATGATTTAGCTTCATTTTTCCATTTGACCTTGCTGTCCTTTTTCAACATATCTGTAACCAGTTTAACAATTTTAGCGAAGTTTGGAATGAATCTTCGTAAAAAGATATTTTTTCCTAAAAATGACTAGATCTCCTTTCTGTTCCTAGGAAAGTTTATTGTATCTATATCTTCAACCATTTTTGGGTCAATTTTGATTCCATCTCTAGATACTATATGGCCCAAGAGTTTACCTTCCTGCATTGCAAAATAAGATTTCTTGGGATTCAGAGACAAACCGAATTTTCAACATTTCTCGAACGTCTGTTTGAGGTGTACCAAGTGCTCTGCATAAGATTTATAAAACACGATTAAATCATGGAGATAAATGGCAACAAACTTATGTCTTTCACTGACAAAGGCTCCATCCATTGCTCGTTGGAAAGTAGCTCCTACGTTCATCAGGCCAAAAGGCATTTTATCATACATGAAAGTACCCCATGGAGTGGTGAACGCGGTTTTTTCTTTGTCGTCTTCGTGCACTACAATGTGATTGTAACCTGAAAATCCATCAATCATAGACATTCTATTAACCCTGACCATTTTTTCTAACACGTGATCCATTTTAGGGAGTGTATAATTATCTTTAAGGGATGATCTCTTTAAATTTCTAAAATCCACGCAAAGTCTAATTTCACCGTTTTTCTTCTTGACTGGGACTAAATTGGCTACCCACTCAAAATATCTGAGTGGAACAATGATCTTTGCATCCATGAGTTTCTTTACCTCCCTTTCTATCACAGGTAGCAGTATAGGATTTATTTGTCTGAGCTTCTTCCTGAAAGGTTTGATGCCCTGTTTCAACGGGATTTTATGTTCTATAACAGTAGTATCATAAGTTCTCAATTCATCATAATACCAAACGAAGACATCTTTGTAATGCTTGAGTAACTTTGCATATTTTCTTTTAATTTTAGGTAGAAGGTATTTAGATATCTTTACCAGCTTAGGAGTTTCCTTGGTGCCTATGTCACAATCTTCAACCTCTTCAGGCTGAGGTTGCAAAGTAGACTTCAAGGGAATATCGTCATGATAGAATAATGTTTCCAAAGGAATCAGACCTTTATGGATCTGATTTTTTTTTAGCACCAACATCCGGTGATCAACAATCTTATCTTGGAACTTCTGAGGATCTTCACCTTCCTGCATGATCCAAGTAGAGTCGTTCTGATTTTCCTGGTCAATGTGTATTTCGAAAAATTCATCAACCATCTCTAGAAATTGTTTGATCTTCTCATCATCCTCAAATACCTTCCAGTGATGTACAATATTTGTTATTAAAGGCCTGTGCCTCATTTCTATGTGATACTTTAGCTTCAACACGTTAGGAAGCATGAAAGTAGCAGTCGCTTTCGCTAGAGAGTCAGCTTATTGATTTTATATCCCGGGAATATGATGAATATTAAATGATGAGAAAAAGTTTTCTATCAGATCCCAGGCACAGTTCCTATATGACCTTAGTCTTGTATGTTTGGCTTGATATTGTTGCCTTATCTGTTTTACAACTAATTCAGCATCATCGTAGACTATCAAATTTTCAATTTTCAACTTTGTGGCAGCCTCTAATCCCAAGACAAGAGCTTCATATTCACATACATTATTAGTGTAGTCAATGTCCCACTATAGTGTGTATGAGAAAGGAATGATAAATTAATCTCTAGGTGTCCAAAACAACACACCATCTCCTGCTCCTTCCCAAGAGGAAGCACCATCCACATACATTTTCCAAAGTCCTACACTATTTACATTTTTGTTTGTTTTTTCTATTTTTTCTTTTTTGTTTTCTTCTTCTGTACAACTTTCTTCTGTACATGCATCAAATCCATCATCGAATGATAATATACAGTTCCCTAAATTGTGATCGACGACATATACTGGATAATTATTTGGATTTTGTGGATCACTTACAGTATAAGACAACCTGGTTTCTCTATATAGACGGGTGAATTGCCCACCAAAAATAGGGATTGTAGCATACATCATATCCAATTGAAGCGATCCTCCGAGTTTGGAGGGACCTCACAAAAAAAATTCAATGATGGCCTGCCCGACTCACAATTCCCATTATGATTCCGGGCAGGAAAGAACAGACCATTTCTGAGTGAATGTGTGAATGTGTGCGTAGTCTAACATGCTCTTCTCTGCGGTGCATTTTCTTTGGCATGGAGCTTGTATTCCAATGCCAAAAGACGGATAATTATTGAATTATGAATGTGCAAGGTGGATCCATTCTTGAAGTTGGGCGTGGAAGAGAGCAATTTTTAATTTTCGTATTCGGGGTAAGAAAGAACAAACCATTTATGAATATTGAATTTGTGAATTTCTATCTACATTTTTTTATTCCTATTCTTGGAGACGGACCATTGAATTATGAATGGGCAAAGTGGAACAGTGGAATTGTCCATTCGTGTAGCTGGGCATGGAAGAGAGCATTATTGAATTTCCCTGTCCCTTCTTGATTCCGGGCAGGAAAGAACAGACCATTTCTGAATATTGAATTTGTGAATTTCTGTGTCCATTTTTTATTCTACCTGGAAAGATGGACCATTATTGGATTATGAATTGGCAAGGTGGAGCTATCCATTCTTTAAGTTGGGCGTTGAAGAGAGCGTCATTGAATTTCCGTGTCTCGTCTGAATTTGTGAATTTCTGTGTTCATTTTTTATTATTGAATTATGAATGATCAAGGTGGAACTGTCCATTCTTGAAGTTGGGCGTGGAAGAGAGCATTATTGAATTTCCGTGTCTCTTCTGGATTTTGGGCAGGTAAGAACAATCCATGTTTCAATATTGAATTTGTGAATTCCTGTGTTCGTTTTTTATTTTTATTTTATTATGAATTATGAATGGGCAAGGTGGAATTGTCCATTCTTGAAGGTGGGCGTGGAAGAGAGCATTATTGAATTTCCTTGTCTCTTCTTGATTATGTGCAGTAAAAAAACAGACCATTTTTGAATATTGAATTTGGGAGTGTTCATTTTTTATGATTGATGGGGAAAGTCTATGGAGATATATTTATTCTATTTTTTTGAATTTTTTTTATTTTTTTTTAAGAAAACAGTTGTTTTTAAACATTAAATCCACTCACACAAGTTTTTTTATAAATAACAACTACTACTATTTTAAAAATATAAATTAAATAAAATACAAATTTAAAAAATAAGGTATAATTATTAAAATGTATGTGAAATAATTTTATTATTACGGTTATAAATTTTAAAGTTAATTATGGCATAGATTTTGTAACCTAAAGTAGTTAGCATTAATTATATATTAAAAAATAAAAATAATATCTTTGTTTTCAAAAAATAAAAATAATAATAAAAAACAAAACAAAACTTAGAAAATATAAAATAATATAGTAGATATATAAGAAATTCTATCTTACCAAATTCAAAATTATTAAGTACAAATTCAAAATTATTAAGCAAATTCTAGTAGTAAATATATCACCAAATTGAGTAGCAAACTGAAATTGGAACTATGTTCTTCAATTCATTTCGGTATGTACTACCTCAATTCATTTAGGTATGTACTATCAAAACCTAGTAGCCACTTAGTCCAAATGTTGATTAGTCCAATAAAATCAATGGAGTTGAAAGAAAAATCTTTG
>JZKD02S1874068.1:120951-137092 GCA_000966675.3 Picea glauca
AATGGGTAATGAATAAATGTTGAATGTTGATTGATGAGTTTTTGTGCAAGAGGGAAGTTTTGGGAAAAAGAGCCCCACACTCATTCACCCCCCCTCTAAGTGTGGTAGGTGTGTCGAACAGTAATTTGCCTATCCACACAATCCTCCAAACAAAGGAAAGTCCTCAACTCACCTTCTTTCATAAAGTCACCCCTCTGCAACTCAACATTTGCGATGAGTGTGGCCAACATTCCTACACTCCTTGAATGTCCCAACGAACTATCCAAATCGCTCCAAGTAGAATGAGTCACCTCAAAGAACTTCCATGCTTTAGGCATGTTTGAACCAATGCTCTTCCAACCTCAACCAACGACCCCTCCAGATCTTTTTGAATTATTGCACAATCATCTGTAAGTTACCAAGGTGCAATCTGCCTCATCCAATGTCTCATACTAAAGACGTGCGAACACCACCCAAGTCACTTGGTCTACGTTCTACCCATTTAGGTTGACTACCAACAATTCTTGGTCGACTCCTTTGCTGACTCCATCCATCCCCTAGAACAAACTGCCTTGCACCACTTGCAAGAATTCAAACTATGGCACTATCGTCGCCACTGTAAATTCATCACATGACTCAACAAATCAATCTAACGCACCAAACACCAGGGCGCCTCATCCATCCTCTCAACTGGGCATGAACAAACTTCACCACAACGATCTCTCCAATGCGCCTCATCAAAGAGTTAGGAAACTTCCTCAAGACACCTCCATGGTTGTATCCAAATATGCCTAAGTCCACCACAAGACTCGTCAAAGTAGGTTCCCCAAGCTCTCTGCACAACCCAACCGAGGCATCCCAAACTGCTACAATACTTCTTCAAATATGCACCACTTGAGTCACCCTCAAGTCTATTGGTTTTCACCGTGGAAACAAATTTCCCTTGAACCATAGAGTCATCCAACTTCCCTTCAAAAAACTCACATCAACACTTGGGAAATACAAGAAATTGAAACCAGCCGTACCTTTCTAGACAACATCATTCGTTGCAACCATGTTCTAAGTTTGTTGTCTTGGATCTTCAATAGCCCAAGCAACCGACTCTCTGCATGAACTCCCTTCAATCATCGTCCACAACTCCACAAATTTGCAAGACCTTCACTACGATACAAGGTTGATTCCATCTTTTGTTCCTGAGATTACACTTAAGGCTCAAAGAGTAATGTCAAGGCATCATGAATATAAAGGGATGTTTTTAAAGATGATTTTTCTTCTGATATTTATATGAGCATAAATCCTTAAATGAAAATAATGGTAGAACATAACAGAGGTCGTCTTTTGTCGTTCGAGTTGATTTATAAAATCAAATGATATGGGATAAAATTACGAAACTTTTGAACAAATTTAGGCATCAATACACGATGAATCTTAACTTGTTCAAAGTAGAAGAAAATAAAGCATGCACTCCTGAAAGGATATAAGATACAGTAGTCTAAGTAGCTTGCAGGTCTTGTGTTCACTCACAACAAACACATAGGAAAAACTGTTTTCTTATCAAACAAATGTTAAAATATGACTACAGTAGTAGTAATACTAAATTGCAATCACTCACTCATCAAGGAATGATATAAAGAAATGCTAGAATTATGAAATACAGGGGAGAAACATAACTCAAACTGCACAAAGGTTGGAATCTCAGTCTACACTTGTATTAATTCTCACAAAAGGAGATTTTCTCAGTTACATTTGGCAAGAAGTAGCCTGTGTTCAATCTTAGAAATACGTATTTATACAAAAGGTTCTCAACCTTAAACGGTTGAAATTCTCCTTATTTCTAAAATAGTAAAAATTATAAAATGTGAAATTTGAAATGCTTCACTTGCCTCTCCCCTGTCTCTTTGTCATGCTGGCGGAGATGTTCTTCCTTCTCATTCTCCAGCTCAAAAGACAACTGGTCTCTAATCATGACCTGTGCATTATTTGTTCCCAGACATGTTGGCTTTCCCTTTCTCGACGCACTGAACGCATCTGCCCACCAATTGTGCCACCATCCTGGAGGGCTCTGTTGCATCATTTGCATCAAAGGTATACAAATTCCTTTCTATATGAGGCAGTTTATATTCCACACTCCTAGCTTCTATAGATAGAAAATGTAGTCTTAAGCTAGGGTTGACTATCAATTTTTTTATCAGAGTAAGGTCAACCTGTTTCAATTGTAAAATTTCAGCTCGAGCTTCTTCCATGCTTGCCTTGAAATCAGATTGATTTTTTTCCATATCAATCTGTCCCAGGACTTCAAAGATATTATCTCTTCCCATGTACAGTGACTCTTTGTCAAGAGCATAGAATGCTTCTTCACAAGATTTTTTCACCTCCGTGGCCAATCTTTTACCTTAGACTATATTAGCCTCCCAGGTCTTAAGTATTATATCTCCTTGGGTTTATTTTGAGAGGGACAATCTGGTGACTTTGGAAACCTCCTCTTTTTCTATTGACAGGACAACCTCCTAGAATGTAACTCTAGCTACAGTGGCCTCCTTCTCTTTTATGCAAATATTATCTAAAGAGTGTTCTGCCAATCGATAATAGTCTGGAATTCCTTCTATTTTAGTCAAAAGACATTGCTAGGTTGATCCCAATTTCTCGTGTACCTCTAAATATTGGGATTGGAAAGCTGATATATCCATTGCTTCTTTTCTGGACAAGATTACTTTCACCTGTAGCTGTCTGACCAATTATCTGTCTGCCTGTGAATTTTTTTGCATCTCATCAAGGCTGATCTTGAGCTGTTGAATTTCCTGCTTGTCATGGGCTCTAATCTGCTCAAAGCATTTATTTATCTCATTCCTGACTCCTTGCTCTATAGTCTTCATTTTATCCCGCAACTAGCTTACTAACAGATCCTTTTGCTTTAACTTCTCCTTCAGGGTGCCCACTAAAAAATAGTTTGCAGTGGCAAAGGATCCTAATGAATCCGTCATATCCATAGCGAAATATGTTTCTTCTTGGGCCTATACATCATACAGTATTCTATGCCTCTTGACAGGCACACCCTCCCTCTGATGTATTTCTCTTTTTACCACAAACTTTCTCTTCTTGCTGAAAAAGACGCCCGAAGGGGGAATCTCTTTACCAAAATAGGTGTGAGGCATTCTATGAATACCACTTCAGCGCTAGGTTTACCTCTACTAAACTGTATCAGCATGATAGATTGAATGGGGCTACCGATCTTGGTGGATGGTTGTTTCCTTACTGTATCAGTAGCTGATTTACCTGGTGTGAATGGTGGTTGTTCTTCTCCCCTTTTTGTCGAGGCTTGAACCTGAGCTTTAGGTCAATCACTTGTTGGACTTGTCAACACGGTCTCCCCCACATCAATTGAAACCTTGGTTTTCTCCAGATGTTCTTGAGTATCCTGTCTACTGGAGCTCCCTGCTTCTACTCTCTGGGTCTCAATTCTCTGAGTAGCGAGAGGTGTCGGGGTTTCTCCCTACAATACTCTAGGAAGGCTATTTCTTCGATGCTTCTGGAAGTTATAAAACTCGGCCAATTTATCTGGAGCCAGAGCTTGATATCAACTCAAGACCTCCTGATAGGACCTTGCTCCTCGAAATATTTCATCTTGAAGAGAATCTTCATGTTCATATCTTTTCAAATTGCAGAGAGCCATGTGATTACTTACGATCTTCTACAGATCGTGCTTCTTGAATTCGATATTGACCGACTTGATTTCTTCTAGGGCTGCGGCCTCTACTTTCGAATGGCCGAAATCCAGTAGAGAAAACATACCAATTTTCACGGGAAAGATAGGACATACCCTTTTCTGTACTACTTTCAGTTCCTTACTAATTCCCCCATGCACAGTTTGATGTGCTACTTCATGACACACCAATCGATTTGGAAAAAATTTAGGTAGAGCATGTAGAGGAACCGAACAACCGAAAACCCTAATATAGGAGAAATTCTCTTCAATGTACCAGTTTGCTATCTTACCAGATTAGTCACTATTTTGTCAGAAATCTTGGGAGGTGGGCAACTATATATTGCGGTATGCATCGGCACCACCACCCAGTTGCAGATTTCGTAGAAGAAATATTTCGCTCTATCCTCCCAAAGTTTCGAATAATAAACATGTATGGGCTCAACACTAGTTGGAGTCCAGTTTCAACCCATCAGAGGAAAAGGTGTCATAAAACAGACGACGTCCATGATGTAATTCGACATGAAGAATGGGGCAGGTTTCCCCTTGGATTTATGTGATTGATATTCTGTAATCTCCTTAACCAAATTGTTTGACAACATCTCGGCCCAATCAAAAGAATACCCGTCTGCTACTATTTGCATAATAGGCACCCATGGTAACAAGAAATGGGATGTGTTTTCCCTCCCGTAGAGTCTACACATCATCATTGCTATATACATCATGTGAGGCTCTAGTGAGGAAACCGCGTATACAACATGGGAGTCGACTCTGAACTTCTCAGGGTGAGAACTCCAATATTTAATTAAGTCAGGCATATTTTTTCCATATTTGGCACATTCCTTCTTGTCATAGTCCACTAAGAAGTTGTCATTGTAAATGAAATTGGGTGTTGGAGGCAATTGGTACATTACCTGTAAATGTTCTGGCCAAAAATACCTAATTGTGGCCTTTTGTGAATTGAAGATGGTCCTGGTGGGGATACCAACATTTTCCAGTGCCCAACCGATCATATCATTGTAAGGCAGGAGTCTAGGCCTCATTGCTATCTTATGTAGATATGATTAGAAAATATTTTGCATTTGGTAGCCAGGGTCTTCGTCTCCTCATCACCTGAATCGTCTGGGTAGTTGACCAATTCATGTTGTAGAATATTGAATACCTGCGTCCAGGATTTAATGGTGTCTATACTTATGGGCGAAGTGTCGGAAATGAAATTTGTGTTCTGGTTCAAAGTTTCACCAGGCGCTTTAGTTTCTTTTCGTGGAGGCATGGTATCAGGCCTCAGAACTCTGTTATTTGTCACAGGAAATGCACAAAATTCTTTATCTTGAAAACTTGTTGCTCAGTAAAAGACACACAATGAAATTCGAAATTCAATATCCTTTTCCTTTAATTGCATCGATTTACCAATACCTCTATTGACGAAGCATTTACTTTCCTTAATGAATAAGATTTAGGCGGTGGTCTAGGATCTCATTTGGAATGATTGTCGTAAATTAATTATTAATGTCATTAATTTTCAGGAAAAGCATAGATGAAATTTGAATTTATCTGAGTCATTATTCAACGAAGGATTAATTATGCTATAATCGTCGTTAATGCATCAGTTAATCACACTTATTGTTAAGTAAATTTTGAAATTTCGGATCTCGGGATATCCTATAACATTTCAAGGTATGACTTCTAAAATGCGAAATCGCGATGTGATTAAGTAATTTTAATCATGTTTAACCCATTTAAATAATCGTGATTAACCTCAAAAATTTCGGGGTTTTGGGTCTCGTGATATTGATAGTCACTTGAGGCAGGATCCTCGAAACGTGAAATCGTGATATGATTAATTAACCATTAATTGTTTTTAATCCTTAACTAATTCACTTTAATACTCAAGACATTTTCACAATTTCAGATATCGAGACTTTTGAATGGCTACATGTTGAAATGTCTGCATCGCGAAACTCCAAAACTCGACATTTCGAATGTAGTCTTTAGTTATTTGAATTTTTAACGAGTTTGCGGCTCCATAAATTTTAAGAGATTAGGATCATTTGATTAGCTGGAAGACTTCATCAAGGGTGAGAATCAAGCGCGCATTGTTTTTATTTAAAAGATAATGAAAACTATTTAAAGTCTAAATGTTTAGAAATTTATGTGTTCCAACATAGGCTCCATCTAGGGATCGTGTCTCTCTGCAAGATGCAGAAGAACAATAGACCAAGTGCCTTTATTGGGTAAATGGAGTCATTATTGCATTTCTGTGAAACACTTCAAGAAAAGGATCATACTGAGAAAAAGAGTTTCAACCGAAACTTAGAAAACTTTCAAAACACGTCAAATCATGACCTTCAGTTAGGCTATTTGAAATTCCTCTTTCTTAAAACAGTATTCGGATTTGCTTAAGATAATCAAAACAACCTTAATCGATTTATCAGACTTTGTTCGATCTTGTTCGCATCAAGGCAAAATAATTTTAATGATTTAGTCAGGGAGTCCTGTGTCGGCTTAGAATGTAAATCTTATCGAAAAGGGAACTAACTACCAGAGTACATTATAATACATGTATAACAACCTTGCATATATCATAGACATTGCTTCACTGCCAGTGAGCTTGTTCAGTACCCCGGTGAAGTTATCTAATTCCCTCATTGAATTTCCTTTCACCACTTCAATTAGTCATTTTTCATTTAAATGCTGAGATGAGGGCAATCATTTAATGAATTTCCTTTCATCATCTATTTTTTGGACTAGATGGGGGCAAGCATTTAATGAATTTCCTTTCACCATCTGTCTTACTTTTTTTTTAAAACGTGAAGTGGGGCAATCAATTTGTATGTAATATACGAGGTATGATATCTGTTTATAATTTAGCAACAGAGGTCTATCAACTCACTTTGATTACTCTGGGTTAATCCTCTTCCAACCTTCAAAACACCTTCGCCTACAAGGAAGTTCTCACGAGGAGATTTTATTTTCCAGGGACTTGCCTTGAGCGAAACTAATCAGTTTGAATCTGTTAGAAAGGATAAAGTAGTCAGGATCAACCTAGACATACTTTCTTTCGTTTAAATTGAGAGGGGCGTATAAATTTTCGCCTAACATTATTTTAAGCCATGTTTCTAAGTTTTCAGAGTTAATGAAATCTTCTCTCTATGAAGACTAGGGGGAAATGAGAATAAAAGGAAACATAAATCTTTAGGAAGGGAAAAATGAAACATTAAGAATGTTCAAATGTTCTGTTGTGAACAAGGTCAATCTCACACAAGCTTGTTCAGTGATTCTCGTATTTTCTTTAAGATCTTTTATTTTTATTTTCTTTTTTTATGAATTTTATTTCATTTTTTTTCTTATTGTAATTTTAATTTTATTAAACTTAGAGAAGACTTTTAGGATTAGGCTGTAATTCTTATATTCCTCTCGTTGTTGATCAGGTGACAATATTTATATGGATGAGACTTCATATTTATCTATATCCCCTTGAAAATTTAACTTGGGTGAGTATGGTAAAAGCTCATACCTCAATTTTTCTTTATATTTTCAACTAAGTAAACCATTTATTTATCACATGTTTTGAGAGAATACCAATGTTCTGAAAAGTGTTTTTGATACATGCTTATCTCTCAACTATCAACAAGCATTCTGCATAAAAGTAAACAAGCGAAATGTCAGAAACTTTGGAAGAGAATGAAACAATAGGTGCTACCTGTTTTTATTTTTTTGTTTTTATGAAATAAACAAACCTGACCATATTTACACTGAAAGTAAAAACTTACCAAAGAGACGAAGAGCGTGAATTGAAAAACAATAAAATCAAATCGGTATATACAATGGTGCTTTGGAATTTGATTATTGCATGAAGTGCTTCAGATAATGCCCATTAATAGGGGCGCTAAGGATTTCTCCATCGAGGTTTTCTAATAAGAATGAATTCTTTCCTTCAAGAGTTGTGATCTTGAAAGGTCCAAACCATATATGATCAAACTTGTCGTGATTTCCAACATCTTCTTTTTGAGCATCCCATTTCAACACCAGGTCACTGGGAAGAAATTCCCTATCTCTATCTTTTTTATCAAACAGGGCTTTCATGTTGTCTTGATATTTCTGAAGTTTCTCATCCACTTCAGCTCTGTTTTGTTGTACTTCAATTAATTGGTTTCTTCTCCTGGTAACATCATTAGGCTCTTCCTTCGAGTCTTGTCAAAGCTTCATCACAGGCAGAGCAAGATTAATGGGGAGGACCACATCGATACTATACACCATTTGGAAATGAGACATTCCGATTGATTTCTTTTTGCCGATTCGATTTGACCACAAAGCATATTTCAAATGAACATGCCAGGCTTTCTTATTTTCAGTCAACACCTTTTTAATTATGGTGATTAAGCTCTTATTTGATGATTCGGCTAATCCGTTTCCCTGAGGATAGTAAGTTGTGGAATGTCCTAGTACAATATTGTACTTTTGACAAAAACTTACCATCGCCATGGATTTGAATGCCTGGGAATTATCTGTAACTATCTTTCGAGGACAAACAAATCTAGATAGAATGTTTTCTTCAAAGAAATTGATCACCACTGAGTCAGTAGCATTTCACGTCGGAATGACTTCTACCCACTTAGTGAAGTAGTCTGTGGCGGTTATAATCCATTTGTGTTGTGCGCCAGAGTGTGGATGGATTTATTTGATAAAATCTAGACCCCATTGTTGAAATGGATCTTCTGTCTTGACTGGGATCAAGGGTAGTGCGGGAAGCTTTTGTTTACCTGAAAGCAATTGACAAGGATTACAGGCTTTGACTTTAGTATTCACGTATGTAAATAAATTTGGCCAATAATATCCATCTCTCAGGATTTTATAGGCCATTTCCCTCCAAGTGTGGTGTCCTCCACACACTCCTTCATGGAACTCGTTTATAACATTCTCAGTTTATGATTCTATCAGGCACCTTAGTAAAAAACCCAGTGGATCTTTCCAATATAGTTGATTTTTGATGATGCAATATTTTACTACGTGCAACTTCAATGTTCTCGCCTTGGGAGGAGTCATATCACTTGGACACTAAAGAGTCAGGATATATAAGACAATGTCACTATAACAAGCGGAGGAAGAGAATTTTTCTTGAATCTGAGTTTCAGGTGTCTGTACATCGAATTCTTCTATATCTGGAAGATCTCCGTAAGCTTGCAGATGATTTATTCCAAGTGCTCTAAAATTAGATTCGGCTAAGAGCTTAGCTAGAACATGACCTTTGACTAGTTTGGTTGGTTTTACCTCAAGGTCAAATCCCTGAATCTTGGCTAGCCATCGACCCCTCCTTCTGTCGCTATCTGGTTGAACGAATATATCCTTCACAAAGCTGGTTGGAACATAAGCAATTATTTTGGAATGCAACATGTAAGTCCTGAAAGCTTTGAGGGGTTTCACCATAGCATATGCCTATTTTTCTAGTGTATCATATTTCAACTCGGCATCTCTAAGGCTTTTACTAAAAAATGTTATTGGCTGCTCGAAACCTTCATTGTTCTTCTATAAGAGTACGGCTGCGATAGTGTGTTCGGATGCAAATGAAAATATCAAGAACTCCTTCAAATAGTCTGGGTTGGCTAACATTGGTGCTTCTCCTATCGTTTTCTTGATGCGTTCGAAGGATGATTTAGCTTCGTTTGTCCATTTGACCTGGTTGTCCCTTTTCAGCATATCTGTAACCAGTTCAACAATTTCAGTGAAGTTTGGAATGAATCTTCGTGAAAAAATATTTTTTCCTAAAAATGACTAGATCTCCTTTCTGTTCCTAGGAATGTTTATTGTATCTATATCTTCAACCCCTTTTGGGTCAATTTTGATTCCATCTCTAGATACTATATGGCCCAAGAGTTTACCTTCCTGCATTGCAAAATGAGATTTCTTGGGATTCAGAGACAAACCGAATTTTCGACATTTCTCGAACGTCTGTTTGAGGTGTACCAAGTGCTCTGCATAAGATTTATAAAACACGGTTAAATCATGGAGATAAATGACAACAAAGTTATCTCGTTCACTGACAAAGGCTCCATCCATTGCTCATTGGAAAGTAGCTCCTACGTTCATCAGGCCGAAAGGAATTTTGTCATACATGAAAGTACCCCATGGAGTGGTGAACGCGGTTTTTTTTTTATCGTCTTCGTGCACTGCAATCTGATTGTAACATGAAAATCCATCAATCATAGACATTCTATTGACCCTGACCATTTTTTCTAACACGTGATCCATTTTAGGGAGTGTATAATTATCTTTAAGGGATGATCTCTTTAAATTTCTGAAATCCACGCAAAGTCTAATTTCATTGTTTTTCTTCCTGACTGGGACTAAATTGGCTACCCACTCGGAATATCTGAGTGGAACAATGATCTTTGCATCCATGAGTTTCTTTACCTCCCTTTCTATCACAGGTAGCAGTATAGGATTTATTTGTCTGAGCTTCTTCCTAAAAGGTTTGATGCCCTGTTTCAATGGGATTTTATGTTCTATAACAGTAGTATCATAAGTTCTCAATTCGTCATAAGACCAAACGAAGACATCTTTGTACTGTTTGAGTAACTTTGCATATTTTCTTTTAATTTTAGGTGGAAGGTATTTAGATATCTTTACCAGCTTAGGAGTTTCCTTGCAGCCTATGTCACAATCTTCAACCTCTTCAAGCTGAGGTTGCAAAGTAGACTTCAAGGGAATATCATCATGATAGAATAATCTTTCCAAAGGAATCAGACCTTTATGGATCTAATTTTTTTTTAGCACCAACATGCGGTGATCAACAATCTTATCTTGGAACTTCTGAGGATCTTCACCTTCCTGCATGATCCAAGTAGAGTCGTTCTGATTTTCCTGGTCAATGTGTATTTCGAAAAATTCATCAACCATCTATAGAAATTGTTTGATCTACTCATCATCCTCAAATACCTTCCAGTGATGTACAATATTTGGTATTAAAGGCATGTGCCTCATTTCTATGTGATACTTGAGCTTCAACACATTAGGAAGCATGAAAGTAGCAGTCGCTTTCGCTAGAGAGTCAACTTGTTGATTTTATATCCCGAGAATATGATGATTATTAAATGATGAGAAAAAGTTTTCTATCAGATCCCAGGCACAGTTCCTGTACGACCTTAGTCTTGTATGTTTGGCTTGATAATGTTGTCTTATCTGTTTTACAATTAATTCAACATCATCGTAGACTATCAAATTTTCAATTTTCAACTTTGTGGCAGCTTCTAATCCCAAGACAAGAGCTTCATATTCACATACATTATTAGTGTAGTCAATGTCCCACTATAGTCTGTATGAGAAAGGAATGATGAATTCATCTCTAGGTGCCAAAAACAACACACCATCTCCTGCTCCTTCCCAAAAGGAAGCACAATCCAAATACATTTTCCAAAGTCCTACACTATTTACATTTTTGTTTGTTTTTTCTTTTTTTTCTTTTTGGTTTTCTTCTTCTGTACAACATTCTTCTGTACATGCATCAAATCCATCATCGATTGATAAAATACAATTCCCTAAATCTTGATTGACGACATATACTGGATAATTATTTGGATTTTGTGGATCACTTACAGTATAAGCCAACCTGGTTTCTCTATATAGACGGGTGAATTGCCCACCGAAAATAGGGATTGTAGCATACGTCATATCCAATTGAAGCGATCCTCCGAGTTTGGCACCCCAAGACCTGGATAACAACATACCATATTTCGCAGGAACATCAACAATGACTACATCCATGAGAATGCTCTTCATAGGGATCTGTGCAAGATTAACCACCAAATCTTTAATCATACCGAGACATTTTACTTTTCTTCAATCAAAAGAATACAAATCTCGATACGGTCTAGTAACCTCAAGACCCAGTTTTTCCATAATAACTTTGGGCATTAAGTTATGTGAGGCTTCAGAATCCAACATATAGTTGTGGAGTAGGTGATCATGCACAGTCAACATAATATAAAAAGGAGCAACAGGGTCTTTAGCATTTTCAATATACGGACCAGACATTATAGTTAGTCTATCGTCTTCCAAATTAATAGTATCCACATGACTTTCTGCATTTGAGAAAGTTATCCTTTTGGCAATCTGTTTTCTATACATAGGATTTTTCGCTAATTCAAACAAAGGTACATGAATCTTAATTTTATTAATTTCATTTTCCAGATTGAAACCTACAATCGTCTTCTCAGCCTCTCTGGTTGGGATCTCTGTTTCTCTTCTTTCTGGTCTATTGGTCTGTGTTGCTTTCGTTTCTGCAGTCTTTGTTTTGGCAGTCGACGTTTCAACGGTTTTCGTTTTGGCAGCTAACGTTTCTATGGTTTTCATTTTGGAAGCTTGCATTTCAGTGGATGGTTGAGCCGCCTCGCTCTTTTTACTTCTTGAAAAGATCTTCTTTGATGGATTGATTATAGAGTTTTTATCTCTAAGCCTCAAATTATATTTCTGTTGAAGCTCTTCCATTATAGAGTTGGCGATTTCTTGATAATCTGACTCTCCCAGATTATTACGCCAAAAGGCGTATACCTATTGACAATGGACAGATTTAATATGGGTTTAGTGCTTAATAAGTTTTCTATGGACAGGATTAAATATGGCTGGAATATTCTTAGTAGTCACACAAAATAAATGGCTGTGATTTTAATCATTAACTTCCTAGATATTATAAAGACATACGCTTATGTGTTTACTTTTTTACATTTACCTAATCATATTTAAAAATTACTTTGATAGCTAACTGATTGCCACCTAAGTGATTAACAGAAATTAAAATATTAACACCAGATAAATGAAGCTCAACCGTTTATTTGTTAATCAATAATAAAATTTAATATATTCTTTTAAGGATTCTTTTCATCTTATCAACCTTTTGACGTTGATCAGCCACAATTATGTAGCTGTGCTAGTTTATACTCTCCTCATTTTCAAATAGGGGTTCTTGATCTAGATCTAGGAATTTCTTGTAATGGACAGCCATTCGTACTCAACAGCTGTGAAGCAACTCGGGTTTTAGGCAGGTGCAATGGAGGGACCTCACAAAAAAATTCAATGATGGCCTGCCCGACTCACAATTCCCATTATGATTCCGGGCAGGAAAGAACAGACCATTTCTGAATATTGAATTTGTGAATTTCTGTGTCCATTTTTTATTCTACCTGGAAAGATGGACCATTATTGGATTATGAATTGGCAAGGTGGAGCTATCCATTCTTTAAGTTGGGCGTTGAAGAGAGCGTCATTGAATTTCCGTGTCTCGTCTGGATTCTGGAACAGACGATATTTAAATATTGAATATTGAATTTGTGAATTTCTGTGTTCATTTTTTATTCTACCTGGAAAGACGGACCATTATTGAATTATGAATGATCAAAGTGGAACTGTCCATTCTTGAAGTTGGGCGTGGAAGAGAGCATTATTGAATTTCCGTGTCTCTTCTGGATTTGGGGCAGGTAAGAACAATCCATGTTTCAATATTGAATTTGTGAATTCCTGTGTTCGTTTTTTATTTTTATTTTATTATGAATTATGAATGGGCAAGGTGGAATTGTCCATTCTTGAAGGTGGGCGTGGAAGAGAGCATTATTGAATTTTCTTGTCTCTTCTTGATTATGGGCAGTAAAAAAAAAGACCATTTTTGAATATTGAATTTGGGAGTGTTCATTTTTTATGATTGATGGGAAAGTCTATGGAGATATATCTATTTTATTTTTTTGATTTCTTAAGAGAAAACAGTTGTTTTTAATCATTAAATCTATTATTTTTTTATAAATAACAATTACTACTTTAAAAATAAAAATTTTAAAAATAAAGTATAATTATTAAAATGTATGTGAAATAATTTTATTATTAAGGTTATAAATTTTAATAGATTTTGTAATCTAAAGTAGTTAGCATTAATTATATATTAAAAAATAAAAATAATATCTTTGTTTTCAAAAAATAAAAATAATAATAATAAACAAAACAAAACTTAGAAAATATAAAATAATATAGTAGATATATAAGAAATTATATCTTACCAAATTCAAAATCATTATGCACAAATTCAAAATTATTAAGCAAATTCTAGTAGTAAATATATCACCAAATTGAGTAGCAAACTCAAATTGGAACTATGTTCTTCAATTCATTTAGGTATGTACTACCTCAACTCATTTAGGTATGTACTACCAAAACCTAGTAGCCACTTAGTCCAAATGTTGGTTAGTCCAATAAAATCAATGGAGTTGAAAGAAAAATCTTTGAGAGGATTGGATACATGAGTGGCTCAAAGTGGCATTACAGCTCATGTTCCAAGCAAGAGATGAGGGAAGCAATAGAAGGAGTTATGGTTCTCTAATAGTGGGTCGGTAGTCAAATCTTTGATAGAGCACTCAAATAATCAAATTCAAAATGGAGTCTAAATCTAGGCAAGAGAAATGAGAATTAGAAGAATGTCACTTTCTCTTGAGCATGATCTAGCAACAAGATTCCTTGTCAAGTTGCACAAATTAACGATGCAACAATAGAGTGGAAAGAGAGATAACCTTACACTAAATCACTTTGTCTATTAACCTCTTAAAACATMATTTTAAGATTTCTACGAATAATTTTTTCATGTTGTTTTGCTAGAAGTAAAAGTAGTTTGATTGGACTAATATTGCTCACAATATCCAATCCCCACAATGGTATCATTGTTATGATGATTGAATGAAAATTCAAGATCTCAAAGTGCAAGTTTGAATCTCCTAGACCATGAAGAGAATATGGGTGTCTAGAGAGAATCTCACATGTTAAATAGGAGATAATTTGAAAATTCAAGGAAACTAGAGATTTTAGGAATACAAAAAAAATCGTGAGAAGGAAACTAGTTGTGTAGGAAAATATTGTTGTCCAACCCATATGCATTAACGATTACAAAATCATTGTACAACGACACCAACATGCTCGACAAGGATAATTCAAAGATTGAAAAAATACAACACATAAGCGAGAGATTTAAACCTATATGAGACTCTGTTCTGTCGGTATCTACTGATAAGGTTCGCATGAACTACTTCGACCCACCAATAGACCGTGTAAGATTCACTTCGGTATATACTAGAGAAATTTTTGTTAACAACTCTAGTACACCATTGGAAATCTTGGTAAATCTTCTCTCGAAATGAATTAGATAATCTCCTAGACCATGAAGAGAATATGGGTGTCTAGAGAGAATCTCACATGTTAAATAGTAGATAATTTGAAAATTCAAGGAAACTAGAGATTTTAGGAATACAAAAATCGTGAGGGGAAGGTGACTAGATGTGTAAGAAAATATTGTTGTCCAACCCATATGCATTAACAATTACAAAATCATTGTACAACAACACCAATATGTTCGACAAGGATAATTCAAAGATTGAAAAAATACAACACATAAGCGAGAGATTTAAACCTATATGAGAATCTGTTGTGCCGGTATATACTGATAAGGTTCTCATGAACTACTACGACCCACCAACAAACTGTGTAAGATTCACTTCGGTATATACTAGAAGATTTTTTGTTAACAACTCTGGTACACCATTGGAAATCTTGGTAAATCTTGTTTCGAATTGAATCAGAGAATTTTTGTTATAATCATTATCTTTTTATTATATATATATATTGTATGTTGTAGATTTTATTTAGATGAAGATTTAATAAGTATAATGATGTTGTTAGTTTGTATGGATGTCCATTTCCCTAAAAATTCTTTATAAAAGCCATCATATGAAATACATCAAATGCAATATGACTTACTCTATAATAATATAAGTTTTTTAAGAGGCATGATATATTTAACTAATTAAATTGAAATATACCGATACAACAGAATCTTAGATATATTTAACTAATTAAGTTTTTTAAGTTTTTTAACAACCCGTATCAGTAGATACCAGCACAACAGAGTCTTAGATAGGTTTAAATATCTCGCTTATGTGTTGTATTTTTTCAATCTTTGAATTATCCTTGTCGAGCATGTTGGTGATGTTGTACAATGATTTTGTAATCATTAATGCATTTGGGTTGGACAACAATATTTTCCTACATAACTAGTCACCCTCCCCTCACGATTTTTGTATTCCTAAAATCTCTAGTTTCCTTGAATTTTCAAATTATCTCCTATTTAACATGTGAGATTCTCTCTAGACACCCATATTCTCTTCATGGTCTAGGAGATTCAAACTTGCACTTTGAGATYTTGAATTTTCATTCAATCATCATAACAATGATACCATTGTGGGGATTGGATATTGTGAGCAATATTAGTCCAATCAAACTACTTTTACTTCTAGCAAAACAACATGAAAAAATTATTCGTAAAAAAAGAGGTTAATAGACAAAGTGATTTAGTGTGAGGTTATCTCTCTTTCCACTCTATTGTTGCATCGTTAATTTGTGCAACTTGACAAGGAATTTTGTTGCTAGATCATGCTC
>JZKD02S1874068.1:137607-156852 GCA_000966675.3 Picea glauca
TGTTGTTGTTATTATTATTATTATTATTATTATTATTATTATTATTAAACATGTGTTGGTGGGTTTAATGGTTATGAACATGTGTTTCCTTCTAAAAAATTACAAGTTAAATTGTAAAAGAGATAGGATATATATATCTCAATAAACTTTACCAATTAAAACTCATTTGATATACTCAACAGTAACCTTAAAATTAAATTATTTTTATTATTATTAAAAAAAAAGAGATTAAAAACCACATATATTGCTCATATATAATAAAAAATAAATAATTAATTTCCATATTTTATTTATTAAAAAAAATAAATTAAATAAAATAACAAAAATCGTTAAAATGCATATTATACCATCTTATTATATTACAGAAAGTTATGAAACTCGGAACATTAATAAAATAATTAAATTTTTAAAATTGAATCTGAAAGCTTAAAAATCCAATATTGTTTCCACCGTGAATAGTACTCAACCAGTGGAAAACAACTTCATAGACATTCGTAGTGAAGAAGGCACGAGATTCATTCACACTCAACAGCTGGGAGGCAACTAGTTTCCGTGCTTAGTTGAAAATATAATTGGAGACTCATTTTAAATAATTATAAAAAATTGTAAAGTGTTAATTAAAATGAATATCTCATAAATTTTGGAGGCTTTTATTTTAAATATTATAACAAATAAAGCTTTAAAATTCAAGATTTAAAAGAACCAACAAAACCTATTCTTCACCTATCTTAATTTTATTTTTATATATTTTAATTTTTTATCTTTTATTATATTTTAATTTATTTTGTTTATAAAATAATAACATTTAATGTTATTCTCTATGTATTTTTAATTTATTTTGTTTATAAAATAATAACATTTAATGTTTTTTTTTGTTTTTTAATTTGTTTGGACCTTCTTGACAGCGAGATTAAGCTTTGGCTTGAGAAACCGCGACCCAAAGGCATCTAAGCCATCAAAGTCACCCGGGGATCGCATCCGGCCTGAGCCACACCAACCCTTAACATGGTTGGATTTTTCAACACGGAGTGGCTTAACAACACACTCCGTCACCGACTGTCCTACACCTCGGGGACATAATAACATTTAATGTTTTTTTTTTGACGAGAACGGTTAGGCTGTATTAAGCAGCTTTCTGGCAAGCCAGAGTCAGAAAGTTACAAATCTGAAGAAGGTTGGTGACCTCCAACAGTGCTACCAACCTTCTTGTGAATGTCTTGGGAGTCCAATTCCGTTTGCTTCTTGAACTAATTCGAGAAAATGACAAAAAATGCATACATGAGTACATTCTCACAAACTGTGAGCACAGTAGAAGACAGAAGCAAAGCATTAAACCGCGGAGGATGAAATTTTCCCCTTAAAAAAGGGATCCAGCTT
This sequence comes from Picea glauca, assembly GCA_000966675.3. Lineage (NCBI taxonomy): Eukaryota > Viridiplantae > Streptophyta > Pinopsida > Pinales > Pinaceae > Picea > Picea glauca. The sequence continues at coordinate 138,985 of JZKD02S1874068.1, forward strand.
TTTCTGAGAACCTAAAGAAATGTTGGAGGCCGCCTCCTTTTCTCTGCACGCTTTGTTGGTCTTTCGCCCTCGGGTAAGCGGTGGAGACGGAACTGAAATATCTTCAGTTTCAGAAGTTTCCACAGAGCCGCTAGAGGGGACTGAAACAACCAGACCTGCAGGGGCAAGGGCTCCGGATCTGAGGCCCGAACTTCTCTCGTTGCTACTGACTCTGAGGGGGTGGAATCCGGAAGGCTTTCGTCTGCCGGAGGATTTCCCTTAACTACTGTTGTTTCTAGATCTAGGGGTTCGTCTTCCTTCAACGCATCAAAGCTGTTTTTATTTTCTAGAGTTGCCTCTGCTGAATGGGTGGCCTTCTGAGCCTGGGGTAGTGGATCCTTTCGCCTTGGTTGCCTTCGTCGGTTAGATACTGGCTGAAAATCATCTTCTTTGACTGGTCCCGGCACCTCAGAGGCTTTGGGGCAACTTTTTGCGAAATGACCGTAAGCATGGCACCGGAGGCACTTAAAAGGAATCTGCTCATAGTCCAGCTCTTAGATATGGCACCATTCCCCCAGGGAGAGCTTAATGGCTTCCGGAAGGCCTTCCTTGAGGTTAACCTCCACACAAATTCGAGCGCAGGTATACTGATCCCCTTTCGTCTCCACACTGTCCAGGAAACGCCCTAGCTTATTGCTGATGTCCTCCAGAGAACTTTTCCCCCAGAGATGCAAGGGAAGATGAGGCAGCCTAACCCAAACAGGGGCTGCGGTGATCTCGGCTTCGGGATTGAAGTCAAGAGTCCATGGGGCTAAGAACAACCCTCTCACCCCCATGAAATAGGGTCCAGATCTGAAAACTAGATCACGATCCTCTGTCCTCGAGAAGCTGGAGACAAAAAAACCCATGCCTACTGCACACGAAGAGACTTTTCCTTGTATCAGTGACTTCCAACGATAATCCATCCATGCCTCCACCATTTTGGGGCTGGGCCATAACCCCGTAAACTTTTCGATGAGAGCCTTTTCTGTTAGAAAAAGGGCAAGATTGCAAGGCTCCTCTGGAGATAGCTCCAGCAAAGGGATCTCTTCCCTCTTCTTAACAAACTTAGACGAGAGAGAAGGCTTGGATTTCGGTCCTGCCAAGTGGACTAATGCTTTGAATGCTTCCAAAGGATCTTCTTCCATCTTGGCAATCGGATTTGGGGCCATCGTAGCAGGTCGCCGACCACTAGTAAACAAATCGCAGAGGCGCCGACCACCAACAAACAAATCGCAGAGGCAGGTCGATCGCTGTTCCAAAACGCGGGCAAAAACGCAGGGGGGACGCTCACGCCCATCCACGGCTGTATGACCGGCTACTACAAACGAATCTGCGCCCCTGCAGTCGAAAAACCAGAGAGACGACTAGGGTTTAGGCCCTAGCCGCAATGGCCTTCTGATTCGCTTCATTCAGGATTCGTTAAAATCATAATAACATTTAATGTTATTCTCTATGTATAATAACTATAAAATTATACAAATCAATAATTGATATAAAAATAAGAAAAAATAAATTATATAATATAGTAAATAATATATTAGTAAAATGGATGATGAAATAATAATATAAAAATTGATAATTTTATATTAAAATTTCAGAAATTTTCATCATGAATTTTGTCACATCCTCATAGTGTGCTTAGACGAATCTTGCAATCGTGCACTTCTTGAGGGTGTGTGGTACCGCGACATTTCTCACTTGGTTGCTTGGTAACACCAAGGATACTTCGTCCGGACTACGCCTATTCACCTAGAGCATACTCATACTCCATTTATGCTATCGACGAGTCACATTCCTACTCTAATGCAACTCTTGTATATTTAGACAATTGTTAACAACTTTAACACTTAGTCATATTTAAGCATGCATCCATGAACATGAGAAGACAAGAGAACAACAACGGAAAAAATGGAAGACATACACAAATATAGTGTGGGGCAGCACAAACTATGCCATACACATGGCTAAGTCTTTGTTATTACAAAACAATTACAACATGAGCACTACTGGCTCGGTTTACAATTGGGCGAAGTCAAACGACTCGCCTCACCTCACCAAGACACTCATACATAGGATTGTCACCAAGACTCTCCATCACAACTGTCTCCACAACCACCTTCAGTGCACCTCAGACGTGCCCTCAATCGCGGACTTGTTGTCTCTTGGTTTCTGTAGACATCACAAATTTCAGTTCTGCTTCACACATGCCTCCAATAGACCTGCGTTTTCCAGAATTCCCCAAAACCAACCCATGAGAAGTTCACCCAACTCTGTCCAACGACTCTACCTCAAGGCAGCACAAGTCCTCCCAAGTGGAACGACATGGCTCCTTGAGGGAGCTCAGCTCTCTTTGTCTACCTCGGAACCGTAGAGCTCTTCTTGCTCTCCTTGTCTTCAAAATCTGCCTTCCTTGGTTGTGCACCCTTGTTCTCTTATAGTGATTCCAAAGGTTACCATCATGAACTGTCTCATCCTTGGGGGTATCGCACCCCTTCACGAACCCATGTGTCCAAACGAATCGTCGTGCCCCTTTGTGGACCCAGTCACCCAAACGAATTGTCACACCCCTCCGTGGACCTAGTCGCCCAAACAAGCCCATGCACTCATCAACCATCATGCCCTTTGGGACCAACGCACCCCAACCTTGGTGCACTCCCCATGTCATTGTGCCTCAATCCCTTGGTCACTTCATACTTGGGAAAGCCCCTTGGCGCATTTGCATGCCCAAGTCGTCAACTTGTCCAACTTGGGTGCTAGAGAAACCCCATGTTTCATCCCTTGAGGACTTCGGAAAAGGTCTACGTGCCCATCTAGTCGAAGACCTTACATACTCCTCCACTTCAAGTCATTGTCGTCCCCGACAACATCCACAAAATCTGCAATCTCCAAGTTTGTGCTCGAACTCATGCCTCTGTTGCAACTAAGTCTATTGGAAACCCCAAGTTTCATGCCAACCGAAAACACCAAATTCTGCCGAAGTGGAAACCCCAAGTTTCCTTGTGAAGTAGAAACCCCAAGTATCCGCAAACCAACCAGACTATATTGCACCCAACTTTGCACGATCTACTTTCTGAGTCAATGTGGTCACCTCACCCAACTCCAAGGATGAAAGTCACCCAACTATGTTGATCTCTCTCGCTACGATGTTACTACCTTGTTGTTCTCCGATTATGTTGTTGTTGTCGTTGCTTACTACAACTAACTATTGCCCACTTCTCTTCAAAATTTCACCTAAGTGTTGATCTCTTGTGATCTTGTTGTTGTGCCCATACTTCAACCAACTTTTCCATGTCTCCGCACATTGCGCGTCTCAAGTTTTGCACTAGGCCGGTGATCAATCCAACTGTCATGTCCAAGTCTTGAGATGTGCCTCCCCATGCATGAACTTAGTATTTTTTGTCACATCTTTGTCACTCTTTCCAACTCCAAAGACTAAGGCAAGTGTCCATCCTTTCCTCCCTACTCCTGTCATCATCCTATCTTCGTCAAGGAGATCATCCACAATGTCTAAGTGTTTCACTTCAAACCTATTGGCGCATCTATACTTTTGACCCACTTGTCATGTTGTTGTTCTTGCCCAAGTCGTAAACTAGTTGAATGGTCAGTCCAACCGTCACAACCCTTGAGTTTGCACAAATTGGTCACTTCCATTTGCAATTCAGTCCATCTTCACAAACCTCATATCAAGGCAAAGTAGCTCCTTATCTTGTTTCACTATGAAGTCACCCCAAAACAAAATCATCCACGACAACTTGACTCCACTGTCCACCTCATGGCATAGTTATTCAATCTGTTGCGCATAGTTTGCCTTGAATCCAAGTCCGCGAAGATTCAAGGAAAACCATCATTCATGTACACATCCCATCAACTCTACCCTTGTGAGTACTCAAACAATGACCAAGTCCAGAAGTCTTGCTTCCTTGGTTGAATTCTCCCCGTCTTCATCTACATCTTCGGATATAAAACGTCTCGTCTACACAAGGAATTGCACATCTAAACTTCCTTTGCCTCACTAATTTGTCAGCCAACCATGTTGTTGTGTTTACCTTTCCATGCATTGGAATGGTTAGGCTTCACCCTCAACCATGCTACCCAAAGCGATAGAAACAGTCATGTCCAAGTAACTTCTTCACGTTGTAATTTGCCTATCCACACAATCCTCCAAACAAAGTCAAGTCCTCAACTCACCTTCTTTCATCAAGTCACCCCTTTGCAACTCAACATTTGCAATGAGTGTGGCCAACATTCTTACACTCCTCGAACGTCCGAACAAACTATCCAAATCGCTCCAAGTAGAATGAGTCACCTCAAAGAACTTCCATGCTTTAGGCATGTTCGAACCAATGCTCTTCCAACCTCAACCAACGACCCCCTCCGGATCTTTTTGAATTATCGCACAATCATCTGCAAGTTACCAAGGTGCAATCTGCCTCATCCAATGTCCCATACTAAAGACGTGCGAACACCACCCAAGTCACTTTGTCTACATTCTAACCATTTAGGTTGATTGCCAACAATTCTTGATCGACTCCTTTGTTGACTCCATCCATCTCCTAGAAAAAACTCCCTTGCACCACTTGCAAGCATTCAAATTATGGCACTATCATCGCCACTGTATATTCATCACATGACTCAACAAATCAAGCTAAGGCACCAAACACCAGGGCGCCTCATCCATCCTCTCAACTGGGCATGAACAAACTTCACCAGAACGATCTCTCCAATGCGCTTGATCAAAGAGTTACGAAACTTCCTCAAGCCACCTCCATGGTTGCATCCAAATACGCCTAAGTCCACCACAAGACTCGTTAAAGTAGGTTCCCCAAGCTCTCTACACAACCCAACCGAGGCATCCCAAACTGCTAGAAAAACTTCTTCAAATATGCACCACTTGAGTCACCCTCAAGTATATTTGTTTTCACCGTGGAAACAAATTTCCCTTGAACCATAGAGTCATCCAACTTCCCTTCAAAGAACTCACATCAACACTTGGGAAATGCAAGAAATTGAAACCAGTTGTACCTTTCTAGACAACATCATTCGTTGCAACCATGTTCTAAGTTTGTTGTCTTTGATATTCACTTGCCCAAGAAACCGACTCTCTGCATGAAATCCCTTCAATCACCGTCCACAACTCCACAAATTTGCAAGACCTTCACTACGATACAAGGTTGATTCCATCTGTTGTTCCTAAGATTACACTTAAGGCTCAAAGAGTAATGTCAAGGCATCATGAATATAAAGGGATGTTTTTAAAGATAATTTTTCTTCCGATATTTATATGAGCATAAATCCTTAAATGAAAATAATGGCAGAACATAACAGAGTCCGTCTTTTGTCGTTCGAGTTGATTTATAAAATCAAATCATATGGGATAAAATTACAAAACTTTTGAACAAATTTAGGCATCAATACATGATGAATCTTAACTTGTTCAAAGTAGAAGAAAATAAAGAATGCACTCCTGAAAGGATATAAGATACAGTAGTCCAAGTAGCTCGCAGGTCTTGTGTTCACTCACAACAGACACAGAGGAAAAACTTCTTTCTTATCAAACAAATGTTAAAATATGATTACAGTAGTAGTAATACTAAATAGCAATCACTCACTCATCAAGGAATGATATAAAGAAATGCTAGAATTATGAAATACAGGGGAGAAACATAACTCAAACTGCACAAAGGTTGGAATCTCAGTCTACACTTGTATTAATTCTCACAAAAAGAGATTTTCTCAGTTACATTCGACAAGAAGTAGCTTGTGTTCAATCTTAGAAATACGTATTTATACAAAAGGTTCTCAACACTAAACGATTGAAATTCTCCTTATTTCTAAAATAGTAAAAATTACAAAATGTGAAATTTGAAATGCTTCACTTGTCTCTCCCCTGTCTCTTCGTCATGCTAGCGGAGATGTTCTTCCTTCTTGTTCTCCAGCTCAGAAGACAACTGGTCTCTAATCATGACCTGTGCATCATTTGTTCCCAGACATGTTGGCTTTCCCTTTCTTGACGCACTGAACGCATCTACCCACCAATTGTGCCACCAGCCTGGAGGGCTCTGTTGCATCATTTGCATCAAAGGTATAGAACTTCCTTTCTATATGAGGCAGTTTATATTCCACCCTTCTAGCTTCTATAGATAGAGACTGTAGTCTTAAGCTAGGGTTGACTATTAATTTATGTATCAGAGTAAGGTCAACCTGTTTCAATTGTAAAATTTCAGCTCGGGCTTCTTCCATACTTGCCTTGAAATTGGATTGATTTTTTTCCATATCAATCTATCCCAGGACTTCAAGGATATTATCTCTTCCCATGTAGAGTGACTCTTTGTCAAGAGCATAGAATGCTTCTTCACAAGATTTTTTCACCTCCGTGGCCAATATTTTACCTTTGACTATATTAGCCTCCCAGGTCTTAATTATTATATCTCCTTGGGTTTATTTTGAGAGGGACAATCTGGTGAATTTGTAAAGCTCCTCTTTTGCTGCTGACAGGACAACCTCCTAGAATGTAACTCTAGCTGCAGTGTCCTCCTTCTCTTTTATGAAAATATTATCTAAAGAGTGTTCTTCCAATCGATAATAGTCTGGAATTCCTTCTATTTTAGTCAAAAGACATTGCTGGGTTGATCCCAATTTCTCGTGTACCTCTAAAGATTGGGATTGGAAAGTTGATATATCCATTGCTTCTTTTATGGACAAGCTTATTTTCACTTGTAGCTGTCTGACCAATTATCTGTTTGCCTGTGAATTTTTCTGCATCTCATCAAGGCTGATCTTGAGCTGTTGAATTTCCTACTTGTCATGGGCTCTAATCTGCTCAAAGCATTTATTTATCTCGTTCCTGACTCCTTGCTCTATAGTCTTCATTTTATCCCGCAACTGGCTTACTAGCAGATCTTTTTTCTTTAACTTCTCCTTCAGGCTGCCCACCGAAAAATAGTTTGCGGTGGCAAAGGATCCTAATGAATCCATCACGTTCGTAGCGAAATCTGTTTCTTCTTGGGCCTGTCCATCATACAATATTCTATGCCTCTTGACAGGCACACCCTCCCTCTGATGTATTTCTCTTTTTACCACAAACTTTCTCTTCTTGCTGAAAAAGACGCCGGAAGGGGGCATCTCTTCTACCAAAATAGGTGTGAGGTCTTCTATGAATACCACTTCCTCGCTAGGTTTACCTCTACTAAACTGTATCAGCGTGATAGATTGAATGGGGCTACCCATCTTGGTGGATGGCTGTTTCCTGACTGTATCAATAGCTGATTTACCTGGTGTGAATGGTGGTTGTTCTTCTCCCTTTTTCATCGAGGCTTGAACCTAATCTTTAGCTCGATCACTTGTTGGACTTGTCAACACGGTCTCCCCCACATCAATTGAAACCTTGGTTTTCTCCAGATGTTCTTGAGTATCCTGTTTACTGGAGCTCCATGCTTCTACTCTCTGGGTCTCAATTCTCTGAGCAACGAGAGGCGTCGGGGTTTCTCCCTACAATACTCTGGGAAGGCTATTTCTTCGATGCTTCTGGAAGTTATAAAACTCGGCCAATTTATCTGAAGCCAGAGCTTGAACTTGACTCAAGACCTCCTGATAGGACCTCACTCCTTGGAATATTTCATCTTGAGGAGAATCTTCATGTTCATATCTTTTCAAATTGCAGAGGGCCATGTGATTACCTATGATATTCTGCGGATCGTGCTTCTTGAATTCGATATTGACCAGCTTGATTTCTTCTAGGGCCGCGACCTCTACTTTCGAATGGCCGAAATCCAACAGAGAAAAAATACCAATTTTCACAAGAAAGACAGGACATACCCTTTTCTGTACTACTTTCAGCTCCTTACTAATTCCCCCATGCACAGTTTGATGTGCTACTTCGCTACACACCAATCGATTTGGAAAAAATCCAGGTAGAGCATGTGGAGGAAACGAACAACCGAAAACCCTAATATAGGAGAAATTATCTTCAATGTACCAGTCTGCTATCTTACCCAGATTAGTCACTATTTTGTCATAAATACTGGGAGGTGGGCAACTATATATCGCGGTATGCATCGACACCGCCACCCAGTTGCAGATTTCGTAGAAGAAATATTTCGCTCTATCCTCCCAAAGTTTCGAATAATAAACATGTATGGTCTCAACACTAGTTGGAGTCCAGTTTCAACCCATTAGAGGAAAAGATGTCATAAAACAGACGACGTCCATGATGTAATCCGACATGAAGAATGGGGCAGGTTTCCCCTTGGATTTCCATGATTGATATTCTGTAATCTCCTTAACCAAATTGTCTGACAACATCTCGGCCCAATCAAAAGAATACTCGTCTAATACTATCTGCATAATAGGCACCCATGGTAACAAGAAATGGGTTGTGTTTTCCCTCCCGTAGAGTCTACACATCATCATTGCTATATACATCATGTGAGGCTCTAGTGAGGGAACCGCGTATATGGCATGGGAGTCGGCTCTGAACTTCTCAGGGTGAGAACTGCAATATTTAATTAAGTCGGGCATATTTTTTCCATATTGGGCACATTCCTTCTTGTCAGAGTCCACTAAGAAGTTGTCATTGTAAATGAAATTGGGTGCTAGAGGCAATTGGTACATTACCTGTAAATGTTTTGGCCGAAAGGACCTAATTGTGGCCTTTTGTGAATTGAAGATGGTCCTAGTGGGGATATCGACATTTTCCAGCGCCTAACCGATCATATCATTGTAAGGTAGGAGTCTAGGCCTCGTTGCTATCTTATGTAGATATGATTGGGAAACAATTTTGTATTTGGTAGCCAGGGTCTTCGTCTCCTCGTCACCTGAATCGTCTGGGAAGTTGACCAATTCATGCTGTAGAATATTGAATACCTGCGTCCAGGATTTAATGGTGTCTATACTTATGGGCGAAGTGTCAGAAATGATATCTGTGTTTTGGTTCAAAGTTTCACCAGGCGCTTTAGTTTCTTTTCGTGGAGTCATGGTATCAGGCCTCAGAACTCTATTATTTGTCATAGGAAATGCAAAAAATTCTTTATCTTGAAAACTTGCTGCTCAGTAAAAAACACACTATGAAATTCGAAATTCAATATCCTTTTCCTTTAATTGCATCGATTTACCAATACCTCTACTAACGAAGCATTTAATTTCCTTAATGAATAAGATTTAGGCGATAGTCCAGTATCTCATTTGGAATGATTGTCGTAAATCAATTATTAATGTCATTAATTTTCAGGAAAAGTATAGATGAAATTTGAATTTATCCGAGTCATTATTCAATGAAGGATTAATTACATGATAATCCTCGTTAATGCATCAGTTAATCACACTTATTGTTAAGTAAATTTTGGAATTTCGGATCTCGGGATATCCTATAACATTTCAAGGTATGACTTCCGAAATGCAAAATCGCGATGTGACTAAGTAATTTTAATCATGTTTAACCCTTTTAAATAATCGTGATTAACCTAAAAAATTTCAGGGTTTTGGGTCTCAGGATATTGATAGTCACTTGAGGCAGTATCCCCGAAACGCGAAATCGTGATATGATTAATTAACCGTTAATCGTTTTTAATACTTAATTAATTTAGTTTAATACTCAAGACAGTTTCACGATTTCAGATATCAAGACTTTTGAATTGCTACATGCTGAAATGCTTGCATCGCGAAACTCCAAAACCCGACATTTCGAATGTAGTCTTTAGTGATTTGAATTTTTAATGAGTAGGTGGCTCCATAACTTTTAAGCGATTAAGATCGTTTGATTAGCTAGAAGACTTCATCAAGGGTGAGAATCAAGCGTGCGTTGTTTTTGTTTAAAAGATAATGAAAACTATTTAAAGTCTAAATGTTTAGAAATTTATGTGTTCCAACATAGGCTCCATCTAGGGATCGCGTCTCTCTGCAAGACGCAGAAGAACAGTAGACCAAGTGTCGTTATTGGGTAAATGGAGTCATTATTTCATTTCTGTGAAACACTTCAGGAAAGGGATCATACTGAGAAAAAGAGTTTCAACCGAAACTTAGAAAACTTTCAAAACACGTCAAATCATGACTTTAAGTTAGGCTATTTAAAATTCCTCTTTCTTAAAACTGTATTCGGATTTGCTTAAGATAATCAAAACAACCTTAACCGATTTATAAGACTCTTTTCAATCTTGTTCGCATCACGGAAAAATAATTTTAATGATTTAGTCATGGAGTCCTGTGTCGGCTTAGAATGTAAATCTTGTCGAAAAGGGAACTAACTACCAGAGTACATTATTATACATGTATAACAACCTTGCATATATCATAGACATTGCTTCACTGCCAGTGAGCGTGTTCAGCACCCCGGTGAAGTTATCTAATTCCCTCATTGAATTTTCTTTCACCACTTCAATTAGTCATTTTGCATTTAAATGTTGAGATGAGGGCAATCATTTAATGAATTTCGTTTCATCATCTATTTTTTGGACTAGATGGGGGCAATCATTTAATGAATTTTCTTTCACCGTCTATCTTATTTTTTCTTTAAAACATGAAGTGGGGGCAATCAATTTGTATGTAATATATTAGGGATGATATCTGTTTATAATTTAGCAACAGAGGTCTATCAACTCAATTTGATTACTCTAGGTTAATCCTCTTCCATCCTTCAAAACATCTTCGCCTACAAGGAAGTTCTCACGAGGAGCTTTTATTTTCCAGGGACTTGCCTTGAACAAAACTAATCAGTTTGAATCTTTTAGAAAGGATAAATTAGTCAGGATTAACTTAGACATACTTTCTTTCGTTTAAATTGAGAGGGGCGTATAAATTTCTACCTAACATTATTTTAAGCCATGTTTCTGAGTTTTCAGAGTTAATGAAATCTTCTCTCTATGAAGACCAGGGGGGAAATGAGAATCAAAGGAAAAATAAATCGTTAGGAAGGGAAAAATGAAACAGTAAGAATGTTCAAATGTTCTGTTGTGAACAAGGTCAATCTCACACAATCTTGTTCAGTGATTCTCGTATTTTCTTTAAGATCTTTTATTTTTATTTTCTTTTTTAATGAATTTTATTTCATTTTTTTTTTTTTAATTTTAATTTTATTAAACTTAGAGAAGACTTTTAGGATTAGGCTGTAATTCTTATATTCCTCTCGTTGTTGATCATGTGACAATATTTATATGGATGAGACTTCCTTCATATTTATCTATATCCCCTTGAAAATTTAACTTGGGTGAGTAGGGTAAAAGCTCATACCTCAATTTTTCTTTATATTTTCAACTAAGTAAACCATTTATTTATCACATGTTTTGAGATAATACCAATGTTCTGAAAAGTGTTTCTGATACATCCTTATCTCTCAACTATCAACAAGCATTCCACATAAAAGTAAACAAGCGAAATGTCAGAAACTTTGGAAGAGAATGAAACAATAGGTGTTACCTGTTTTTATTTTTTTGTTTTTATGAAATAAACAAACCTGACCATATTTACACTGAAAGTAAAAACTTACCAAAGAGACAAAGAACGTGAATTAAAAAACAATAAAATCAAACCGGTATATACAATGGTTCTTTGGAATTTGATTATTGCATGAAGTGCTTCAAATAACGCTCGTTGATAGGGGCGCTAAGGATTTCTCCATCAAGGTTTTCTAATAAGAATGAATTCTTTCCTTCAGGAGATATGATCTTGAAAGGTCCAAACCAGATATGATCAAACTTGTCATGCTTTCCAGTGTCTTCTTTTTGAGCATCCCATTTCAACACCAGGTCACTGGGAAGAAATTCCCTATCTCTATCTTTTTTATCAAACAGGGCTTTCATGTTGTCTTGATATTTCTGAAGTTTCTCATCCACTTCAGCTCTGTTTTGTTGTACTTCAATTAATTTGTTTCTTCTCCTGGTAACATCGTTAGGCTCTTCCTTCGAGTCTTGACAAAGCTTCATCATAGGCATAATAATATTAATGGGGAGCACCACATCGATAACATACACCATTTGGAAATGAGACATTTCGATTGATTTCTTTGTGCCAATTCGATTTGACCACAAAGCATATTTCAAATGAACGTGCCAGGGTTTCTTATTTTCAGTCAACACCTTTTTAATTATGGTGATTAAGCTCTTATTCAATGATTCGGCTAATCTGTTGCCCTGAGTATAGTAAGTTGTGGAATGTCCTAGTACAATATTGTACTTTTGACAAAAACTGACCATCGCCATGGAATTGAATGCCTGGGAATTATCTGTACCTATCGTTTGAGGACAAACAAATCTAGATAGAATGTTTTCTTATAAGAAATTGATCACCACTGAGTCTGTAGCATTTCACATTAGAATGGCTTCTACCCACTTAGTGAAGTAGTCTGTGGCGGTTATAATCCATTTGTGTTGTGCACTAGAGTGTGGATGGATTTATTTGATAAAATCCAGACCCCATTGTTGAAATGGAGCTTCTGTCTTGACTAGGATCAAGGGTAGTGCAGGAAGCTTTTGTTTACCTGAAAGCAATTGACAAGGATTATAGGCTTTGACTTTAGTATTCACGTATGTAAATAAATTTGGCTAATAATATCCATCTCTCGGGATTTTATAGGCCATTTCCCTCCAGGCGTAGTGTCCTCCACACAGTCCTTCATGGAACTCATTTATAACATTCTCATTTTATGATTCTATCAGGCACCTTAGTAAAAAACCCAGTGGATCTTTCCAATATAGTTGATTTTTGATGATGCAATATTTTACTGCATGCAAATTCAACGTTCTCGCCTTGGAAGGAGTCATATCACTTGGACACTAAAGAGTCAGGAGATCTAAGACAATGTCACTATACCAAGAGGAGGAAGAGAATTTTTCTTGAATCTGAGTTTCAGGTGTCTGTACATCGAATTCTTCTATATCTGGAAGATCTCCGTAAGCTTGTAGATGATTTATTCTGAGTGCTCTAAAATTAGATTCAGCTAAGAGCTTACCTAGAACCTGACCTTTGACCAGTTTGGTTGGTTTTACCTCAAGGCAAAATTCCTGAATCTTGGCTAGCTATCGGCCCCTCCTTCTGTCGCTATCTGGTTGAACTAATATATCCTTCATAGAGCTGGTTGGAACATAAGAAATTATTTTGGAATGCAACACATAAGTCCTGAAAGATTTGAGGGGTTTCACCATAGCATATGTGTATTTTTCCAGTGTATCATATTTCAACTCGTCATCTCTGAGGCTTTTACTAAAAAATGTTATTGGTTGCTTAAAACCTTCATCATTCTTCTATAAGAGTACGACTGCGATAGTGTGTTCGATTGCGAATGAAAAGAGAAAGAACTCCTTCAAATAGTCTGGGTTGGCTAATACTGGTGCTTCTCCTATCGTTTTCTTGATGCGTTCGAAGGATGATTTAGCTTCGTTTGTCCATTTGACCTTGCTGTCCTTTTTCAACATATCTGTAACCAGTTTAACAATTTCAGTGAAGTTTGGAATGAATCTTTGTAAAAAAATATTTTTTCCTAAAAATGACTAGATCTCCTTTCTGTTCCCAGGAATGTCTATTGTATCTATATCTTCAACCCTTTTTGGGTCAATTTTGATTCCATCTCTAGATACAATATGGCCCAAGAGTTTACCTTCCTGAATTGCAAAATGAGAGTTCTTGGAATTCAGAGACAAACCGAATTTTCGACATTTCTCGAACGTCTGTTTGAGGTGTACCAAGTGCTCTGCATAACATTTATAAAACATGGTTAAATCATGGAGATAAATGACAAAGGCTCCATCCATTTCTTGTTGGAAAGTAGCTCCTACGTTCATCAGGCCGAAAGGCATTTTATCATACATGAAAGTACCCTATGGAGTGGTGAACGCCGTTTTTTCTTTGTCATCTTCGTGCACTGCAATCTGATTGTAACTTGAAAAGCCATCAATCATAGACATTCTATTAACCCTGACCATTTTTTCTAACACGTGATCCATTTTAGAGAGTGTATAATTATCTTTAAGGGATGATCTCTTTAAATTTCTGAAATCCACGCAAAGTCTAATTTCACCGTTGTTCTTCTCGACTGGGACTAAATTGGCTATCCACTCGGAATATATGAGTGGAACAATGATCTTTGCATCCATGAGTTTCTTTACCTCCCTTTCTATCATAGGTAGCAGTATAGGATTTATTTGTCTGAGCTTCTTCCTGAAAGGTTTGATGCTCTGTTTCAACGGGATTTTATGTTCTATAATAGTAGTATCATAAGTTCTCAATTCGTCATAAGACCAAGCAAGGACATATTTGTACTGCTTGAGTAACTCTGCATATTTTATTTTAATTTTAGGTGGAAGGTATTTAGATATCTTTACCAGCTTAGGAGTTTCCTTGGTGCCTATGTCACAATCTTCAACCTCTTCAGGCTGAGGTTGCAAAGTAGACTTCAAGGGAATATCATCATGATAGAATAATCTTTCCAAAGGAATCAGACCTTTATGGATCTGATTTTTTTTTAACACCAACATGCGGTGATCAACAATCTTATCTTGGAACTTCTGAGGATCTTCACCTTCCTGCATGATCCAAGTAGAGTCGTTCTGATTTTCCTGGTCAATGTGTATTTCGGAAAATTCATCAACCATTTCTAGAAATTGTTTGATCCGCTCATCATCCTCAAATACCTTCTAGTTATGTATAGTATTTGGTATTAAAGGCCCGTGCCTCATTTCTATGTGATACTTTAGCTTCAACACGTTAGGAAGCATGAAAGTAGCAGTCGCTTTCGCTAGAGAGTCAACGTGTTGATTTTATATCCCGGGAATATGATGAATATTAAATGATGAGAAAATTTTTTCTATCAGATCCCAGGCACAGTTCCTGTACGACCTTAGTCTTGTATGTTTGCCTTGATACTGTTGCCTTATCTGTTTTACAATTAATTCAGCATCATGGTAGACTATCAAATTTTCAATTTTCAACTTTGTGGCAACCTCTAATCCCAAGACAAGAGCTTCATATTCACATACATTATTAGTGTAGTCAATGTCCCACTGTAGTCTGTATGAGAGAGGAATGATGAATTCATCTCTAGGTGCCAAAAACAACACACCATCTCCTTCTCCTTCCCAAGAGGAAGCACCATCCAAATACATTTTCCAAAGTCCTACACTATTTACATTTTTTTTTGTTTTTTCTATTTTGTTTTTTCTATTTTCTTCTTCTGTACAACATTCTTCTGTACATGCATCAAATCCATCATCGATTGATAATATACAGTTCCCTAAATCTTGATCGACGACATATACTGGATAGTTATTTGGATTTTGTGGATCACTTACAGTATAAGCCAACCTGGTTTCTCTATATAGACAGGTGAATTGCCCACCGAAAATAGGGATTGTAGCATACATCATATCCAATTGAAGCGATCCTCTGAGTTTGGCACCCGAAGACCTGGATAACAACATACCATATTTTGCAGGAACATCAACAATGACTACATCCATGAGAATGCTCTTCATAGGAATCTGTGCAAAATTAACCACCAAATCTTTAATCATACCGAGACATTTTACTTTTCTTCAATCAAAATAATACAAATCTCAATACGGTCTAGTAACCTCAAGACCCAGTTTTTCCATAATAACTTTGGGCATTAAGTTATGTGAGGCTCCAGAATCCAACATACAGTTGTGGAGTAGGTGATCATGCACAATCAACATAGTATAAAAATGAGCAACATGGTCTTTAGCATTTTCAATATGCGGACCAAACATTATAGTCAGTCTATCGTCTTCCAAATTAATAGTATCTGCATGACTTTCTGCATGTGAGAAAGTTATCATTTTGGCAATTTGTTTTCTATACATATGATTTTTTGCTAATTCAAACAGAGGTACAGGAATCTTAATTTTATTAATTTCATTTTCCAGATTGAAACATCCAATCGTCTTCTCAGCCTCTCTGGTCGGGATCTCTGTTTCTCTTCTTTCTGGTCTATTGGTCTATGTTGCTTTCGTTTCTACGGTTTTTGTTTTGGCAGTCGACGTGTCAACGATTTTCGTTTTGGCAGCTGACGTTTCAATGGTTTTCATTTTGGAAGCTTGTGTTTCAGTGGATGGTTGAGCCGCATTGCTCTTTTTACTTCTTGAAAAGATATTCTTCGGTGGATCGATTATAGAGTTTTTATCTCTAAGCCTCAAATTATATTTCTGTTGAAGCTATTCCATTATAGAGTTGGTGATTCCTTGATAATATAACTTTCCCATATTATTTATACTCTCCTCATTTTCAAAGAGGGGGTCTTGATCTTGATTTAGAGATCTCTCATAATGGACAACCATTCGTACTCAACAGCTTTGAAGCAAATCGGCTTTTAGGAAGGTGCAATGGAGGGACCTCACAAAAAAAATTCAATGATGGCCTGCCCGACTCACAATTCCCATGATGATTCCGAGCAAGAAAGAACAGACCATTTCTGAGTATTGAATATGTGAATTTCTGTCTTTTTTATTGGCGTAATCTAACATGCTCTGCTCTGCTCTGCATTTTCTTTGGCATGGATATTGTATTCCAATGCCAAAACAATTGTGTCCATATTTTAATCGGATCATTATTGAATTATTAATGTGCAAGGTGGATCCATTCTTGAGGCTGGGCGTGGAAGAGAGCAATTTTTAATTTCCGTATTCGGGGTAAGAAAGAACAAACCATTTATGAATATTGAATTTTTGAATTTTTGTCTCCATTTTTTTATTCCTACTCCGGAAGACGGACCATTGAATTATGAATGGGAAAATTGGAACAGTGGAATAATCCATTCGTGTAGCTGGGCATGGAATAGAGCATTATTGAATTTCCCTATCCCTTCTTGATTCCGGGCAGGAAAAAACAGACCATTTCTGAATATTGAATTTGTGAATTTCTGTGTCCATTTTTTAATCTACCTGGAAAGATGGACCATTATTGGATTATGAATTGGCAAGGTGGAGCTATCCATTCTTTAAGTTGGGTGTTCAAGAGGAATGAGAATTATAAGAATGTCACTTTCTCTTGAGCATGATCTAGCAACAAGATTCATTGTCAAGTTGCACAAATTAATGATGCAACAATAGAGTGGAAAGAGAGATAACCTCACACTAAATCACTTTGTCTATTAACCTCTTAAAACATCATTTTAAGATTTCTACGAATAATTTTTTCATGTTGTTTTGCTAGAAGTAAAAGTAGTTTGATTGGACTAATATTGCTCACAATATCCAATCCCCAAAATGGTATCATTGTTATGATGATTGAATGAAAATTCAAGATCTCAAAGTGCAAGTTTGAATCTCCTAGACCATGAAGAGAATATGGGTGTCTAGAGAGAATCTCACATGTTAAATAGGAGATAATTTGAAAATTCAAGGAAACTAGAGATTTTAGGAATATAAAAAAATTCGTGAGGAGAAGGAAACTAGCTGTGTAGGAAAATATCGCTGTCCAACCCATATGCATTAACGATTACAAAATCATTATACAACAACACCAACATGCTCGACAAGGATAATTCAAAGATTGAAAAAATACAACACATAAGCGAGAGATTTAAACCTATATGAGACTCTGTTGTGTCGGTATCTACTGATAAGGTTCGTATGAACTACTTCGACCCACCAATAGACGGTGTAAGATTCACTTCGGTATATACTAGAGGAATTTTGCAAGATTCCAGATATAATAAATACGCAGAATAGAAATAAAATGCTAGAAATGGCAGAATAACAGTAATAACCGACATAATCTCCACAATAACACAGAAATAATATGAGAACAACAACTGAAATAACACTTTGATTCAGAAAGTAATGTTCACAGGCCTCTTCGAGGGGGCAACCTCCAGTCGAGCAACGCTCTGTTACAATAATCTCCAAG
>JZKD02S1874068.1:164067-179243 GCA_000966675.3 Picea glauca
CCATATATATTGATCATATATAATAAAAGATAAATAAATAATTTCCATATTTTGTTTATTAATAAAAATAAATTAAATAAAATAACGAAAATCGTTAAAATGCATATTAGACCATCTTATTATATTACATAAAGTCATGAAACTCGGAACATTAATAAAATAATTAAATTTTTAAAATTGAATCTTTTATTATATTTTAATTTATTTTGTTTATAAAATAATAACATTTAATGTTATTCTCTATGTATTTTTAATTTATTTTGTTTATAAAATAATAACATTTAATGTTTTTCTTGTTTGTTAATTTGTCCGGACCTTCTTGGCAGTGAGATTAACCTTTGGCTTGAGAAACCGCGACCCAGGGGCATCTAAGCTGTCAAAGTCACCCGGGGATTGCATCCGGCCTGAGCCACACCAACCCTTAACATGGTTGAATTTTTTGTCTCCACAGGTTTCGAACCGGTGACTTTTCAACATAGAGTGGCTTAACAACACACTCCGTCACCGACTGTCCTACACCTCGAGGACATAATAACATTTAATGTTATTCTCTATGTATAATAACTATAAAATTAGACAAATCAATAATTGATATAAAAATAAGAAAAAATAAATGATATAATATAGTAAATAATATATTAGAAAAATGGATGATGAAATAATAATATAAAAATTGATAATTTTATATTAAAATTTCAAAAAATTTCATCATGAATTTTGTCACATCCTCATAGTGTGCTTAGATGAATCTTGCAATCATGCACTTCTTGAGGGTGTGTGGCACCATGACATTTCTCACTTGGATGCTTGGTAACACCAAGGATACTTCATCCGGACTACGCATATTCACCTAGAGTATACTCATACTCCATTTATGCTACCGAGGAGTCACATTCCTACTCTAATGCAACTCTTGTATATTTAGACAATTGTTAACAACTTTAACACTTAGTCATATTTAAGCATGCATCCATGAACATGAGAAGTCAAGAGAACAACAACGGAACAAATGGAAGACTTACACAAATATAGTGTGGGGCAGCACAAACTATGCCTAACAAATGGATATGTCTTTGTTATTACAAAACAATTACAACATGAGCACTACTGGCTCGGTTTACAATTGGGCGGAGTCAAACGGCTCGCCTCACCTCACCAAGACACTCATAAATAGGTTTGTCACCAAGACTCTCCATCACAACTGTCTCCACAACCACCTGCAGTGCACCTCGGACGTGCCCTCAACAACGGACTTATTGTCTCTTCATTTTCGTAGACTTCACAAATTTTAGTTCTGCTTCACACATGCCTCCAATAGACCCATGTTTTCTAGAATTCCCCAAAACCAACCCACGAGAAGTTCGTCCAACTCTGTCCAATGAATCTACCTCAAAGTAGCACAAGTCCTCCCAAGTGGAATGACATGGCTCCTTGAGGGAGCTCACCTCTCTTTGTCTGCCTCAGAACCATAGAGCTCTTCTTTCTCTCCTTGTCTTCAAAATATGCCTTCCTTGGTTGTGCACCCTTTTTCTCTTATATGGATTCCAAAGGTTACCATCATGAACTATCTCATCCTTGGGGGTATTGCACCCCTTTGCGAACCCATGTGTCCAAACGAATCGTCATGCCCCTTTTTGGACCCAGTCACCCAAATGAATTGTCACACCCCTTCACGGACCTAGTCGTCCAAACAAGCCCATGCGCTCATTAACCATCGTGCCCTTTGGGACCGACACACCCCAACCTTGGTTCACCCCCCATGTCATTGCTCCCCAATCCCTTGGTCACTTCATACTTGGGAAATCCCCTTGGCGTGTTCGCATGCCCAAGTCGTCAACTTGTCCAACTTGGGTGATAGAGAAACCCCAAGTTTCATCCCTTGAGGACTTGGGAAAAGGTCTATGTACCCATCTAGTCGAAGACCTTACATACTCCCCTACTTCAAGTCGTTGTCGTCCCCAACAACATCCACAAAATCTGCAATCTCCAAGTTTGTGCTCGAACTCATGCCTCCATTGCAACTAAGTCTATTGGAAACCCCAAGTTTTATGCCAACCAAAAACCCCAAATTCTGCCTGAGTGGAAACCCCAAGTTTCCTTGTGAATTCGAAACCCCAAGTTTCCACAAACCAACTAGACTATACTGCACCCAACTCTGCACAATCTACTGTCTAATTCAATGCGGTCACCTCACCCAACTCCAAGGATGAAGGTCACCCAACTATGTTGATCTCTCTCGCTACGATGTTACTACCTTGTTGTTCTCCGATTATGTTGTTGTTGTCGTTGCTTACTACAACTAACTATTGCCCACTTCTCTTCAAAATTTCACGTAAGTGTTGATCTCTTGTGATCTTGTTGTTGTGCCCATACTTCAACCAACTTTGCCATGTCTCCGCACATTACGCGTCTCAAGTTTTGCACTAGTCGGGTGATCAATCCAACTATCATGTCCAAGTCTTGAGATGTGCTTCCCCATGCCTGAACTCAGTATTTTTTGTCACATCTTTGTCACTCTTTCCAACTCCAAAGACTAAGGCAAGTGTCCATCCTTTCCTGCCTACTCTTGCCATCATCTGATCTTTGTCAAGGAGATCATCCACAATGCCTAAGTGTTGCACTTCAAACCTATTGGTACGTCTATACTTTTGACCCACTTGTCATGTTGTTGTTCTTGCCCAAGTCCTAAACTAGTTGAATGGTTAGTCCAACCATCACACCCCTTGAGTTTGCACATACTGGTCACTTCCTTTCACAATTCAGTCCCTCTTCACAATCTTCATATCAAGGCAAAGTTGCTCCTTATCTTGTTTCACTATGATGTCACCCCAAAACAAAATCATCCATGACAACTTAACTCCATTGTCCACCTCATGGCACAGTTATTCAATCTCTTGCACATAGTCTTCCTTGAATCCAAGTCCGCGAAGAGTCAAGGAAAACCATCATGCATATACACTTCCAATCAACTCTACCCTTGTGAGTACTCAAACAATGATCAAGTCCACAAGTCTTTCTTCCTTGGTTGAATTCTCCCCATCTTCATCTACATCTTCAGACTCGTCTACACCAAGAACTGCACATCTAAACTTCCTTTGCCTCACTACTTTGTCACCCAACCATGTTGTTGTGTCTACCTTTCCATGCATTGGAATGGTTAGGCTTCACCCTCAACCATGCTACCCAAAGCAATAGAAACGATCATGTCCAAGTAACTTCTTCACATTGTAATCTGCCTATCTACACAATCCTCCAAACAAAGGCAAGTCCTCAACTCACCTTCTTTCATCAAGTCACCCCTCTGCAACTCAACATTTGTGATGAGTGTGGCCAACATTCTTACACTCCTCGAACATCCCAATGAACTATCCAAAGAACTCCAAGTAGAATGAGTCACCTCAAAGAACTTCCATGCTTTAGGCATGTCCAAACCAATGCTCTTCCAACCTCAACCAACGACCCCCTCCAGATCTTTTTGAATTATCGCACAATCATCTGCAAGTTACCAAGGTGCAATCTGCCTCATCCAATTTCCCATACTAAAGACGTGTGAACACCACCCAAGTCACTTGGTTCTACCCATTTAGGTTGACTACCAACAATTCTTTTTCGACTCCTTTGCTGACTCCATCCATCTCCTAGAACAAACTACCTTGCACCACTTGCAAGAATTCAAACTATGGCACTGTCGTCGCCACTATAAATTCATCACATGACTAAAAAAATCAAGCTAAGGCACCAAACACCAGGGCACCTCATCCATCCTCTCAACTGGGCATGAACAGAGTTCACCACAATGATCTCTCCAATGCGCCTCATCAAAGAGTTAGGAAAATTCCTCAAGCCACCTCCATGGTTGCATCCAAATATGCCCAAGTCCACCACAAGACTCGTCAAAGTAGGTTCCCCAAGCTCTCTGCACAACCCAACTGAGGCATCCCAAACTGCTACAATACTTCTTCAAAAATGCACCACTTGAGTCACCCTCAAGTCTATCAGTTTTCACCATGGAAACAAATTTCCCTTGAACCATAGAGTCATCCAACTTCCCTTCAAAAAACTCACATTGAAACTTGGAAAATGCAAGAAATTGAAACCAACCGTACCTTTCTAGACAACATCATTCATTGCAACCATGTTCTAAGTTTGTTGTCTTGGATCTTCACTTGCCCAAGCAACCAAATGTCCGCATGAACACCCTTCAATCACAGTCCACAACTCCACAAATTTGCAAGACCTTCACTACGATACAAGGTTGAGTCCATCTGTTGTTCCTGATATTACACTTAAGGCTCAAAGAGTAATGTCAAGGCATCATGAATATAAAGGGATGTTTTTAAAGATGATTTTTCTTCCAATATTTATATGAGCATAAATCCTTAAATGAAAATAATGGCAGAACATAACAAAGGCCATCATTTGTCGTTCGAGTTGATTTATAAATTCAAATGATATGGGATAAAATTACAAAACTATTGACACAATGAATCTTAACTTGTTCAAAGTAGAAGAAAATAAAGAATGCACTCCTGAAAGGATATAAGATACAGTAGTCCAAGTAGCTCACAGGTCTTGTGTTCACTCACAACAAACACAGAGGAAAAACTGCTTTCTTATCAAACAAATGTTAAAATATGACTACAGTAGTAGTAGTACTAAATTGCAATCACTCACTCATCAAGGAATGATATAAAGAAATGCTAGAATTATGAAATATAGGGGAGAAACATAACTCAAACTGCACAAAGGTTGGAATCTCAGTCTACACTTGTATTAATTCTCACAAAAGGAGATTTTCTCAGTTACATTCGGCAAGAAGTAGCCTATGTTCAATCTTAGAAATATGTATTTATACAAAAGGTTCTCAACCCTAAACGGTTGAAATTCTTCTTATTTCTAAAATAGTAAAAATTACAAAATGTGAAATTTGAAACGCTTCACTTGCCCCTCCCTTGTCTCTTCGTCATGCTGGCGGAGATGTTATTCCTTCTTGTTCTCCAACTCAGAAGACAGCTGGTCTCTAATCATGACCTGTGCATCTTTTTTTCCCAGATGTTTTGGCTTTCCCTTTCTCGATGCACTGAACGCATCTGCCCACCAATTGTGCCACCAACCTGGAGGGATCTATTGCATCATTTGCTTCAAAGGTATAGAACTTCCTTTCTACATGAGGCAGTTTATCTTCCACCCTCCTAGCTTCTATAGATAGAGACTGTAGTCTTAAGCTAGGGATGACTATCCATTTGTTTATCAGAGTAAGGTCAATCTGTTTCAATTGTAAAATTTCAGCCCGAGCTTCTTCCATACTTGCCTGAAATCAGATTGATTTTTTTCCATATCAATCTGTCCCAGGACTTCAAAGATATTATCTCTTCCCATGTATAGTGACTCTTTGTCAAGAGAATAGAATGCTTCTTCACAAGCTTTTTTCACCTCCGTGGCCAATATTTTACCTTTGACTATATTATCCTCCCAGGTCTTACGCATTATATCTCCTCGGGTTTGTTTTGAGAGGGACAATCTGGTGCTTTGGCAACCTCCTCTTGTGCTGCTGACAGGACAACCTCTTGGAATGTAACTCTAGATGCAGTGGCCTCGTTCTCTTTTACGCAAATATTATCTAAAGAGCGTTCTGCCAATTGATAATAGTCTGGAATGCCTTCTATTTTAGTCAAAAGACATCGCTGTGTTGATCCCAATTTCTCATGTACCTCTAAATATTGGGATTGGAAAGACGATATATCCATTGCTTCTTTTCTGGACAAGCTTATTTTTAATTGCAGCTGTCTGACCAATTATTTGTCTGCCTGTGAATTTTTCTGCATCTCAGCAAGGCTGATTTTAAGCTATTGAATTTCCTTCTTGTCATGGGCTCTAATCTGCTCAAAGAATTTATTTATCTCGTTCCTGGCTCCTTGATCTATAGTATTCACTTTATCCTGCAACTGGCTTACTAGCAGATCCTTTTGCTTTAACTTCTCCTTCAGGCTGCCCACTGAAAAATCGTTTGCAGTGGCAAAGGATCCTAATGAATCCGTCACGTTCGTAGCGAAATCTGTTTCTTCTTGGGCCTGTCCATCATGCAATATTCTATGCCTCTCGATAGGAACGCCCTCCCTATGATGTATTTCTCTTTTTACCACAACCTTTCTCTTCTTGCTGAAAAAGACGCCGGAATGGGGGCATCTCTTCTACTGAAATAAGTGTGAGGTCTTCTATGAATACCACTTTGGCGCTAGGTTTACCTCTACTAAACTGTATCAGTGTGATAGATTGTATGGGGCTACCGATCTTGGTGGATGGTTGTTTCTTGACTGTATCAGTAGCTGGTTTACCTAGTGTGAATGGTGGTTGTTCTTCTCCCTTTTTCGTTGAGGCTTGAACCTGAGCTTTAGCTCAATCACTTGTTGGACTTGTCAACACAGTCTCCCCCACATGAATTGAAACCTTGGTTTTCTCTAGATGTTCTTGAGTATCCTGTCTACTGGAGCTCCCTGCTTTTTCTCTCTGGGTCTCAATTCTCTGAGCAGCTAGAGGCGTCGTTGTTTCTCCCTACAATACTCTGGGAAGGCTATTTCTTCGATGTGTCTGGAAGTTATAAAATCGGCCAATTTATCTAGATCCAGAGCTTGAACTCGACTGAAGACCTCCTGATAGGACGTCACTCCTTGAAATATTTCATCTTGAGGAGCATCTTCATGTTGATATCTTTTCCAATTGCAGAGGGCCATGTGATTACCTACGATCTTCTGTGGATCGTGCTTCTTGAATTCGATATTGACCAAATTGATTTCTTCTAGGGCCATGGCCTCTACTTTTGAAAGGCCAAAATCCAATAGAGAAAACATACCAATTTTCATGGGAAAGATAGGACATACCCTTTTCTGTACTGCTTTCAGCTCCTTACTAATTCCCCCATGCACAGTTTGATGTGCTACTTCACGACACACCAATCGATCTAGAAACAATTCAGGCAGAGCATGTGGAGGAACTGAACAATCGAAAACCCTAATATAGGAGAAATTCTCTTCAATGTACCAGTCTGCTATCTTACCCAGATTAGTCACTATTTTGTCAGAAATCCTGGGAGGTGGGCAAGCATATATCATGGTATGCATCAGCACCACTACCCAGTTGCAGATTTCGTAGAAGAAATATTTTTCTCTATCCTCCCAAAGTTTCGAATGATAAACATGTATGGGCTCAACACTAGTTGGAGTCCAATTCCAACCCATCAGAGGAAAAGGTGTCATAAAACAGACGACGTCCATGATGTAAGCCGACATGAAGAATGGGGCAGGTTTCCCCTTGGATTTCCATGATTGATATTTTGTAATCTCCTTAACCAAATTGTCTAACAACATCTCGTCTCAATCAAAAGAATACCCGTCTACTACTGTTTGCATACTAGGCACCCATGTTAACAAGAAATGGGTTGTGTTTTCCCTCCTGTAGAGTCTACACATCATCATTGCTATATACATCATGTGAGGCTCTAGTGAGGAAACCGTGTATACGGCATGGGAGTCGGCTCTAAACTTCTTAGGGTGAAAACTCCAATATTTAATTAAGTCGAGCATATTTTTTCCATATTGGGCACATTCCTTCTTGTCAAAGTCCACTAAGTTGTCAATGTAAATGAAATTGGGTGCTAGAGAAAATTGGTACATTACCTGTAAATGTTCTGGCTGAAAAGACCCAATTGCGGCCTTTTGTGAATTGAAGATGGTCCTGGTGGGGATATCGATGTTTTCCAGTGCCCAACTGATCATATCATTATAAGGCATGAGTCTAGACCTCATTGCTATGTTATGTAGATCTGATGGGGAAACAATTTTTTGTTTGGTAGCCAGGGTCTTCGTCTCCTCGTCACCTGAATCATCTGGGCAGTTGACCAATTCATGTTGTAGAATAATGAATACCTGCATCCAGGATTTAATGGTGTCTATACTTATGGGAGAAGTGTCGGAAATGATATATGTGTCCTTGTTCAAAGTTTCAGTAGGGGATTTAGTTTCTTTTCGTGGAGCCATGGTATCAGGCCTCAGAACTCTGTTATTTGTCACAAGAAATGCACAAAATTCTTTATCTTGAAAACTTGCTGCTCAGTAAAAAACACACAATGAAATTCGAAATTCAATATCCTTTTCCTTTAATTGCATCGATTTACCAATACCTCTACTGACGAAGCATTTACTTTCCTTAATGAATAAGATTTAGGCGGTGGTCTAGTATCTCATTTGGAATGATTGTTGTAAATCAATTATTAATGTCATTAATTTTTGGGAAAAGCATAGATGAAATTTGAATTTATCCGAGTCATTATTCAGTGAAGGATTAATTACGTAATTATCATCGTTAATGCATTAGTTAATCGCACTTATCGTTAAGTAAATTTAAAAATTTTGGATCTTGGGATATCCTATAACATTTCAAGGTATAACTTCCGAAACGCGAAATTGCGATGTGATTAAGTAATTTTAATCATGTTTAACCCTTTTAAATAATCGTGATTAACCTCTAAAATTTCAGGGTTTTTGGTCTTGGGATATTGATAGTTGCTCGAGGCGGGATACCCGAAACATTAAATCGTGATATGATTAATTAACCATTGATCATTTTTAATCCTTAATTAATTCGATTTAATACTTAAGATAGTTTCGCAATTTCAGATATCAGGACTTTTAAATTGCTACATGTTGAAATGCTTGCATCGCGAAACTCTAAAACCCAACATTTTGAATGTAGTCTTTAGTGATTTGACTTTTTAACGAGTAGGCGGCTCCATAACTTTTAAGAGATTAGGGGTTTTTGATTAGCTGAAAGACTTCATCAACAGTGAGAATCAAGTGCGCGTTGTTTTTGTTTAAAAGAGAATGAAAACTATTTAAAGTCTAAATGTTTAGAAATTTATATGTGTTCCAACATAGGCTCCATCTAGGGATAGCGTCTCTCTGCAAGACGCAGAAGAACAGTAGACCAAGTGCATTTATTGGGTAAATGGAGTCATTATTGCATTTCTGTGAAACACTTCAGGAAAAGGATCATACTGAGAAAAATAGTTTCAACCGAAACTTAGAAAACTTTCAAAACATGTCAAATCACGACTTTTAGTTAGGCTATTTGAAATTCCTTTTTCTTAAAACTGTATTCGGATTTGCTTAAGATAATCAAAACAACCTTAACCGATTTATTAGACTCTGTTCGATATTGTTCGCATCAAGGCAAAATAATTTTAATAATTTAGTCAGGGAGTCCTGTGTCAGCTTAGAATGTAAATCTTGTTGAAAAGGGAACTAACTACCAGAGTACATTATAATACATGTATAACAACCTTGCATATATCATAGACATTGCTTCACCACCAGCGAGCCTATTCAGTAACCCAGTGAAGTTATCTAATTCCCTCATTGAATTTGCTTTCACCACTTCAATTAGTCATTTTGCATTTAAATGTTGAGATGAGGGCAATCATTTAATGAATTTCCTTTCATCATCTCTTTTTTGGATTAGATGGGGGCAATCATTTAATGAATTTCCTTTCACCATCTATCTTATTTTTTTTAAACGTGAAGTGGGGGCAATCAATTTGTATGTAATATACCAGGGATGATATCTGTTTATAATTTAGCAACATAGGTTTGTCAACTCACTTTGATTACCCTGGGTTAATCCTCTTCCAACCTTCAAAACACCTTTGCCTACAAGGAAGTTCTCACGAGGAGATTTTATTTTCCAGGGACTTGCCTTGAGCGAAACTAATCAGTTTGAATCTGTTAGAAAGGATAAAGTAGTCAGTATTAACCTAGACATACTTTCTTTCGTTTAAATTGAGAGGGGTATATAAATTTTCTTCTAATATTATTTTAAGCCATGTTTATGAGTTTTCAGAGTTAATGAAATCTTCTCTGTATGAAGACCAGGGGGAAATGAGAATCAAAGGAAAAATAAATATTTAGGAAGGGAAAAATGAAACAGTAAGAATGTTCAAATGTTTTGTTGTAAACAAGGTCAATCTCACACAAGCTTGTTCAGTGATTCTCGCATTTTTTTTAAGATCTTTTATTTTTATTTTCTTTTTTTTTATGAATTTTATTTCATTTTTTTTGTTATTTTAATTTTAATTTTATTAAGCTTAGAGAAGAATTTTAGGATTAGGATGTAATTCTTATATTCCTCTCATTGTTGATCAGGTGACAATATTTATATGGATGAGACTTCCTTCATATTTATCTATATCCCCTTGAAAATTTAACTTGGGTGAGTAGGGTAAAATCTCACACCTCAATTTTTCTTTATATTTTCAACTAAGTAAACCATTTATTTATCACATGTTTTGAGAGAATACCAATGTTCTAAAAAGTGTTTTTGATACATCCTTATCTCTCAACTATCATCAAGCATTCTTCATAAAAGTAAACATGCAAAATTTCAGAAACTTTGGAAGAGGATGAAACTCTGTTGAAGCTTTGCCATTATAGAGTTGGCGATTCCTTGATAATCTGACTCTCCCAGATTATTTATACTCTCCTCATTTTGAAATAGGGGTTCTTGATCTACAGATCTATCGTAATACTATCTAGTTAGGTGTGGTTATCAATCATCATCACTGAGATTATTTAAATCTTCGTCTAAACCCTCATAGTCTTGCATATCATCACCTTACATGAAGTTTTATTTTTTAAACGGGGCTTTGATTTTTTTGTCCTCGTTTTTTATTTTTCTTTGTTGGATCTGGGGGTTAGGATTCCTTTTGAAATATCTCTTGGCAAATGGATCAGGCTTAGCTTGATCTAGCTCTATTCTAGAGATTTTATTTGATAATTCTTTGATTATTTTAGCCATATCATCCATTTTATCCTCTGAGGATCTCCCAGATCCGGAGGGTCCCGCTTGTTCTCTAAAACCTATGGTTTCCTTGGTTACTATATCAAGCTTTGTTTTTAGTTTACTCGATGCCATCATGTTTGACTCGATTTCGATGGTGTCATCCTGCATTCTTGCAAGGTCGACATATCTCCTCTCTCTCAAAAGCAGGGCAAAGTCAGACTTGAAATCCCCTGCAAAAGTGACTGTGGCTGCGGGCTGAGAGGGTTTAACCTTTGCTAGGATATTATGATAAATATTATTGAATCTCTGGGTAAATTCTAAGTCTGAATCAAAGTTCTTGTTCCTTGGAGCCCTGAATTCCGTTAGATAATATAAGTGATCTTTATTCTCTCCCCACTACCTTAAGAAAGAGTTTTCTATTGCATCATAAGAGGCTATAGAACCTACCGGGATCCCCTGAAACCATGTTCTTACTTTTCCTTCAAAATTTTACACTAAAAGTCTCAAATAGACATCCTCATGTTCAATTCCGAGGATATCTGTGAATTGGTTGAAAAATTTATGTGCTCTGTTGTCGTTAAATCTCCCTCTCCTGTAAACTTTGGTAAATTTTTCATGTAGTTTTCAGGTACGTTGTGAAGGATAGGGGGAAGGACTAGGGGAGCGTATCTGGAAACCACTTTAGCAAAACTTCTAGGGGGTGGAGGTGGTGGTCCTCCTCCTCCTCGTTTGGCACCACCTCCTCCAACAATAGCGATTTGATGTCGGGGGGATGAACTTCAGGAGTTATAGAGCGTATTTTCAAAAACTTACAGGGACCCTTCGGTTACCTCAAGATGAGGCGAAGGAGGTTCTGGAAACTGACCATTAGGAGACAAAAAATTTGAAAAAGGGAGAAAAGGGAAATGAGGACTGGGTTCTTCAGACTTACATAATATATACACAGGAGAACCCATAGGAGTTGAATCAAGGTATGATATATAATATTCAGAGCTTCGGGGAACTAAAACCTTTACTTCAGAGATCAACATAATATCAATAAAAGCGGGTATTGAAAGGGATCTTTTACCTTTACTAGTAAATGGGGAAGTCGAATCAGTCTCGACTTTTATCTCAACAAAAACCAGCTCGTCACTTATGTTTTCAGCCTTAAGCTTCTTAGTTGATGTATCTTTGAAGTGGCTTTGAGCGTGATCTTGTTGCGAGATTGAATGTTCAAGTGGAACCTTAACATTAGTTTGTACAGTTTTAGGTTGGTAAACCTTACTTGTGGATGCAATAGTCTGCTTGAGGTATCCCCTTGGTTTTAATAACTTTTCAGGATCAGATATGGGTGTGGTCTGCTGATCATCTGGGATTTTTATGGTATTCTTTCTATCGAATGCCAGTTTTTTTGTGGTGGATTCAGCAAGTGAAAGATAAAAATTATCCTTATTATGTATTCAATATTTGTTCACTATCAAAGAGAGAAAATTACCATGTCGTTCTCCCAGGGAAAAATAACTTCATTTCTTTGTCCCTAACAATGACGCCAAAAAGATGTTGTTCATGAGATTACACTTAAGGCTCAAAGAGTAATGTCAAGGCATCAGGAATATAAAGGGATGTTTTCAAAGATGCTTTTTCTTCTGATATTTATATGAGCATAAATCCTTAAATGAAAATAATGGCAGAACAAAATAGAGGTCTTCTTTTGTCATTTGAGTCGATTTATAAAATCAAATGATATGGGAGAAAATTACAAAACTATTGAACAAATTTAGGCATCAATACATGATGAATCTTAACTTGTTATAAGTAGAAGAAAATAAAGAATGCACTCCTGAAAGGATATAAGATACAATAGTCCAAGTAGCTCGCAGGTATTGTGTTCACTCATAACAAACACAGAGGAGAAACTGCTTTCTTATCAAACAACTATTAAAATATGACTACAATAGTAGTAATACTAAATTGCAATCACTCACTCATCAAGGAATGATATAAAGAAATGCTAGAATTATGAAATACAACGGAGAAATATAAATCAAACTGCACAAAGGTTGGCATATCAGTCTACACTTGTAGTAATTCTCACAAAAGGAGATTTTCTCAGTTACATTCGGCAAGAAGCAACATGTGTTCAATATTAGAAATACGTATTTATATAAAAGGTTCTCAATCCTAAATGTTTGGAATTCTCCTTATTTCTAAAATAGTAAAAATTACAAAATGTGAAATTTGAAATGCTTCACTTGCATCTCCCCTGTCTTTTCGTCATGCTGGCGGAGACGTTTTTCCTTCTCGTTCTCTAGATCAGAAGATAGTTGGTCTTTAATCATGACCTGTGCATCATTTGTTCCCAGACGTGTTGACTTTCCCTTTCTCGATGCACTGAACACATCTGCCCACCAATTGCACCACCAGCCTGGAGGGCTCTGTTGCATCATTTGCTTCAAAGGTATATAACTTCCTTTCTATATGAGGCAGTTTATATTCCACCCTCCTAGCTTCTATGGATAGAGACTATAGTTGTAAGATAGGGTTGAATATCCATTTATTTATCAGAGTAAGGTCAACCTGTTTCAATTGTAAAATTTCAGCCCGGGCTTCTTCCATACTTGCCTTGAAATCAGATTGATTTTTTTCCATATCAATCTATCCCAGGACTTTAGAGATATTATCACTTCCCATGTATAGTGGCTCTTTGTTAAGAGCATATAATGCTTCTTCACAAGATTTTTTCACCTCCCTGGCCAATCTTTTACCTTCGACTATATTAGCCTCATAGGTCTTAAGTATTATATCTCCTCGTGTTTTTTCTAAGAGGGACAATCTGGTGACCCTGGCAAGCTCTTCTTTTGCTGCTGACAGGACAACCTCCTGGAATGTAACTCTAGCTGTAGTGGCATCCTTCTCTTTTATGAAAATATTATCTAAAGAGTGTTCTACCAATCGATAATAGTCCGAAATGCCTTCTATTTTAGTCAAAAGACATCGCTGTGCTGATCCCAATTTCTCGTGTACCTCTAAATATTGGGCTTGAAAAGATGATATATCCATTGCTTCTTTTTTGAACAACTTATTTTCACCTGCAACTGTCTAACCAATTCTATGTCTGCCTGTGAATGTTTTTGCATCTCATCAAGGCTGATCTTGAGCTGTTGAATTTCCTGTTTTTCATGGGCTCTAATCTTCTCAAATCCTTGAGTTATCTCGTTCCTGTCTCCTTGCTCTACAGTCTTCATTTTATCCTGCAAATGGCTCACCAACAGATTCTTCCGCTTTAACTTCTCCTTTAGGCTTCCCACTGAAAACTGGTTTGCAGTGGTAAAGGATCCTAATGAATCTGCCACGTCCATAGTGAAATATGTTTCTTCTTGGGCCTGTCCATCATACAGTACTCTATGCCTCTTGACAAACACACTCTCCCTCTGATGTATTTCTCTTTTTACCATAGCCATTCTCTTCTTGCTGAAAATGATGTCGGAAGGGGGCATCTCTTCTACCGAAATAGGTGTGAGGTCTTCTATGAATACCACTTCGGCTCTAGGGTTCCATCTATTGAATTGTATTGGCGTTGTTATCGCTTAGTTTGTAGGATAGGTCTAGTAGCTTGGAGGTAAGACTCAAACTGGCGTAACAGGAGCTTCCCCACCCACTGTCACCTCGATGGGGAGCTCTATCTATTCAGGGTGGCTAATCCCAAGGGAGACGTCCCTAGTAATCTGGGGTTCTGAAAGGTCTTAAGGTTTAAAGGATTAAGATGGGGGTTTCCTTTCACAGATTACTGCCAAAGAGATAGTCAAAGAAGGTATTCCACTGATAAGGGAACCTATTTGCGAGACAAGACAAATAAAACTAAAACGTTCTAGCAGTGGTTAGTACTTCAATTGCTAATGACTATCTTCAATGTATATATATGAGCAATGATAAATGTAATTATTGACGAAGTCAATGATTGCAAGCAAAGTCATTGGCTTATAATATTACTTCTTCAATAAGTACAAAAAGACACTTGCATTCAATGTACAAAATCAATCCTTATGTTCTCACAATGCATTGAATATGCTCATAAATAGATATTGTTGCTGCTGCGTCACTATGCTACAAGGGTGACATCAGCCCTATTTTAGGTTAGTTTTGGTATACAATGAGAAGAACGTTTTTTCCAATTAAGCCAATAAAAATGATCAACAACTCAAGATCTATCAATGGATGACAATGCCACAACGTTTTAAGCCAAACAAGAGTTCAAAATAGGCAAGACGTCATCAGCTAGTTAGGGTTAGTATGACGCTAGGGTTAGTTAGGGTTTCAATTTAAGAGAATTTTGAAAGATTGTTTGAACACCATAGACTCAACGT
>JZKD02S1874068.1:180317-198223 GCA_000966675.3 Picea glauca
CCAGAGCTGACAGCGTTACCCACTGGTATCTTCGTAGAAATGATAAGGCTGGCTCATGATGAGACCCCCTTTCCTTTGGCCATGCAACCAAAGGTCACTGCCCTGGCTTGGTGACTAGATAGTGGCAATGCCATACTACTAAATACCTATAAACATAATGGGTCGGCTCGTGATGAGACCTCCCATCCTCTTGGTTAGGTCTTGTTTTTATTATTTTTCTTAGGGTCCCTTTAGTTTCTTATCGAGAGGATTTTAATTGCCTTCTCGGGAATCCCCTGGGCGAAGCATCTCTAGGTTTCATTTCCTATGGCTTTTATCTTTTACCAACTGCTTTTACCCCCTGGGTATTTAGCCCCTTCTTCCCACAAGAAAAGATGTAACCCTCAAAGGTCATCCTAATGGCCAGACTAGGGGAATGGGATGGATGAGCGGGGTATAAGATGTAAATATGATAAGATGGTGGGAGCGGACGATGGCTCTGCAAATCCCCCTTGGTGGTTGTTGGAGCCGGAAGTCACTCCCAGATTGCTAGCAGGAGCAGAGCCCGACGCCCATCAGTTTAATGTCACTATTTGTTTAAAGGGTGATCAAATGGAGGAAAACTTAGAACAACATCGTATCAACTCGGAAACCAGACCAGGCATGCATGAACGAATGAGGGCTTGATAAACTCCAAACAGTGAGTTGCAATAAAAGGGTGAGTAGGGGGAAGACTTCCAGGAGAAGAGTGCAAGGGTCTATCACATACATCCGGTTTGTAACAGACTGAAGAAGAATTCATTCGAACACAAAATCCTTTCACATTCAAACACAGATACCAGAAATCACAACAATGTCACAACAAATCCTTTATCATAACAAGATTGTTAAGTTCACGTGAATCATTCAACTGCGAACTCTCTGGCATAAGATGAAACAATATGGAAAGAAGAGAAGAACTGTTTGTTATAAACCAAGAAGTCTCAAACACAGAGGCATAACCAAGAAACCAGAATATTTGTCGAAACTTTACAGTCGGGAGCTTAGCTCTACCATCAATAGATACAAAAATGGCAAAAGTGCCTACATATACTCAAAACAACAACAATAGCGGAACCAAGAAACTGCATTGAAGGCTTTGCGTCTGCATGGCTCCTGATAGTCAACATCTGAAAGATCGTGCAACTTATGTCAGATGCAATCTTAATTCTTTGACAGTTCCAACGGCGAATCGACGTGCCTTAAATTCATGGCCGTTCTCTCCCATTACGGCAGAGGCGATATCTAACCACCACCAACCGCTTCAATAACTGCTTTCTTGGGATCGAGGATGATCTGGCCAACTCAGCACCTCGGGATATGGAAGACTCCTCGTATTTCCACCTGGAATAGCTTGACTGGCTCAAAGGATATGCTTGAGGAGCCAACACGGAAGGTGGGGGGTATGGAATGGAGTGAAGGGGACGAAACTGTGAGGACGTGAAAGAAGTGACGAGGCGTGAGAAGGGTTTTGGGAGAGACACATGTCGCAAGACACTAAGCAGAGGAGGCAGGGAAGCATATGTGATGGACATCTTTTAGCGGGAGGCTGACATGGAGGGAATGAGGCGCGTGGCGGATGGTGTGTGGATGATGGGAAGGAAAGAAGACCACGCGAACCATAAAGGGGAGGTAGATGGATGACACATGACAGCGGGAGAAAAGCGGTTGGAAGGCGACGTGATGGGAGAAGGGCCCACACAAGCTTAAACATAGAGCGGCTGAGGGTGGCAGGAGCGCATGAACGTTGTTGATCCAGGCGTTGAAATCTCAGTCGTCGGAAAGTTGCACCCCCAATTCCGGACCCCCCCTCCATTTAAAGGTAGAAAGGCAGGGGGGGTCTGGAATGATCTTCATCGCCGTTGATCTGGGCGCGCTAATCTAAACCGTCGGAGAGTTGCACCCGCGATTCTGGACCCCCCCCCCCCCCCCCTAAAAGGTCACAAGGCAGGGGGGGTCCGGAATTCACTGTGCGTCGTTGATCTACATGCACAAATGCCAGCCGTTGAACAATGATTCTTGTTTAACACAAACGCACTCATGCCCAAAACTTAGGAAAAATGGGTTTTTGACCCATCCTTTTACATTCTAACCCTCTTACAAGAAATATCTCTAACATTTGGCTCCATGGGGGATAGAGTCGTCCCTATGATGCTCTAAGAACTCTTTTGCAGATTCAGTGCCTTTGTTGTTGGGTTATGGAGTCATTTATTAGTCCAAAAAATAAAATAAAAACAAAAACAATATTTACAAAACAAAAACAAAACGAGCTGACTGCGGGTCATAGTAAATATTTCTTTAAGAAATTTCCATTGACTGGGCCACTGAACACTTCATTGCCTTCCAGATCCTGCAACCTGTAAGTGTTGTTTGAAAACACCTCAAGGATCTTGAAAGGCCCGAACAAGAGGGCATCAAATTTACTATGTTTGCCCTTCTCTTGTCTGGGTGCATCCCATTTGAGCACCAGATCACCCTGCTCAAACCCCTTCTTTTTGCTTTTCCTATCAAAAGCCTGCTTGATCTTCTGCTGATGATTGTAGGCTCTTTCCAGTACCTGTTCTCTGATCTGCTGCACTTCCACCATCTGATGAATTCTTCTGAGCACATGATTAGGTTCTCCCTCGTAGTCCTGGAGGAGATTGGCTACAGGCAAGGCAAGCTGAGTGGGGAAAACGACCTCTATTCCGTAAACCAGTTGGAAGAGTGAGAGACCTAGGGATTTCTTTGTTGTCACCCGATCGGCCCAAAGAGAAAATTTGAGCTTTGAATCCTAGGCCCTTTTGTTATCCTCCAATAGCTTCTTGATAAGCTTGATCAAGCTTTTGTTGGAGGACTCTGCTAGCCCGTTTCCTTGAGGATAGTAGGGAGTGGAGTGAATCAGTGAAATCCCAAATTGTTCACAAAATTTGATCAGAGGCTCAGACTGAAATGGGGAAGCATTGTCCGTGACAATTTTGCTAGGGCAACCAAATCTAGCCATGATGTCTTCCAGAAAGCTGATGATTACTTTGTGAGAAGTGCTTCTGGTAGGGACAACTTCTATCCATTTAGTGAAGTAGTCAATTGCTGTCAAAATCCATCTGTGCTGGCCACTTGAGGGAGGATGAATTTCCCCTATGAAGTCCAATCCCCACTGCTGAAAGGGTGCTGAGACCACCACAGGTTTCAATGGCAGGGATTTGAGCTGCTGCTTCCCTGAGAATTTCTGGCATTTGATGCAAGCTCGCATTTCCTTGCAAACATCAGGAAATAAGGTGGGTCAATAATACCCATCTCGGAGGATCTTATGAGCTGTGGTCTTCCAAAAATGATGACCTCCACAGAGACTGCTATGGAAGTCGAATATAACTCTCTGGGCCTGTTGTGGGTCCAGACACCTCAGTAATACCCCCTGGGGGTCTTTCCAATACAAGGCTTGGTCTATGAGGCAATACCTGACAGCTCT
The DNA here is from genome assembly GCA_000966675.3 of Picea glauca. Classification (NCBI taxonomy): domain Eukaryota; kingdom Viridiplantae; phylum Streptophyta; class Pinopsida; order Pinales; family Pinaceae; genus Picea; species Picea glauca. The sequence continues at coordinate 183,784 of JZKD02S1874068.1, forward strand.
GAGCTTTAATTCTCTTGCCTTGCTTTTTTTCATCCCATCAGGAAGCCTCAACTCTTGCAAAAAATGCAAGATATCTTTGTACCAGGGGCATGCTGCTAGTGGTACCGTCCTTTGGGAATCCCTGTTGGATGACTCAGCTTTTTCATTGATGAAATTGATTCTCAAGGCCCTGCAATTTGATTCAGCCAGTAATTTGGCTAAACCCTGCCCCTTTATCAGCTTAGTGGGCTTAATCTCCAGGTCAAACTCTAGGATCTTGGAGATCCATTTACCCCTTCTTCCGTCTATATCAGGCTGTATGAGGATGTCCTTCACAAGAAGCCGAAGGGACATATGCAATGACCTTTGAATGCAAGACATAGACTCTGAAAGCTTTGAGAGCTTTTACCAAGGCATAAGCCTGCTTCTCCATGATCTCGTACCGGAGCTCTGCATCTCTCAGTGCTTTGCTAAAGAAAGCAATAGGTTGTTCTTTTCCTTGATCATTTTTTTGCAACAAAACTGCAGCTACCGTATCACAGGAAGCAAAAGAAAATATTTAGAATAGTCTGGACTGGTTAGCACAGGAACCTCAGTTAATGCCCTCTTTATTTGATCAAAAGACTCCCTAGGTTCAGCAGTCCATTTCACTTCATTCCCCTTTCTGAGCATGGTTGTGATGTGTTTTACCAGCTCAGCAAAATTTGAGACAAATCTCCTCAGAAAATTAATTCTTCCCAAAAATGCTTGGACCTCCTTTTTAGATCTGGGAAGTGACAGGGCCTGAATGGCTTCTACCCTATCAGGGTCAATCCTCACTCCCTCTGCTGATACTATATGGCCTAACAATTTTCCCTCTTGCATGGCAAACAATGATTTCTTGGGATTTAGGGAAAGGCCAAACCTGCGACACTTCAGGAAAACCCTCTTCAAGTGGCAGCGGTGCTCTATATCAGTCTTGGAGAAGACTGTTATATCATCTAGGTAAATCACCACAAACCTATCTTTCTCCCCGATGAAGGCTATTTCCATGGCTCGCTGAAACATTGCTCCTACGTTCATTAACCCGAATGACATCTTAGCATACATGAATGTTCCCCACGGAGTGGTGAAGGCTATCTTTTCTCTGTCTTCAGGCATGACTGATATCTGATTATAGCCAAAAAAGCCATCAATCATAAATATTCTAGATGCACCAGTGACCCTCTGCAATATATGTTCCATGTTGGGCAGGGGATAATTGTCCTTCCTTGAGCTCCTGTTCAGGTTCCTGAAATCAACACAGAGTCTGATTTCTCCGCTCTTCTTTCTTACTGGGACCAAATTGGCTACCCAGTTAGAGTATCTCAAGGGGACTATGATTTGGGCATCCAACATCTTTTTCACCTCTCTCTCCATGACAAGCAACAGCGTAGGATTTATCTTTCTTAGCTTCTGCTTGAATGGCTTAGCCTCCTCTTTCAGTGGGATCTTGTGCTCAATGATTGACGTGTCGTAAGTCTTGAGGTCTTGGTAGGTCCACGCAAACACGCCAGCAAACTCCTTCAGTAGCTTGGTGTATTCGATCCTCTGGTCCTTGGTCAGACTCGATGACAGCTTAACCAATTTAGGCTCCTTCGGTGTGCCTATGTTGCACTCAGTTGTATCAGCATCATCATCTGAAACTCTCCCCCTTACTGCTACATCATTCCCATCGAACAATCTTTCTAGTGGGATCAAACCTTTTGGTATGCGATTGCTCGGCAGTTGAATAATCTGGTGGTCAACAATTTTTTTCATAAACTCCCCAGGGTGGTGGTCTTCATCTGCTTCGGGATCCTCATCTATGTGCAATGCCGAGAAGTCATCAATGGACTGGAGGAATTTTTTGATCTCCTGATCATCTTCAAACACCTTCCAATGTCTGACATTTTCTGGCACAACAGGCCTATACCTTGTCTCGACTGCAGATTGGGCGGTGGGTGACGCAGGAACTTCAAACAGACTAGCTGAGAAGGCTAGAAAGTTGGTTGGAGCATTTTATTCCCTTGGAATGAAAGAGATGTTTAAATCTAGGAAGAAACTGTCAATTAGATCCCATACCTCATTCCTGTAATTCTTGAGTCGAGGATGCTTAGTCTGATAGACATTTTTGACCTGCTGGACAATCAGTTCCGCATCTCCAAACACAACCATTTCTCTGATTCCCATCTCCTTTGCAGCTCTTAATCCCAGAACCAGAGCCTCATACTCTGCCACATTATTGGTGACTTCAAATTCCAGCTTATATGACAGTGATATGGCTTCCTGAGAAGGGGATTTGAACACCACTCCGGCACCTGCACCTATACTGGAAGAAGCTCCATCAAAGAACATTTTCCACACAGAATTGGTTGGAGGGGGTGTTCCTGGATTAAGACTGGGCTGCTTTCTGATTTGTAGAGGGGCCTCAGAAATCTCAGTGACCTGTAGCAAACTAGACCCTAAACCAGTGTCAAGTGCAAAGATGGGATGATTAGTGGGGTCTGCTTCATCACTGACAATGTAGGCCAGCTGAGCTTCTCTGTACAACCTCCTATGTTCTCCTCCAAAAACTGGGATGGTGGCATATGTGAGGTCCATCTGTAACGTCCCTCCGATTCTCTTAATCCAAGACCTTGACAACAACATGCCAAACTTGGGGGGAACATCAGCTACCACTATGTCCATGACCATACTCTTCATGGGCAGCTGAAACAGGGAAACTACTAGGTCCTTGATGACTCCCAAACATTGTACTCTTCTGGAGTCGAAAGAATATAGGTCATGATAGGCTCGGGTGACTTCCAGTCCTAATTCTTCCATGACGGCTTTGGGCATGAGGTTATGGGAGGCCCCTGAGTCCATCAAAAAGTTGTGCAGTACCTTGTCATGTATGTTCAGGGAGGTCTAGAAGGGAGGGGATGAATCATCTCTGTCTTCTACCATGGGACCTAGGACCACTGCAGGCCTTTCTTCTTGGAGGTTTATGAAGTCTGTGGAAGGGCTTGAGGCTTCAGATTTCAACAGGTCGGAGAAGCGTTTTTTAAATTCCCCATGTTTAATTAACTCGGTGAGGGGCACAGGGATTCTGATCTTTTGAATTTCATGCTCGAAATTAAAGGAAGATGTAAGCTTTGGAATTTCTCTAATCTCAGGAGCATGATTTTGAATAATAGGGGAGAGAGGTTGGGTCTTCTTACCTCTGTGGCTGTCTAGTACCTCATCAGCATGCTTCTCTGCTCTAGTGGACGGCTCAGGAACATTAGGTGCTGCTGCCCTTTTGTCGGATCTCAGGTTATACCTGCCTCAGCCACCACCCGCTTTGTCTCCCTTGCTCAGTTCATTTAGCTGACCGTTCATGAGGGATTCCTCATATGCTGACTGAGTCAGATGAGGGAAAGGAGGAATGACTTCTACAGAGTGAATTTCAGGCTCAGGCTCGTCTGCTTCTGCTTCCTCTTCATCAGCCACAAAATTGTTCTGGAAAGGAGCCTGAATCCTTTGGTCATCCCTGTCTCTTTCCTTCTCTCTGCGCATAGTTGGAGGAGAAAAATTATTTGGCCTTCTAAAACCTCCTCTGTTCTCATTGTTCCGAGGGCCCTTATCAATTTGTTTTCTTTCCACTTTCAATCTCTCCATCTCTTCTTTCAAAAAGTTCACCACCTGGGCCAACTCATTTACTTGAGGATGCGGTAGTGATGGGCTGGAAGTGTTTGAGCTAGAAATTGAGGCTTCTGACTTTCCCTTTCTTCTTTCTGTGTCATCTCTGGTCCTCAGTCTGTCAACAGCTAGTATGTTGGATTCTACCTCTATGGCTACATCTTTCATCTGAGCCAAAGAGGTGGCTCTTCTTTCTCTTAATAGGAGACAGAAATCTGGGTCAAAAGCACCCGCATAGGAAATTTGAGCAGAGGCCTCTGAGGGTTTGATCTCTGCAGGAATCTTGTTATACATTTTATTGAATCTTTTGGAGAAGTCGGAGACAGACTCTCCTTCCTGCTTCTTCAGAGACCCAAACTCAGTCATTTAATATATGTAATCTTTTCTATCTCCCCATTGCCTCAGGAAAACAGTATCCAGGGCTTCAATACCAGCAATAGATCCAGGGGCCAGTCCCCTGAACCACTTTCTAACCTCACCATCTAAGCTCTGGACAAAGACTCTCATCCAGACGTCTTCATTTTCAATGTTTAGATTATCTGCATAACTGTAAAAAGCAGTCAGGTGCTCTTCTACATTTATGTCCCCTTCCCCAGTGAACTTGGGCATATACTTCAAGTAGTCTCCAGCAGGGAGAGGGTTCATAGGATGGGGTAGGACCAAAGGAGAATATCTGGCAGCAACTATGGCATCCATTCTATTTAGTGGGGGATTAGCACCAGCCATTGGGATGTTAGGTGGAGGAGAACTCGGAGGAGAAGGGGTGTGAACAGGAGATGTAGGCAAAGAGGTCCTAGAAGGGGACGGCGGGGAAAACAGAGAGAGACCTAAAGGACCCGAATGTGCAGGTGTTTCTATCTGTGCAGCAGTAGTAATAAAAGGAGGAGTAGTGAAACCTCCTGTGGGGGGAGTGACAAGGATCTCTCCCTCTGATACTAGACCAGGAGGAGAAACTCAGTAGGAACACTCCTGAAGTTTAGAAAACGGGAAACCTCAGAGGAAGTATGACTAGGAAGCTGAGAATAAGAAAATGGAGTTTTCACAGAAGGGGATGGTGTATTACCTTTTTCAGCGATGGGAACTCCTTTTCCAGATCTCTTTCCCTTTCTGCGCACTGCTTCCAAGTCTGCTTCTGGTGTGGCTAAAGGCAAGTGTGGATTAGACCTCGTGTGTCTGCCTCTCAAAGCCACAGTTGATAGAACAGGTTCTCCCCAGCGGAGTCATCACAGTGGAGTCGCCAGGTGCACAATAGCAATCTTCAAGTTCTGATATCTGATGCACCTTCAGAATCAGTTGAATCTTTGTCGTTCAATCCTAGGGAATATATTCAAAATCATCCCCGGCAACGGCACCAGAAATGTTGGAGCCAGAAGTCACTCTCGGATTGCTAGCAGGAGCAGAGCCCGACGCCCATCAGTTTAATGTCACGATTTGTTTAAAGGGTGATCAAATGGAGGAAAACTCAGAACAACATCGTATCAACTCAGAAACCAGACCAGGCATGCATGAACGAATGAGGTCTTGATAAAATCCAAACAGTGAGTTACAGTAAAAGGGTGAGTAGGGGGAAGACTTCCAGGAGAAGAGTGCAAGGGTCTATCACATACATCCGGTTTGTAACAGACTGAAGAAGAATGCATTCGAACACAAAATCCTTTCACATTCAAACACAGATACCAGAAATCACAACAATGTCACAACAAATCCTTTATCATAACAAGATTGTTAAGTTCACATGAATCATTCAACTGCGAACTCTCTGGCATAAGACGAAACAAGATGGAAAGAAGAGAAGAATTGTTTGTTATAAACCAAGAAGTCTCAAACATAGAGGCATAACCAGGAAACCAAAATATTTGCCGAAACTTTACAGTCGGGAGCTTAGCTCTACCATCGATAGATACAAAAATGGCGAAAGTGCCTACATATACTCAAAACAACAACAGCAGTGGAACCAAGAAACTGCATTGAAGGCTTTGCGTCTGCATGGCTCCTGACAGTCAACATCTGAAAGATCGTGCAACTTATGTCAGACGCAATCTTAATTCTTTGACAGTTCCAACGGCGAATCGATGTGCCTTAAATTCATGGTCGTGCTCTCCCATTATGGCGGAGGCGATATCTAACCACCACCAACCGCTTCAATAACTGCTTTCTTGGGATCGAGGACGATCTAGCCAACTCCGCACCTCGGGATATGGAAGACTCCTCGTGCTGCCACTTGGAATAGCTTGACTGGCTCAAAGGATATGCGTGAGGAGCCAACATGGAAGGTGGGGGGTATGGAAATGGAGTGAAGGGGTCGAAACTGTGAGGATGCGAAATAAGTGACGAGGCGTGAGAAGGGTTTTGGGAGAGACACATGTCGTAAGACACTAAGCGGAGGAGGCAGGGAAGCAGATGCGATGGACATCTTTTAGCGGGAGGCTGACATGGAGGGAATGAGGCGCGTGGCAGATGGTGTGTGGATGATGGGAAGGAAAGAAGACCACGCGAACCATAAAGGGGAGGTAGATGGATGACACATGGCAGGAGGAGAAAAGTGGTTGGAACGCGACGTGACGGGAGAAGGGCCCATGCAAGATTAAACTCAGAGCGGCTAAGGGTGGCAGGAGCGCATGAACGTCGTTGATCCAGGTGTTGAAATATCAGCCGTCGGAAAGTTTCACCCCCGATTCCAGACCCCCCCCCCTCCGTTTAAAGGTAGAAAGGAAGGGGCGTCCGGAATGGTCTTCATCGCCATTGATCCGGGCGTGCTAATCTAAACCATCGGAGAGTTGCGCCCGCGATTTCGGACCCCCCCCTGCTTAAAGGTCGAAAGGCAAGGGGGGGTCCGGAATTCACTGTGCGCCGTTGATCTACGCGCACAAATTCCAGTCGTTCAACAATGATTCTTGTTTAACACAGACACACTCGCGCCCAAAAATTAGGACAAATGGGTTTTTGACCCATCCTTTTACATTCTAACCCTCTTACAAGAAATATCTCTAACAGTGGCTAACCAAGACCCATGAATATCAGCTTGCTAAGTCACCCCATCAATCACCCCAACAATGGTCAAGTGGATTAGTGTAAGATCCAAGCAGTCATCATAAATGAAAGGAACCTAATGCATATATAAGAAGGTTTTAATAATCAAATATGACACATACCATGATACCTCAGACCAATTATCTCATGGAGCAAGAGTCCTCTCTGATGCAGGCCTAGGCCAATGGTGATGGAAACTGCTACTGCTGACAGGACAAATCTGACGAAGAAGAAGAAAGATGGGCCCTCTAGGGCCATGCTCAAGTCAATCCCGCTCTCGGTACTCCATGTCTGGGACCATGTGGGCCTTGAGACATGATCTCCTAGTTATCCCTAGATATCGGGGATAACAGGCGTGAAAGATTGAATGGGGCTATCGATCTTGGTGGATGGTTGTTGTCTAGTTGTATCATTAGCTGATTTACTTGGTGTGAATGGTGGTTGTTCTTCTCCCTTTTTCGTCGAGGCTTTAGCTCGATCACTTTCTAGACTTGTCAATGCGGTCTCTCCCGCATGAATTGAATCCTTGGTTTTGTCCATATGCTCTTGAGTATCCTGTCTACTAGAGCTCCCTGCTTCTACAGTTCGGGTCTCAATTCTCTGAGCAACTGGAGGTCTCGGGGTTTCTCCCTGCAATACTCTGGGAAGGCTATTTCTTCTATGCTTCTGGATGTTATAAAACTCGACCAATTTATTTGGAGCCAAAGCTTGAACTCAACTCAAGACCTCCTGATCGGACCTCTCTCCTCAGAATATTTTGTCCTGAGGAGAATCTTCATGTTCATATATTTTCAAATTGTAGAGGGCCATGTGATTACCTATGATCTTCTACGGATCATGCTTCTTGAATTTGATATTGACCAACTTGATTTCTTCCAGGACCACGGCCTCTAATTTCAAATGGTTGAAATCCAGCAGAGAAAACATACCAATTTGCACTGGAAAGACGGGCCACATCCTTTTCTGTACTGCTTTCATCTCCTTACTAATTCTCCCATGCACAATTTGATGTGCTACTTTGCGAAACACCAATCGATATGGAAAAAATTCAGGCAGAGCATGTGGAGGAACAAAACAACCAAAAACCCTAATATAGGAGAAATGCTCTTCAATGTACCAATCTACTATCTTACCCAAATTAGTCACTATTTTGTCAGAAATCCTAGGAGGTGGGAAACCATATACCGCAGTATGCATTGGCGCCACCACCGAGTTGCAGATTTCGTAGAAGAAATATTTCACTCCATCCTCCCAAATTTTCGAATGATAAACATGTATGGGCTTAACACTAGTTGGAGTCTAGTTCCATCCCATCAGAGGAAAAGGTTTCATAAAACAAACGACATCCATGATGTAAGACGACATGAAGAATGGGGCAGGTTTCCCCTTGGCTTTTCATGACTGATATTCTGTAATCTGCTTTACCAAATTGTTTGACAACATCTTGGCCCAATCAAAAGAATACTCGTCTTCTACTTTTTTCATAATAGGAACCCATGTTAACAAGAAATGGGCTGTGTTTTCCCTCCCGTATAGTCTACACATCATCATTGCTATATACATCATGTGAGGATCTAGTTAGGAAACCATGTATACGCCATGGGAGTCGGCTCTGAACTTCCCAGGGAGAGAACTCCAATCTTTAATTAAGTCGGGCATATTTTTTCCATATTGGGCACATTTCTTCTTGTCAAAGTCTAATAAGAAGTTGGCATTGTAAATGAAATTGGGTGCTGGAGACAATTGGTACATTACATGTAAATGTTCTGGCTGGAAATACCCAACTGTGGCCTTTTGTGAATTGAAGATGGTCCTGGTCAGGATATCGACGTTTTTCAGTGCCTAATCGATCATATCATTGTAAGGAAAGAGTCTAGGCCTTGTTGCTATCTTATGTAGCTCTGATTGGACAATTGTTTTGTATTTGGTAGATAGGATATCTGTCTTCTTGTCACCTGAATTATCTGGGCAGTTGACCAATTCATGCTGTAGAATATTGAATACTTGTGTCCAGGATTTAATGGTGTCTATACTTCTGGGCGAAGTGTCAGAAAGAATATCTGTGTTCTGGTTCAAACTTTCACCATGCGCTTTAGTTTCTTTTCGTGGAGCCATGGTATCAGGCCTCAGAACTCTGTTATTTGTCACAAAAAATGCATAAAATTCTTTATCTTGAAAATTTGTTGCTCGGTAAAAAACACACAATGAAATTCAAAATTCAATATACTTTTCCTTTAATTGCATCGATTTACCAATACCTCTACTGACGAAGCATTTACTTTCCTTAATGACTATGATTTAGGCAGTGGTCCAGTATCTAATTTGGAATGATTGCCTTAAATCAATTCTTAATGTCATTAATTTTCGGGAAAAGCATAGATGAAATTTGAATTTATCCGAGTCATTATTTAGCGAAGGATTAATTATGTGATAATCATCATTAATGCATCAGTTAATCACACTTATCGTTAAGTAAATTTCATAATTTTAGATCTCGCGATATTCTATAACATTTCAAGGTATGACTTCTGAAATGTGAAATCGTGATGTGATTAATTAATTTTAATCATGTTTAACCCTTTTAAATAATCGTGATTAACCTCAAAAATTTCGGGGTTTCGAGTCTCGGGATATTGATAGTTGCTCGAGGCAAGATCCCGGAAATGTGAAATCACGATATGATTAATTAACCATTATTCATTTTTAATCCTTAATTAATATGGTTTAATGCTTAAGAAATTTTCATGATTTCAGATATCAGGACTTTGGAATTGCTACATGTTGAAATGCATGCATTACGAAACTCCGAAACCCGACATTTCGAATGTAGTCTTTAGTTATTTGACTTTTTAATGAGTAGGTGGCTCCATAACTTTTAATATATTAGGATCATTTGATTAGTTGTAAGACTTCATCAAGGGTGAGAATCAAGCGTGTTTTGTTTTTATATAAAAGAGAATGAAAACTATTTAAAGTCTAAATGTTTAGAAATTTATATGTGTTCCAACAACATCCATCCACTTATGGTATCCATCTAAGTCTCAAACTTTGCATGCACCCAATCGAACTCATATCCAATGTATTTACATATCCACACCTTGAATGTTTCCACTTCAAGGCACCATGCATCCACCACCCAACTATCAAGTCATATGCTGCTAACTGACTCTTGTGACTCTGCAAAGAGTCACCTTGTCTGAAGGTTGCGGTCAACCAACTCGTCCAACAACCTAGCTCAACTCAATTTCTTGTTGTGGAACTTCTCTAGGTCACCCACACCCAAGTGCTTCACCTTGTTGCAACCCAAAAATTCTCCTCTTTGTGATCACTTCTGTGATCACCCTTTGCGTTTTGGTTTTGTGATCACTTATGTAGTTAGATCTGTGACAAATCATGCAACAATCCTAAGTTCAACTACCTTTCCCAATTGTTGATTAGTTCTCCCAACAAACCATTGTGTTTGGTCTCTCAAGGTGTTCACATCATGTCCAACACTGACTTTCCTCACATATCAAACCAACCAAGTATGTACCCAAACTGTCTTTGTGATCAAGACTGTGACAAGTTTTGCGATGAGTTGTGAGATCACCCACCCTATCCAAGTGCTTGATTTCACCACAAACTATTGATCTGGATTATTTTCGACACAAAATGAGAGCGGAGATATAATAAATAAATGTACAGAGATATATCAAATATCCAATAATATAACAAAGATATAGAAGAGATATAACCATAAACACAGAGATACAGTAATACACAATTTCTATTAATGAGCGAAATGTACAAAACTATAGAAATACAGAGTGAAAGACTCGCTAGAATTGTGGCAGCTTATCTTTGAGAAGAGATGTGATGGATACTCGCATTTGCAAGAATATGATTACAATGAGGCTCTAAAGGCCCTTTTAACATAAAGAAAATCCAAAACCCTAACCCCGAAAGATGAAAAGCCAATAGTTTTGTGGACCCCGTTTTGGGTAGTTTGGTGTATCAACTTCCTAGGGTTGTAACTTTGGCATACAATCTCTATTTGGGGCGTACAATAGATTATTGGAAGGGTATCATCGAGGATATTCATTTTGGGGGATCAGTCAGAGCCTTTGGTAATCATTGAGGTGCTCGATATCGAAAAAAAATCCATTTAGACCCTCAAAATGCCCCCAGAAGTTTAGGAACTGAAAAATTGTTAAAAATAGTAACTTTATAGAAGACTGTTTTGAGCCATTTGGAATAGGTGGGTGGCCACCGATATTCACCTGGATCAATCCTCCCTCCTTAGGAAGCAATGTTCTCCATTTCATTGAGTTCCTGTGGGAGATGAAAAAATGTTTGTTGAATCTACATCTTGATGAGCTGCTTGCCTTGTTGGAGAATTTGCATTGCTTAGCTTGTTGAAGGTTGTCATGAACCTGTGGCTGGAAGGGTTGGAACTTTTAACCATTCTGGCTACATGAGATGACTATGTGCAGAAGGAATCCTTGCTCTTTGCTTCAATCTTGTCGACCTTCTTCTGCTGGACATAAGGTGCTTAGGTCGAGGATGCAGTGCTTGTGGTGTTCTTTTGTTCACCTTTTGAATAGACTATGAAGAAGCTAAATTTTGAAGTATGCAATACTACCTTGCGACACTGTTTAGGTGGGATAGTAGTTGAAACTACCTCTGGAATCCTCTAGATATGACCCCCTAGAGTAACAATGACACTACGAGGTCGAGACTCATAAATATCATGGTGCTTCCACATATATAGTTGTCCCAAACGAACATCACAGACATCCAGCGGGGCAACTTCACATAATATCTCATCCTTGAGGGGTTGGATTTCGTATGAAAATCGATAATGCTGGTTGACACATATATCTTGCCCCTAGCAAAGCCACCCGATGTTGTATGGTTGCAGGTATGGTTTTGTCGACAATTCCAACTATTTGATGACCTCTGCTAAGATGAGGTTATTTTGGCTTTCGTTATCAACAATAAAATGCAGCGGGGTCCCCTTCACCCACTTTTGTGAATGAAAAAGGATCTCCCCCTCTTAAGGATATGTTGGTTCTTCTGGTTGAATGGTTGTGGTCACGACAATAGCAGTAGGGTCTGCGTTGATGATATGTCTTTTCCCATTATTTTCTGCATCAGATTCCAAATCAGGGTTGATGATATGTCTTTGATCTCGACCACCAATGATTGTTTTGAACGACATTCATTAGTGTTGTGCTAGAGGATTTTGTGGAAATCACACCACTTTCCAGTGTCCTTCTTCATATTTATATTACCCTTCTTTTCATGTGGCTTGGATTGGTTTTTTGAAGGATGGTTGTTAAGGCCGTCTTTACCATTCTTTGGTTGTTATGGATTTGCAGACCCAAACTCTCGCTTGTTCTGGTGCTTAAATTTTTGCTTGATTTTAACAACATATCGATAACCAACACCCAGTGATGAGATGTACAAAAAAACAATTTTATTTTGGATGTATCTATGTAGAGCCCCCACGGTATTTTAGAACCAAATGTCGCTCAGATTCTTTGATACCCAACTTGGTGTGCAAGGTATGGAAGGTATTGGTGAACTCCGAAACTACTTGGCTCCTCTCTTGACGTAGTGTGGTCTATCTCATGTAATAGTTGTCATAGTTACCAACATGGTAATATTGTTCCTTAACCACATCCACAAAAAAATCCTAAGTGGGATCGACACCATATATTCTAGACTCCTCTGTGGAACTTTGCTTCTAGTAAGTTTTCCACCAATGTTTGACATGGGCAAGAGCCTTAAGAAGTGCGAAGGTGATCTTTTCCTTGTCGGAAAAATTGTGAACAGAGAAATAACCTTCTAGCAGATTTAACCATTTTTCTAGGGCATCCACATCTATCTTACCTTCAAATACGGGAATATTAAAATTGACTTGTAATTTGAAAGGAGAGGTGATTCCAAAGTGGTCTCTTGATGAAGACGTTCCTGCTGTTATCAACAAGAATTGAAGAATGTGGGAAAAATTCTCCATCATTTCGTCCCTTTGTCGCGTGAGAGCTTACTCAAGCAACAGATTAATAAAATTTTATGCTCCATCGTTTTTATTTTTTTCTTCCATGGAGGGTTTCTTGGGTGTTTGAGAGATATTTTCCTCAATATAGACAAGCTCAAGACCCAACTTTCTATACTCGAACCTCGTTGGGGACATGCACTGAAAAATGATCAAGAGCAGCCTGCTCTGATACCACTGATCTACATTATTTTCGGCACAAAATGAGAGAGAAAATATAATAAATAAATGTATAGAGATATATCATATATCCAATAATATAACAGATATATATCATAGATATAACCATAAACACAGAGATACAGTAATACACAATTTCTATTAATGAGCAAAATGTACAAAATTGTAGAAGTACGGAGTGGAAGACTCACTAGAATGGTGGTATCTTATCTCTGAGAAGAGATTTGATGGATACACACATTTTCAAGAGTATGATTACAATGAGGCTCTGAAGGCCTTTTTAACATAAAGAAAATCCAAAACCCTAACCCCGGAAGATGAAAATCCAACAATTTTGTGGACCCTGTTTTGGGTAGTTTGGTGTATCAACTTCCCGAGGGTATAAATTTGGAATACGATATTCGTTTGGGGCAGACGATATCTTGTTGGAAAGGTATCATCTAGGAGATTCATTTTTGGGGCTCAATAAGAGACTTTGGCCATCATTTAGGTGCTAAATCCTGAAAAACTTCATTTAGGCCCTCAAAATGGGCCCCAAAGTTTAGGAACCAAAAAACTGCTAAAAATAGTAAATTGTTAGAAGTCTATTTTGATCCAGTTGGAATAGGTGGGTGGCCACTGATATCCACCTGGATCAAATATGATCTTGTTCTACACAAGGTGTGATCCCGGACCAACCTTTCCATTCTACCATCAACCGAACCTCTGTCGTAAGTCCGATGCAAATTCTGCGAAGAACATGTTTGCTACACTAAACCATTCACCAAGTCTGCGAATGTTCCCAATGAAATACCTTCACAATAAAAAACCTTCTCAACAAGTGCACCCCCCACCACTACGTTTTTTACTGCAGTAGTGGTGAAGAGTCAATTCTTCTCTGATATCATCTATCATGTCCGCATAGTGTGCCTAGCTGAATCTTGTGATCATGAACCTCTTGAGGACGTGTGACACCATAACGTTTCTCAGTTGACTTATTGACAACACTAAGGATACTTTGTCTAGACTACACCCCTTCACCTAGATCATAACCATACTCCATTCTAGGCTACCAGAGAGTCACACTCCTACTCTAGTGCAACTCTTGTATACTTAGACAATTGTTAACAAATTTAATACTTAGTCATACTTAAGCATGCATCCATGAACATGAGAAACCAAGAGAACAACAACGAAACAAACAAAATACGTACACATATATAGTGTGGGAGACACAAATGTTCCTAACACCTAGTTAAGTCTTTGTTATTGTGAAACAATTACAATATGAGCACTACCAGCTCAGTTTACAACTGGGCGGAGTCAAACGACTCGCCTCACCTCACCAAGAGACTCATACACATATTCATCACCGATAATATTCATCGCAACTTTATCCTCAACCACCCGTGGTGCACCTCAAATGTGTTTTCAATCAAAGACTTGTTTTCTCTTCGTTTCTACAGACTTTACAAATTTTGGTTCTGCCTCACACATGCCTCCAACAGACTTGTATTTTCCAGACTTCCTGTTAAGCCCTAATATTGGCTCATTACCCCTTAATTGGGGCAT
>JZKD02S1874068.1:216280-244409 GCA_000966675.3 Picea glauca
GGTATATATAGGAGACTAGGAGGTATAATTACAACTAATGGCCTAAAGCCGACATAAATAAAATAACATTAATAATATAATATGCCCCAATTAAGGGGTAATGAGCCAATATTAGCGCTTAACAGGAAGTCTGGAAAATACAAGTTTGTTGGAGGCATGTGTGAGGCAAAACCAAAATTTGTAAAGTCTGTAGAAACGAAGAGAAAACAAATCCGTGAATGAAAACGCATTTGAGGTGCACCACAGGTGGTTGAGGATAAAGTTGCGATGAAGATTCTCGGTGATGAATATGTGTATGAGTGTCTTGGTGAGGTGAGGCGAGTCATTTGACTCCGCCCAGTTGTAAACCGAGCTGGTAGTGCTCATATTGTAACTGTTTCACAATAACAAAGACTTAACTAGGTGTTAGGAACATTTGTGTCGCCCACACTATATATGTGTATGTATTTTGCTTGTTTCATTGTTGTTCTCTTGGCTTCTCATGTTCATGGATGCATGCTTAAGTATGACTAAGTATTAAATTTGTTAACAATTGTCTAAGTATACATGAGTTGCACTAGAGTAGGAGTGTGACTCTCTGGTAGCCTAGAATGGAGTATGGGTATGATCTAGGTGAAGGGGTGTAGTCTAGATGAAGTATCCTTAGTGTTGTCAATAAGCCAACTGAGAAACGTCGTGGTGTCACACGTCCTCAAGAGGTTCATGATCACAAGATCTGGCTAGGCACACTATGGGGACATGATAGATGGTATCAGAGA
Organism: Picea glauca; assembly: GCA_000966675.3. Classification (NCBI taxonomy): domain Eukaryota; kingdom Viridiplantae; phylum Streptophyta; class Pinopsida; order Pinales; family Pinaceae; genus Picea; species Picea glauca. The sequence goes on from JZKD02S1874068.1 coordinate 217,039, forward strand.
AGAATTGACTCTTCACCACTACTGCAGTCAAAAATGTTGTGGTGGGGGGTGCACTTGTTGAGAAGGTTTTTTATTGTGAAGGTATTTCATTGGGAACGTTCGCAGACTTGGTGAATGGTTCAGTGTAGCGAACATGTTCATTGCAGAATTTGCATTGGACTTACGACAAAGGTTCGGTTGATGGTAGAATGGAGAGGTTGGTCCGGGCTCACACTTGTGCAGACCAAGATCATAGTTGATCCAGGTGGATATCAGTGGCCACCCACCTATTCCAACTGGATCAAAACAGACTTCTAACAATTTACTATTTTTAGCAGTTTTTTGGTTCCTAAGCTTTCGAGGCCATTTTGAGGGCCTAAATGAAGTTTTTCAGGATTGAGCACCTAAATGATGGCCAAAGGCTCTTATTGAGCCCAAAAAATGAATCTCCTAGATGATACCTTTCCAACAATCTATCATCTTCCCCAAACGAAGATCGTATTCCAAATTTATACCCCCGGGAAGTTGATACACCAAACTACCCAAAACGGGGTCCACAAATATGTTGGATTTTGATCTTCTGGGGTTAGGGTTTTGGATTTTATTTATGTTAAAAAGGAATTTAGAGCCTCATTGTAATAATATTCTTGCAAATGTGTGTAGCCATCACATCTCTTCTCAGAGATAAGCTACCACCATTCTAGTGAGTTTTCCACTATGTATTTCTACAATTTTGTACATTTTGCTCATTAATAGAAATTGTGTATTATTGTATCTTTGTGTTTATGGTTATATATCTGATATATATCTGTTATATTATTGGATATCTGACATATCTCTATACATTTATTTATTATATTTTCTCTCTCATTTTGTGCCGAAAATAATGTAGATCAGTGGTATCAGAGCAGGCTGCTCTTGATCATTTTTCAGTGCATGTCCCCAACTAGGTCCAAGTATAGAAAGTTGGGTCTTGAGCTTGTCTATCTTAAAGAAAATATCTCTCAAACGCCCAAGAAACCCTCCATGGAGGAAAAAAATAAAAATGATGGAGCAGAAAATTTTATTAATCTGTTGCTTGAGTAAGCTCTCACGCGACAAAGGGACGAAATGATGGAGAATTTTTCCCACATTCTTCAATGCTTGTTGATAATAGCAGGAACATATTCATCAAGAGACCACTTTGGAATCACCTCTCCTTTCAAAGTACAAGTCAATTTTGATATTCTTGTATTTGAAGGTTAGATAGATGTGGATTCCCTAGAAAAATGGTTAAATCTGCTAGAAGGTTATTTCTCTGTTCACAATTTTTCCGACAGGGAAAGGATCACCTTCGCACTCCTTAAGGCTCTTTCCCATGTCAAACATTGGTGGAAAACTTACTAGAAGCAAAGTTCCACAGAGGAGTCTGGAATATATGGTGTCGATCCCACTTAGTATTTTTTTGTGGATGCGATTAAGGAACAATATTACCATGTTGGTAACTATGATGACTATTACATGAGATAGACCACACTACGTCAAGAGAGGAGCCAAGTAGTGTCGGAGTTCACCAATACCTTCCATACCTTGCACACCAAATTGGGTATCAAAGACTCCGAGTGACATTTGATTCTGAAATACCGTGGGGGATCTAATAGATACATCCAAACTAAAATGGTTTTTTTGTACATCTCATCACTGGGTGTTAGTTATCGATATGTTGTTAAAATCAAGCAAAAATTTAAGCACCATAACAAGTGAGAGTTTGGGTCTGCAAATCCATAACAACCAAAGAATGGTAAAGACGGCCTTAACAACCATCCTTCAAAAAACCAATCCAAGACACATGAAAATAAGGGTAACAGAAAGATGAAGAAGGACACTGGAAAGTGGTGTGATTTCCACAAAATCCCCTGGAACAATACTAATGAATGTTGTTCAAAACAATCATTGGTGGTCGAGATCAAAGACATATCATCAACCTTGATTTGGAATCTGATGCAGAAAATAATGGGAAAAGACATATCATCAATGTAGACCCTACTGCTACTGTCGCGACCAAAACCATTCAACCAGAAGAACCAAAATATCCTTAAGAGGGGGAGTTCCATTTTCATTCACAAAAGTGGGTGAAGGGGACCCCACTGCATTTTATTGTTGATAGCGGAAGCCAAAATAACCTCATCTCAGCAGAGATCGTCAAACAGTTGGGATTGTCAACAACACCATACCTGCAACCATACAACATTGGGTGGCTTCGCTAGGGGCGAGATATATGTGTCAACCAACATTTTCAATTGTCATACGACATCCAACCCTTCAAGGATGAGGTATTATGTGATGTTGCCCCGCTGGATGTCTATGATGTTCATTTGGGACAACTATATATGTGGAAGCACCATGCTATTTATGAGTCTTGACCTCGTAGTGTCATTGTTACTCTAGGGGGTCATATCTAGAGGATTCCATAGGTAGTTCCAACTACTATCCCACCTAAACAGTGTCGTAAGGTAGTATCTCATACTTCAAAATTTAGCTTCTTCATAGTCTGTTCAAAAGGTGAACAAAAGAACACAACAACCACTGCATCCTTGGCCTAAGAACCTTATGTCCAGCAGCAGAAGGTCGACAAGATTGAAGCAAAGAGAAAGGATTCCTTCTACACATATTCATCTCATGTAGCCAGATTGGTTAAAAAGGTCCAACCCTTCCAGCCACAGGTTCATGACAACCTTCAACAAGCTAAGCAACGCAAATTCTCCAACAAGGCAAGCAACTTATCAAGATGTAGATTCAACAAACGTTTTTTCATCTCCCACAGGAACTCAATGAAATGGAGAACATTGCTTCCCAAGGAGGGAGGATTGATCTAGGTGGATATCGGTGGCCACCCACCTAATCCAAATGGCTCAAAATAGTCTTCTAGAAAGTTACTATTTTTAACAGTTTTTCAGTTCCTAAACTTCTGGGGCCATTTTGAGGGTCTAAATGGATTTTTTTTCGAGATAGAGCACCTCAATGATTACCAAAGGCTCTAATTGATCCCCAAAAATAAATATCCTCAATGATACCCTTCCAACAATATATTGTGCGCCCCAAATAGAGATCGTATGCCAAAGTTACACCCCTAGGAAGTTGATACACCAAACTACCCAAAATGGGGTCCACAAAACTGTTGGCTTTTCATCTTTTGGGGTTAGGGTTTTGGATTTTCTTGATGTTAAAAGGGCCTTTAAAGACTCATTGTAATCATCTTCTTGCAAATGCGAGTAGCCATCACATCTCTTCTCAAAGATAAGATGCCACAATTCTAGTGAACCTTTCACTCTGTATTTCTATAGTTTTGTACATTTCACTCATTAATAGAAATTGTGTATTACTGCATCTCTGTGTTTATGGTTATATCTCTTGTATATCTCTATTATATTATTGGATATTTGATATATCTCTATACATTTATTTATTATATCTCCGCTCTCATTTTGTGTCGAAAATAATCCGGATCAATAGTTTGTGGTGAAATCAAGCACTTGGATAGGGTGGGTGATTGCACAACTCATCGCAAAACTTGTCACAGTATTGACCGCAAAGACAGTTTGGGTGCATACTTGGTTGGTTTGACATGTGACGAAATTCAGTGTTGGACATGATGTGAACACCTTGAGAGACCAAACACAATGGTTTGTTGGGAGAACTGATCAACAATTGGGAAAGGTAGTTGAACTTAGGATTGTTGCACGATTTGTCACAGATCTAACAACATAAGTGATCACAAAACTGAAACGCAAAGGGTGATCACAGAAGTGATCGCAAAGAGGAGAATTTTTGGGTTGCAACAAGGTAAAGCACTTGGGTGTGGGTGACCTAGAGCAGTGCCACAACAAGAAATTGAGTTGAGCTAGGTTGTTGGACGAGTTGGTTGACCGCAACCTTCAGACAAGGTGACTCTTTGCAGAGTCACAAGAGTCAGTTAGCAGCATTATGACTTGATAGTAGGGTGGTGGATGCATGGTGCCTTGAAGTGGAAACATTCAAGGTGTGGATATGGAAATACATTGGAGATGAGTTCGATTGGTTGCATGCAAAGTTTGAGACTTAGATGGGTATCATAAGTGGATGGATGTTGTTGGAACACATATAAATTTCTAAACATTTAGACATTAAATAGTTTTCATTCTCTTTTATATAAAAACAAAACATGCTTGATTCTCACCCTTGATGAAGTCTTACAGCTAATCAAACGATCCTGATATCTTAAAAGTTATGGAGCTGCCTACTCGTTAAAAATTCAAATCACTAAAGACTACATTCGAAATGTCGGGTTTTGGAGTTTCGTGATGCAGGCAGTTCAACATGTAGCAATTCCAAAGTCCTGATATCTGAAATCGCGAAAATTTCTTAAGCATTAAACCATATTAATTAAGGATTAAAAATGATTAACGATTAATTAATCATATCGTGATTTCACGTTTCCGGGATCCTGCCTCGAGCGACTATCAATATCCCGAGACCCGAAACCCCAAAATTTTTGAGGTTAATCACGATTATTTAAAAGGGCTAAACATGATTAAAATTAATTAATCACATCATGATTTCGCGTTTCAGAAGTCATACCTTGAAATGTTATAGGATATCTCGAGATCTAAAATTATGAAATTTACTTAACGATAAGTGTGATTAACTGATGCATTAACAATGATTATCACATAATTAATCCTTCGTTGAATAATGACTCGGATAAATTCAAATTTCATCTATGCTTTTTCCCGAAAATTAATGACATTAAGAATTGATTTAAGGCAATCATTCCAAATGAGATCCTGGACCACCGCCTAAATCTTATTCATTAAGGAAATTAAATGCTTCATTGGTAGAGGTATTGGTAAATCGATGCAATTAAAGGAAAAGGATATTGAATTTGGAATTTCATTGTGCGTTTTTTACTAAGCAGCAAATTTTCAAGATAAAGAATTTTATACATTTCCTATGACAAATAACAGAGTTCTGAGGCTTGATACCATGGCTCCATGAAAAGAAACTAAAGCGCATGGTGAAAGTTTGAACCAGAACATAGATATCCTTTTCGACACTTCGCCTAGAAGTATAGACACAATTAAATTCTGGACACATGTATTCAATATTCTACAGCGTGAATTGGTCAACTACCCAGACAATTCAAGTGACGAGAAGACAGAGACCCTAGCTACCAAATACAAAACAATTGTCCAATCAGAGCTACATAAGATAGCAACAAGGCCTAGACTCCTTCCTTACAATGATATGATCGGTTGGGCGCTGAAAAATGTTGATATCCCGACCAGGACCATCTTCAATTCAAAAAAGGCCGCAGTTGGGTATTTCCAGCCAGAACATTTACATGTAATGTACCAATTGTCTCCAGCACCCAATTTCATTTACAATGCTAGCTTCTTAGTGGACTTTGACAAGAAGAAATGTGTCCAATATGGAAAAAATATGCCCGACTTAATTAAAGATTGGAGTTCTCTCCTTGAGAAGTTCAGAGCCGACTCCCATGGCATATACGTGGTTTCCTAACTAGATCCTCACATGATGTATATAGAAATGATGATGTGTAGACTATACGGGAGGGAAAACACAACCCATTTCTTGTTACCATGGGTGCCTATTATGAAAACAGTAGAAGACGGGTATTCTTTTGATTGGGCCAAGATGTTGTCAGACAATTTGGTAAAGGAGATTACAGAATATCAGTCACGAAAAGCCAAGGGGAAACCTGCCCCATTCTTCATGTTGGCTTACATCATGGATGTTGTTTGTTTTATGAAACCTTTTCCTCTAATGTTCTAGAACTAGACTCCAACTAGTGCTAAGCCCATACATGTTTATCATTCGAAAATTTGGGAGGATAGAGTGAAAGATTTCTTCTACAAAATCTGCAACTGGGTGGTGGTGCCAATGCATACCATGATATATGGTTTCCCACCTCCTAGGATTTCTGACAAAATAGTGACTAATTTGGGTAAGATAGCAGATTGGTACATTGAAGAGCATTTCTCCTATATTAGGGTTTTTGGTTGTTTGGTTCCTCCACATGCTCTGCCTGAATTTTTTCCATATCGATTGGTGTTTCGCGAAGTATCACATCAAACTGTGCATGGGGGAATTAGTAAGGAGATGGAAGCAGTAAAGAAAACGATGTGGCCCGTCTTTCCCATGCAAATTGGTATGTTTTCTCTGCTAGATTTCAGCCATTCGAAATTAGAGGTCGTGGCCCTGGAAGAAATCAAGTTGGTCAATATCGAATTCAAGAAGCACGATCTGTAGAATATCATAGGTAATCACATGGCCCTCTGCAATTTGAAAATATATGAACATGAAGATTCTCCTCAGGATGAAATATTTCGAGGAGCGAGGTCCTATCAGGAGGTATTGAGTCGAGTTCAAGATTTGGCTCTAAATAAATTGGTCGAGTTTTATAACTTCCAGAAGCATCGAAGAAATAGCCTTTCCAGAGTATTGCAGGGAGAAACCCCGACACCTCCAACTACTCAGAGAATTGAGACCCGAAGTGTAGAAGCAGGGAGCTCTAGTAGACAGGATACTTAAGAGAATCTGGACAAAACCAAGGATTCAATTCATCTGGGAGAGACTGCATTGATAATTCTAGCAAGTGATCGAGCTAAAGCCTCGACGAAAAAGGGAGAAGAACAACCACCATTCACACCAAGTAAATCAACTAATGATACAACCAGGCAACAACCATCCACCAAGATCGGTAGCCCCATTCAATCTATCATGTAAATACAATTCAGTAGATGGAACCCTAGAGCCGAAGTGGTATTCATAGAAGACCTCACACCTATTTCGGTAGAAGAGATGCCCCCTTCCGGCATCGTTTTTAGCAAGAAGAGAAAGGCTATGGTAAAAAGAGAAATACATCAAAGGGAGAGTGTGTCTGTCAAGAGGCATAGAGTACTGTATGATGGACAAGCCCAAGAAGAAACATATTTCGCTACGGACGTGGCGGATTCATTAGGATCCTTTACCACTGCAAACCAGTTTTTAGTGGGAAGCCTAAAGGAGAAGTTAAAGAAGAAGAATTTGTTGGTGAGCCATTTGCAGGATAAAATGAAGACTATAGATCAAGGAGTCAGGATCGAGATAACTAAAGGATTTGAGAAGATTAAAGCCCATGAAAAACATGAAATTCAACAGCTCAAGATCAGCCTTGATGAGATGCAGAAACATTCATAGGCAGACAGAGAATTGGTTAGACAGTTGCAGGTGAAAATAAGCTTGTCCTAAAAAGCAGCAATGGATATATCATCTTTTCAAGCCCAATATTTAGAGGTACATGAGAAACTGGGATCAGCCCAATGATGTCTTTTGACTAAAATAGAAGGCATTTCGGACTATTATCGATTGGTAGAATGCTCTTTAGATAATATTTGCATAAAAGAGAAGGATGCCACTGCAGCTAGAGTTACATTCCAGGAGGTTGTCCTGTCAGCAGCAAAAGAAGAGTTTGCCAGGGTCACCAGATTGTCCCTCTCAGAAAAAACACAAGGAGATATAATACTTAAGACCTATGAGGCTAATATAGTCGAAGGTAAAAGATTGTCTAGGGAGGTGAAAAAATCTTGTGAAGAAGCATTATATGCTCTTGAAAAAGAGCCACTGTACATGGGAAGTGATAATATCTCTAAAGTCCTGGGATAGATTGATATGGAAAAAAATCAATCTGATTTCAAGGCAAGTATGGAAGAAGCCCGGGCTGAAATTTTACAATTGAAACAGGATGACCTTACTCTAATAAATAAATGGATAGTCAACCCTAGCTTATGACTATAATCTCTATCTATAGAAGCTAGGAGGTTGGAAGATAAACTACCTCATATAGAAAGGAAGTTATATACCTTTGAAGCAAATGATGCAACAGAGCCCTCTAGGCTGGTGGCGCAATTGGTGGGTAGATGCGTTCAGTGCATCCAGAAAGGGAAAGTCAACACGTCTGGGAACAAATGATGCACAGGTCATGATTAGAGACCAGCTATCTTCTAAGATGGAGAATGAGAAGGAAAAACGTCTCTGCCAGCATGACGAAGAGACGGGGGAGATGCAAGTGAAGTGTTTCAAATTTCACATTTTGTAATTTTTACTATTTTAGAAATAAGGAGAATTCCAAACGTTTAGGGTTGAGAACCTTTTGTATAAATACGTATTTCTAATATTGAACACATGTTGCTTCTTGCCAAATGTAACTGAGAAAATCTCCTTTTGTGAGAACTACTACAAGTGTAGACTGATATGCCAACCTTTGTGTAGTCTGAGTTATGTTTCTTCCTTGTATTTCATAATTCTAGCATTCTTTATATCATTCCTTGATGAGTGAGTGATTGCAATTTATTATTACTACTATTGCAGTCATATTTTAATAGTTGTTTGATAAGAAAGCAGTTTTTCCTCTGTGTTTGTTATGAGTGAACACAAGACCTGGGAGCTTCTTGGACTATTGTATCTTATATCCTTTCAGGAGTGCATTCTTTATTTTCTTCTACTTTGAACAACTTAAGATTCATCATGTATTGATGCCTAAATTTGTTCAATAGTTTTGTAATTTTCTCCCATATCATTTGATTTTATAAATCAACTCGAACGACAAAAGACGACCTCTGTTTTGTTCTGCCATTATTTTCATTTAAGGATTTATGCTCATATAAATATCGGAAGAAAAAGAATCTTTGAAAACATCCCTTTATATTCCCGATGCCTTGACATTACTCTTTGAGCCTTAAGTGTAATCTCATGAACAACATCTTTTTGGCGTCATTGTCAGGGACGAAGAAATGAAGTTATTTTTCCCTGGGAGAACAACATGGTAATTTTCTCTCTTTGATAGTGAACAAATATTGAATACATAATAAGGATCATTTTTATCTTTCACTTGCCGACTCAACCACAAATAAACTGGCATTCGGTAGAAAGAATACCATAAAAATCCCAGATGATCAGCAGACCACACCCATATCTGATCCTGAAAAGTTATTAAAACCAAGGGGATACCTCAAGGAGACCGTTGCATCCACAAGTAAGGTTTACCAACCTAAAACTATACAAACTAATGTTAAGGTTCCACTTGAACATTCAATCTCGCAACAAGATCACGCTCAAAGCCACTTCAAAGATACATCAACTGAGAAGCTTAAGGCTGAAAACATAAGTGACGAGTTGGTTTTTCTTGAGATAAAAGCCGAGACCGATTTGACTTCCCCATTTACTAGTAAAGTTAAAATATCCCTTTCAATACCTGCTTTTATTGATATTCTGTTGATCCCTGAAGTAAAGGTTTTAGTTCCCCGAAACTCTGAAGATTATATCTCGTACCTTGATTCAACTCCTATTGGTTCTCTTGTGTATATATTTTGTAAGTCTGAAGAACCCAATCCTCATTTCCCTTTTCTCCCTTTTTCAAATTTTTTGTCTCCTAATGGTCAGTTTCCAGAACCTCCTTCGCCTCAACTTGACGTAACCGAAGGGTCCCTGTAATTTTTTGAAAATACGCTCTATAACTCCCGAAGTTCATCCCCCTGCCATCAAATCGTTGTTGTTGGAGGAGGTGGTGTTGGAGGAGGAGGAGGACCACCACCTCCACCCCCTAGAAGTTTTACTAAAGTGGCGACCAGATATGCTCCCCTAGTCCTTCCCCCTGTCCTTCACAACCTACCTAAAAACTACATGAAAAATTTACCAAAGTTTACAGGAGAGGGAGATTTAACGGCAACAGAGCACATAAAATTTTTCGACCAATTCGTAGATATCCTCGGAATTGAACACAAGGATGTCTATTCGAGACTTTTAGTGTAAAATTTTGAAGAAAAAGTAAGAACATGGTTTCAGGGGATCCCGGTAGGTTCTATAGCCTCTTATGACGCACTAGAAAACTCTTTCTTAAGGCAGTGGGGAGAGTAGAAAGATCATTTATATTATCTAACAGAATTCAGGGCTCTGAGGAAGAAGAACTTTGAGTTAGTCTTAGAATTTATCCAGAGATTCAATAATATTTATCATAAGATCCCAGCAGAGGTTAAACCCTCTTAGCCCGTAGCCAAAGTGACTTTTGCAGGGGATTTCAAGCCTGACTTTTCCCTGCTTTTGAGAGAGAGGAGATATGTCGACCTTGCAAGAATGCAGGATGATGCCATCGAAATCGATTCGAACATGATGGCATCGAGTAAACTAAAAACAAAGCTTGAGACAGTAACCAAGGAAACCATAGGTTTTAGAGAACAAGTGGGACCCTCCAGATCTGGGAGATCCTCAGAGGATAAAATGGATGATATGGCTAAAATAATCAAAGAATTATCAAATAAAATCTCTAGAAAAGAGCTAGATCAAACTAATCCTGATCCATTTTCCAAGAGATATTTCAAAAGGAATCCTAACCCCCATATCCAACAAAGACAAATAAAAAACGAGGACAAAAAAATTAAAGCCTCGTTTAAAACATAAAACTTCATGCAAGGTGATGATATGCAAGACTATGAGGGTTTAGACAAAGATTTAAATAATCTCAGTGATGATGACTGATAACCACACCTAACTAGATAGGATTACGAGATATCTCTAGATCAAGAACCCCTATTTGAAAATGAGGAGAGTATAAATAATCCGGGAGAGTCAGATTATCAAGGAATCGCCAACTCTATAATGGCAGAGCTTCAACAGAAATATAATTTGAGGCTTAGAGACAAAAACTCTATAATCGATCCACCGAAGAAGATCTTTTCAAGAAGTAAAAAGAGCGAGGTGGCTCAACCATCCACTAAAACGCAAGCTTCCAAAACGAAAACCGTTGAAAGGTCAGCTGCCAAAACGAAAACTGTTGAAACGTCGACTGTGAAAACAAAGACTGCAGAAACGAAAGCAACACAGACCAATAGACCAGAAAGAAGAGAAACAGAGATCCCAACCAGAGAGGCTGAGAAGATGATTGGAGGTTTCAATCTGGAAAATAAAATTAATAAAATTAAGACTTTTGTACCTCTGTTTGAATTAGCGAAAAATCCTATGTATATAAAGCAGATTGCCAAAATGATAACTTTCTCAGATGCAGAAAGTCATGCGGATACTATTTATTTGGAAGAAGATAGACCGACTATAATGTTTGGTCCGCATATTAAAAATGTTAAAGACCTTGTTGCTCCTTTTTATATTATGTTGACTGTGCATGATCACCTACTCCACAACTGTATGTTGGATTCTGGACCCTCACATAACTTAATGTTCAAAGTTATTATGGAAAAACTGGGTCTTGAGGTTACTAGACCGTATCGAGATTTGTATTCTTTTGATTGAAGAAAAGTAAAATGTCTCGGTATGATTAAAGATTTGGTGGTTAATCTTGCACAGATTCCTATGAAGAGCATTCTCATGGATGTAGTCATTGTTGATGTTTCTACGAAATATGGTATGTTGTTATCCAGGTCTTGGGGTGCCAAAATCGGAGGATCCCTTCAATTGGATATGACATATGCTACAATCCCTATTTTCGGTGGGTAGTTCACCCATCTATATAGAGAAACCAGGTTGGCTTATACTGTACGTGATCCACAAAATCCAAATAATTATCCAGTATATGTCATCGATCAAGATTTAGGGAACTGTATATTATCAATCGATGATGGATTTGATGCATGTACAGAAGAAAGTTGTACAGAAGAAGAAAACAAAAAAGAAAAAATAGAAAAAACAAACAAAAATGTAAATAGTGTAGGACTTTGGAAAATGTATTTGGATGGTGCTTCTTCTTGGGAAGGAGCAGGAGATGGTGTGTTGTTTGTGGCACCTAGAGATGAATTCATCTCTCCTTCCTCATACAGACTACAGTGGGACATTGACTACACTAATAATGTATGTGAATATGAAGCTCTTGTCTTGGGATTAGAGGCTACCACAAAGTTGAAAATTGAAAATTTGATAGTCTACGATGATGCTGAATTAATTGTAAAACAGATAAGGCAATAGTATCAAGCCAAACATCCAAGACTAAGGTCATACAGGAACTGTGCCTAGGATCCGATAGAAAACTTTTTCTCATCATTTAATATTCATCATATTCCCGGGATAGAAAATCAACAAGCTGACTCTCTAACGAAAGAGACTGCTACTTTCATGCTTCCTAACGTGTTGAAGCTAAAGTATCACATAGAAATGAGGCACAGACCTTCAATACCAAATAATGTACATCACTGGAAGGTCTTTGAGGATGATGATCATATCAAGCAATTTCTAGAGATGGTTGATGAATTTTCCAAAATACACATTGACTAGGAAAATCAGAATGACTCTACTTGGATCATGCAGGAAGGTGAAGATCCTCAGAAGTTCCAAGATAAAATTGTTGATCATCGCATGTTGGTGCTAAAAAACAATCAGATCCATAAAGGTCTAATTCCTTTGGAAAGATTATTCAATCATGACAATTTTCCCCTAAAGTCTACTTTGCAACCTCAACCTGAAGAGGTTGAAGATTGTGACATAGGCACCAAGGAAACTCCTAATCTAGTAAAGATATCTAAATACCTTCCACCTAAAATTAAAAGAAAAGTTGCAGAGTTACTCAAGCAATATAAAGATGTCTTTGCTTGGTCTTATGATGAATTGAGAACTTATGATACTACTGTTATAGAACATAAAATCTCGTTGAAACAGGGCATCAAACCTTTCAGGCAGAAGCTCAGACAAATAAATCCTATACTGCTACCTATGATAGAAAGGGAGGTAAAGAAACTCATGGATGCAAAGATCATTTTTCCACTCAGATATTCCGAGTGGGTAGCCAATTTAGTCCCAGTCAGGAAGAAAAATGGTGAAATTAGACTTTGCGTGGATTTCAAAAATTTAAACAGATCATACCTTAAACATAATAATACACTCCCTAAAATGGATCACGTGTTAGAAAAAATGGTCAGGGATAATAGAATGTCTATGATTGATGGCTTTTCAGGTTAAGATCAGATTGCAGTGCATGAAGACGACAAAGAAAAAACCGTGTTCATGACTCCATGGGGTACTTTCATGTATGATAAAATGCCTTTCGGCCTGATGAACGCAGGAGCTACTTTCCAAAGAGCAATGGACATCCCCTTTGTCAGTGAAAGAGATAAGTTTTTCATCATTTATCTCAATGATTTAACCATGTTTTCTAAATCTTATGCAGAGCACTTGGTACACCTCAAACAGACATTCGAGAAATGTCGAAAATTCAGTTTGTCTCTTAATCCCAAGAAATCTCATTTTTCAATGCAGGAAGGTAAACTCTTGGGCCATATAGTATCTAGAGATGGAATCAAAATTGACCCAAAAAGGGTTGAAGATATAGATATGATAAACATTACTAAGAACAGAAAGGAGATCTAGTCATTTTTAGGAAAAAATATTTTTTTACAAAGATTCATTCCAAACTTCGTTGAAATTGTTAAACTGATTACAGATATGCTGAAAAAGGACAGCAAGGTCAAATGGACAAACGAAGATAAATCATCCTTCGAACACATCAAGAAAACGATAGGAGAAGCACCAGTGTTAGCCAACCCGGACTATTTGAAAGAGTTCTTGATCTTTTCATTCGCATCTGAACACACTATCGCAGCCGTACTTTTATAGAAGAACGATGAAGGTTTTGAGCAGCCAATGACATTTTTTAGTAAAAGCCTCAGAGATGTCGAGTTGAAATATGATATACTGGAAAAAAAGGCATATGCTATGGTGAAATCCCTCAAAGATTTCAGGACTTATGTGTTGCAATCCAAAATAATTGCTTATGTTTCAACTAGCTCTGTGAAGGATATATTAGTTCAACCAGATAGCGACGGAAGGAGGGGCCGATGGCTAGCCAAGATTCTGGAATTTGACCTTGAGGTAAAACCAACCAACTGGTCAAAGGGTCAGGTTCTATCTAAGCTCTTAGCCAAATATAATTTTAGAGCACTTGAAATAAATCATCTGCAAGCTTACGGAGATCTTCCAGATATAGAAGAATTCGATGTACAAACGCCTGAAACTCATATTCAAGAAAAATTTTCTTCCTCTGCTTGGTATAGTAACATTGTCTTATATCTACTGACTCTTTAGTGTCCAAGTGATATGACTCCTTCCAAGGCAAGAATGCTGAAGTTGCACACAGTAAAATATTGCATCATCAAAAATCAACTATATTGGAAAGATCCACTGGGTTTTTTACTAAGGTGCCTGATAGAATCATAAACTGAGAATGTTATAAACGAGTTCCATGAAGGAGTATGTGGAGGACACCACGCCTGGAGGGAAATGGCCTATAAAATCTTGAGAGATGGATATTATTGGCCAAATTTATTTACATACGTGAATACTAAAGTCAAAGCATGTATTCCTTGTCAATTGCTTTCAGGTAAACAAAAGATTCCTCCACTACCCTTGATCCCAGTCAAGACAAAAGCTCCATTTCAACAATGGGGTCTGGATTTTATCAGATAAATCCATCCACACTCTAGCGCACAACACAAATGGATTATAACCACCACAGACTACTTCACTAAGTGGGTAGAAGCCATTCCGATGCGAAATGCTACAAACTCAGTGGTGATCAATTTATTAGAAGAAAACATTCTATCTAGATTTGTTTGTCATCAAAATATAGTTACAGATAATTCCTAGGCATTCAAATCCATGGCAATGGTCAATTTTTGTCAAAAGTACAATATTTTACTAGGACATTCCACAACTTACTATCCTCAGGGAAACAGATTAGCCGAATCATCGAATAAAAGCTTAATCACCATAATTAAAAAGGTGCTGACTGAAAATAAGAAATCCTAGCACGTTCATTTGAAATATGATTTGTGGTCAAATCGAATCGGCACAAAGAAATCAATCGGAATGTCTCTTTTCCAAATGTTGTATGGTACCGATGTGGTCCTCCCCATAAATCTTGCTCTGCCTGTGATGAATCTTTGGAAAGACTCGGAGGAAGAGCCTAACGATGTTACCAGGAGAATAAACCAATTAATTGAAGTACAACAAAATAGAGCTGAAGTGGATGAGAAACTTTAGAAATATCAAGACAACATGAAAGCCCTGTTCGATAAAAAAGATAGAGATAGGGAATTTCTTCCCAGTGACCTGGTGTTGAAATGGGATGCTCGAAAATAAGACGTTCGAAAGCACGACAAATTTGATCATATCTGGTTTGGACCTTTCAAGATCATAGCTCCTGAAGGAAAGAATTCATTCTTATTAGAAAACCTCGATGGAGAAATCCTTAGCGCCCCTATAAATGGGCGTTATCTAAAGCACTTCATGCAATAATCAAATTCCAAAGCACCATTGTATATACCGGTTTGATTTTATTGTTTTTTAATTCACGTTCTTCGTCTCTTTGGTAAGTTTTTACTTTCAGTGTAAATATGGTCAAGTTTAGTTTATTTCATAAAAAAACAGGTAACACCTATTGTTTCATTCTCTTCCAAAGTTTCTGACATTTCGCATGTTTACTTTTATGAAGAATGCTTCCTGATAGTTGAGAGATAAGGATGTATCAGAAACTTTTTAGAACATTGGTATTCTCTCAAAACATGTGATAAATAAATGGTTTACTTAGTTGAAAATATAAAGAAAAATTGAGGTATGAGCTTTTACCCTACTCACCCAAGTTAAATTTTCAAGGGGATATAGATAAATATGAAGGAAGTCTCATTCATATAAATATTGTCACCTGATCAACAATGAGAGGAATATAAGAAATATAGCCTAATCCTAAAAGTCTTCTCTAAGTTTAATAAAATTAAAATTAAAATTAAATAAAAATGAAATAAAATTCATAAAAAAAGAAAATAAAAATAAAAGATCTTAAAGAAAATACGAGAATCACTGAACAGGCTTGTGTGAGATTGACCTTGTTCACAACAGAACATTTGAACATTCATACTGCTTCATTTTTCCCTTCCAAAAGATTTATTTTTCCTTTGATTCTCATTTCCCCCTGGTCTTCATAGAGAGAAGATTTCATTAACTCTGAAAACTCAGAAACATGGCTTAAAATAATGTTAGGAGAAAATTTATACGCCCCTCTCAATTTAAACGAAAGAAAGTATGTCTAGGTTAATACTGACTACTTTATCCTTTCTAACAGATTCAAACTGATTAGTTTCGCTCAATTCAAGTCCATGGAAAATAAAAGCTCCTCGTGAGAACTTCCTTGTAGGCGAAGGTGTTTTGAAGGTTGGAAGAGGATTAACCCAGAGTAATCAAAGTGAGTTGATAGACCTCTATTGCTAAATTATAAACAGATATCATCCTTGGTATATTACATACAAATTGATTGCCCCCACTTCACGTTTTAAAAAAAATAATAAGATAGATGGTGAAAGGAAATTCATTAAATGATTGCCCCCATCTAATCCAAAAAAGAGACGATGAAAGGAAATTCATTAAATGATTGCCCTCATCTCAGCATTTAAATGCAAAATGACTAATTGAAGTGGTGAAAGGAAATTCAATGAGGGAAGTAGATAACTTCACCGGGGTACTGAATAGGCTCGCTGGCAATGAAACAATGGCTATGATATATGCAAGGTTGTTATACATGTATTATAATGTACTCTAGTAGTTAGTTCCCTTTTCAACAAGATTTACATTCTAAGTCGACACAGGACTCCCTGACTAAATCATTAAAATTATTTTTCCTTGATGTGAACAACATTGAATAGAGTATGATAAATTGGTTAAGTTTGTTTTGATTATCTTAAGCAAATCCGAATACAGTTTTAAGAAAAAGGAATTTCAAATAGCCTAACTAAAAGTCGTGATTTGACATGCTTTGAAAGTTTTCTAAGTTTCGGTTGAAACTCTTTTTCTCAGTGTGGTCCTTTTCCTGAAGTGTTTCACATAAATGCAATAATGACTCCATTTACCCAATAAAGGCACTTGGTCTACTATTCTTCTGCGTCTTGCAGAGAGATGCAATCCCTAGATGGAGCCTATGTTGAAACACATATAAATTTTTAAACATTTAGACTTTAAATAGTTTTCATTCTCTTTTAAATAAAAACAACGCGCGCTTGATTCTCACTCTTGATGAAGTCTTCCAACTAATCAAAAAATCCTAATCTCTTAAAATTCATGGAGCCCCCTACTCGTTAAAAAGTCATATCACTAAAGACTACATTCGAAATGTCGGGTTTTGGAGTTTCGCGATGCAGGCATTTCAACATGTAGCAATTCAAAAGTCTCGATATTTGAAATCGTGAAACTGTCTTAAGTATTAAACTAAATTAATTAAGGATTAAAAAAGATTAACGGTTAATTAATCATATCACGATTTCACATTTCGGGTATCCTGCCTCAAGCAAATATCAATATCCCGAGTCCAAAAACCCCGAAATTTTTGAGGTTAATCACGATTATTTAAAAGGGTTAAACATGATTAAAATTACTTAATCACATCGCGATTTCACACTTCGGAAGTCATACCTTGAAATGTTATAGGATATCCCGAGATCTGAAATTCTGAAATTTACTTAACGATAAGTGTGATTAACTGATGCATTAACTACGATTATCACGTAATTAATCCTTTGCTGAATAATGACTCGAATAAATTCAAATTTCATCTATGTTTTTCCCAAAAATTAATGACATTAATAATTGATTCACGACAATCATTCCAAATGAGATATTGGACCACCGCCTAAATCTTATTCATTAAGGAAAGTAAATGCTTCGTCAGTAGAGGTATTAGTAAATCGATGCAATTAAAGGAAAAGGATATTGAATTTCGAATTTCATTGTGTGTTTTTTACTGAGAAGCAAGTTTTCAAGATAAAGAATTTTGTGTATTTCTTGTGACAAATAACAGAGTTCTCAGGCCTGATACCATGGCTCCACAAAAATAAACTAAAGCCCCTAGTGAAACATCGAACTAGAACACATATATCATTTCCGACACTTCTCCCATAAGTATAGACACCATTAAATCCTAGATGCAGGTATTCAATATTCTACAACACGAATTGGTCAACTGCCCAGATGATTCAGGTGACGAGGAGACGAAGACCCTGGCTACCAAATAAAAAATTGTTTCCCAATCAGATCTACATAAGATAGCAATGAGGCCTAGACTCCTGCCTTACAATGATATGATCGGTTGGGCACTGGAAAAAGTCGATATCCCCACCAGGACCATCTTCAATTCACAAAAGGTCACAATTGGGTCTTTTCGGCCAGAACATTTACAGGTAATGTACCAATTTTATCCAACACCCAATTTCATTTACAATGACAACTTCTTAGTGGACTCTGACAAGAAGGAATGTGCCCAATATGGAAAAAATATGCTCAACTTAATTAAATATTGGATTTCTCACCCTGAGAAGTTCAGAGCCAACTCCCATGCCGTATACGCGGTTTCCTCACTAGAGCCTCACATGATGTATATAGCAATGATGATGTGTAGAATCTACAAGGGGGAAAACACAACCCATTTCTTGTTACCATGGGTGCCTATTATGCAAACAATAGCATACGGGTATTCTTTTGATTAAGATGAGATGTTGTCATACAATTTGGTTAAGGATATTACAAAATATCAATCATGGAAATCCAAGGGGAAACCTGCCCCATTCTTCATGTCAGCTTACATCATGGACGTCATCTTTTTTATGACACCTTTTCCTCTGATGGGTTGGAATTGGACTCCAACTAGTGTTGAGCCCATACATGTTTATCATTCGAAACCTTGGGAGGATAGAGCGAAATATTTCTTCTACGAAATCTGCAACTGGGTGGTGGTGCCGATGCATACCATGATATATGCTTGCCCACCTCCCAAAATTTTGACAAAATAGTGACTAATCTGGGTAAGATAGCAGACTGGTACATTGAAGAGAATTTATCCTATATTAGGGTTTTCGGTTGTTCGGTTCCTCCACATGCTCTGCCTGAATTTTTTCCAGATCGATTGGTGTGTCGTGAAGTAGCACATCAAACTGTGCATGGGGGAATTAGTAAGGAGCTGAAAGCAGTACAGAAAAGGGTATGTCCTATCTTTCCCGTGAAAATTGGTATGTTTTCTCTACTGGATTTTGGCCATTTGAAAGTAGAGTCCGCGGCCCTAGAAGAAATCAAGTTGGTCAATATCGAGTTCAAGAAGCACGATCCACAAAAGATTGTAGGTAATCACATGGCCCTCTGCAATTTGAAAATATATGAACATTAAGATTCTCCTCAACATGAAATATTTTGAGTGAGGTCCTATCAAGAGGTCTTCAGTCGAGTTAAAGATCTGGCTCCAGATAAATTGGCCGAGTTTTATAACTTCCAGAAGCATCAAAGAAATATTCTTCCCAGAGTATTGCAGGGAGAAACCCCGACGCCTCTAGCTGCTCAGAGAACTGAGACCCAGAGAGAAAAAGCAGGGAGCTCCAGTAGACAAGATACTCAATAACATCTGGAGAAAACCAAGGTTTCAATTCATGTGGGGGAGACCGTGTTGACAAGCCCAACAAGTGATTGAGATAAAGCTCAGGTTCAAGCCTTGACGAAAAAGGGAGAAGAACAACCACCATTCACACCAGGTAAATCAGCGACTGATACAGTCAGGAAACAACCATCCACCAAGATCAGCAGCCCCATTCAATCTATCACGCTGATACAGTTTAGTAGAGGTAAACCTAGTGCCGAAGTGGTATTCATAGAAGACCTCACACCTATTCGGTAGAAGAGATGCCCCCTTCCGGTGTCTTTTTCAGAAAGAAGAGAAAGGTTGTGGTAAAAAGAGAAATGCATCAAAGGGAGGGTGTTCCTGTCAAGAGGCATAGAATATTGTATGATGGACAGGCCCAAGAAGAAACAGATTTTGCTACGGACGTGACGGATTCATTGGGATCCTTTGCCACTGCAAATGACTTTTTAGTGGGTAGATTGAAGGAGAAGTTAAAGAAAAAGGATCTGCTAGTAAGCCAGTTGCGGGATAAAATGAATATTGTAGATCAAGGAGTCAGGAACGAGATAAATAAATGCTTTGAGCAGATTAGAGCCCATGACAAGCAAGAAATTCAACAGCTCAAGATCAGCGTTGATGAGATGCAGAAAAATTCACAGGCAGACAGATAATTGGTCAGACAGCTGCAGGTGAAAATAAGCTTGTTCAGAAAAGAAGCAATGGATATATTATCTTTCCAATCCCAATCTTTAGAGGTACACGAGAAATTGGGATCAACCCGACGATGTCTTTTGACTAAAATAGAAGGAATTCCAGACTAGTATCGATTGGCAGAATGATCTTTAGATAATATTTGCATAAAAGAGAAGGAGGACACTGCATCTAGAGTTACATTCCTGGAGGTTGTCCTGTCAGCGGAAAAAGAGGAGGTTGCCAAAGTCACTAGATTGTCCCTCTCAAAACAAACCCGAGGAGATATAATATGTAAGACTTGGGAGGATAATATAGTCAAAGGTAAAAGATTGGCCACGGAGGTGAAAAAAGATTGTGAAGAAGCATTCTATGCTCTTGACAAAGAGTCACTGTACATGGGAAGAGATAATATCTTTGAAGTCCTGGGACAGATTGATATGGAAAAAAATCAATCTGATTTCAAGGCAAGTATGGAAGAAGCTCAGGCTGAAATTTTACAATTGAAACAGGTTGACCTTACTCCGATAAATAAATGGATAGTCATCCTTAGCTTAAGACTACAGTCTCTATCTATAGAAGCTATGAGGGTGGAAGATAAACTGCCTCATATAGAAAGGAAGTTCTATACCTTTGAAGCAAATGATGCAACAGATCCCTCCAGGCTGGTGGCACAATTGGTGGGCAGATGCGTTCAGTGCATCGAGAAAGGGAAAGCCAACACATCTGGGAACAAATGATGCACAGGTCATGATTAGAGACCAGCTGTCTTCTGAGCTGGAGAACAAGAAGGAAGAACATCTCTGTCAGCATGACGAAGAGACAAGGGAGAGGCAAGTGAAGAATTTCAAATTTCACATTTTGTAATTTTTACTATTTTAGAAATAAGAAGAATTTCAACCGTTTAGGGTTGAGAACCTTTTGTATAAATACGTATTTCTAAGATTGAACATAGGCTACTTCTTGCTGAATGTAACTGAGAAAATCTCCTTTTGTGAGAATTAATACAAGTGTAGACTGAGATCCCAACCTTTGTGCAGTTTGAGTTATGTTTCTCCCCTGTATTTCATAATTCTAGCATTTCTTTATATCATTCCTTGATGAGTGAGTGATTGCAATTTAGTATTACTACTACTGTGGTCATAATTTAACATTTGTTTGATAAGAAATTAGTTTTTCCTCTGTGTTTGTTGTGAGTGAACACAAGACCTGCGAGCTACTTGGACTACTGTATCTTATATCCTTTCAGGAGTGCATTCTTTATTTTATTCTACTTTGAACAAGTTAAGATTCATCGTGTCAACATTTTTGTAATTTTATCCCATATCATTTGAATTTATAAATCAACTCGAACGACAAAAGACGGCCTCTGTTATGTTCTGCCATTATTTTCATTTAAGGATTTATGCTCATATAAATATCGGAAGAAAAATCATCTTTAAAAACATCCCTTTATATTCATGATGTCTTGACATTACTCTTTGAGCCTTAAGTGTAATCTCAAGAACAACAGATGGAATCAACCTTGTATCGTAGTGAAGGTCTTGTAAATTTGTGGAATTGTGGACTGTGATTGAAGGGTGTTCATGCGGAGAGTCGGTTTCTTGGGCAAGTGATTATCCAAGACAACAAACTTACAACATGGTTGCAACGAATGATGTTGTCTAGAAAGGTACGGTTGGTTTCAATTTCTTGAATTTCCAAAGTGTTGATGTGAGTTCTTTGAAGGGAAGTTGGATGACTCTATGGTTCAAGGGAAATTTGTTTCCAGGGTGAAAACCAATAGACTTGAGGGTGACTCAAGTGGTGCATATTTGAAGAAGTATTGTAGCAGTTTGGGATGCCTCGGTTGGGTTGTGTAGAGAGCTTGGAGAACCTACTTTGACGAGTCTTGTGGTGGACTTAGGCATATTTGGATGCAACCATGGAGGTGGCTTGAGGAATTTTCCTAACTCTTTGATGAAGCGCATTGGAAGGATCATTGTGGTGAAGTCTGTTCATGCCCAGTTGAGAGGATGGATGAGGCGCCCTGGTGTTTGGTGCCTTAGCTTGATTTGTTTAGTCATGTGATGAATTTACAGTGGCGATGACAGTGCCATAGTTTGAATGCTTGCAAGTGGTGCAAGGCAGTTTGTTCTAGGAGATGGATGGATTCAAGAAAGGAGTCGACCAAGAATTGTTGGCAGTCAACCTAAATGGGTAGAACGTAGACCAAGTGACTTGGGTGGTGTTCGCACGTCTTTAGTATGGGACATTGGATGACGCATATTGCAACTTGGTAACTTGCAGATGATTGTGCGATAATTCAAAAAGATCTGGAGGGGTTCGTTGGTTGAGGTTGGAAGAGCATTGGTTTGGACATGCCTAAAGCATGGAAGTTCTTTGAGGTGACTCATTCTACTTGGAGCGCTTTGGATAGTTTGTTGGGATGTTCAAGGAGTGTAAGAATGTTGGCCACACTCATCGAAAATGTTGAGTTGCAGAGGGGTGACTTGATGAAAGAAGGTGAGTTGAGGACTTGCCTTTGTTTAGAGGATTGTGTAGATAGGCAGATTACAACATGAAGAAGTTACTTGGACATGATCGTTTCTATTGCTTTGGGTAGCATGGTTGAGGGTGAAGCCTAACCATTCCAATGCATGGAAAGGTAGACACAACAACATGGTTGTGTGACAAAGTAGTGAGGCAAAGGAAGTTTAGATGTGCAGTTCTTGGTGTAGACGAGACGTTTTATATCCGAAGATGTAGATGAAGACAAGGAGAATTCAACCAAGGAAGCAAGACTTATGGACTTGATCATTGT
The DNA here is from genome assembly GCA_000966675.3 of Picea glauca. Taxonomy (NCBI): domain Eukaryota; kingdom Viridiplantae; phylum Streptophyta; class Pinopsida; order Pinales; family Pinaceae; genus Picea; species Picea glauca. Next base: position 239,952 of record JZKD02S1874068.1, read on the forward strand.
TTGAGTACTCACAAGGGTAGAGTTGATTGGACGTGTAGATGCGTGATGGGTTTCCTTGACTCTTCGCAGACTTGGATTCAAGGTAGACTATGTGCAATAGATTGAATAACTGTGCCATGAGGTGGACAGTGGAATCAAGTTGTCATGGATGATTTTTTTTTGGGGTGACTTCATAGTGAAACAAGATAAGGAGTGAATTTTCCTTGATATGAGGGTTGTGAAGATGGACTGAATTGCGTAAGGAAGTGACTAGTTTATGCAAACTCAAGGGGTGTGACAGTTGCACTGACCATTCAACTAGTTTATGACTTGGGCAAGAATAACAACATGACAAGTGGATCAAAAGTATAGACGTGCCAATAGGTTTGAAGTGCAACACTTAGGCATTGCGGATGATCTCCTTGATGAATATCGGATGACGGCAGGAGTAGGGAGGAAAGGATGGACACTTGCCTTAGTCTTTGGATTTGGAAAGAGTGACAAAGATGTGACAAAAAATACTAAGTTCAGGCATGGGGAAGAACATCTCAAGACTTGGACATCACAATTGGATTGATCATCCGACTAGTACAAAACTTGAGACGCGCAATGTGCGGATACATGGCAAAGTTGGTTGAAGTATGGGCACAACAACAAGATCACAAGAGATCAACACTTAGGTGAAATTTTGAAGAGAAGTGGGCAATAGTTAGTTGTAGTAAGCAACGACAACAACAACATAATCGGAGAACAACAAGGTAGTAACATCGTAGTGAGAGAGATCAACATAGTTGGGTGACTTTCATCCTTGGAGTTGGGTGAGGTGACCGCATTGACTCAGACAGTAGATCGTGCAGAGTTGGGTGCAATATAGTCTGGTTGGTTTGTGGAAACTTGGGGTTTCGACTTCACAGGGAAACTTGGGGTTTCCACTACGGCAAAATTTGGGGTTTTCGGTTGGCATGAAAATTGGGGTTTCCAATAGACTTAGTTGCAACAGAGGCATGAGTTCGAGCACAAACTTGGAGATTGCAGATTTTGTGGATGTTGTTGGGGACAAAAACGACTTCAAGTAGGGGAGTATGTAAGGTCTTCGACTAGATGGGCACATAGACCTTTTCCCAAGTCCTCAAGGGATGAAACTTGGGGTTTCTCTAGCACCCAAGTTGGACAAGTTGACGACTTGGGCATGTGAAGACGCCAAGGGGATTTCCCAAGTATGAAGTGACCAAGGGATTGGGGCACAATGACATGGGGGGTGCACCAAGGTTGGGGTGCGTCGGTCCCAAAGGGCACGATGGTTAATGAGTTCATGGGCTTGTTTGGGCGACTAGGTCTGCAAAGGGGTGTGACAATTCATTTGGTTGACTGGGTCCACAAAGTGGCACGACGATTCGTTTGGACACATGGGTTCGCGAAGGGGTGTGATACCCCCAAGGATGAGATAGTTCGTGATGGTAACCTTTGGAATCCCTATAAGAGAAAAAGGGCGCACAACCAAGGAAGGCAGATTTTGAAGACAAGGAGAGCAAGAAGAGCTCTACGGTTCTGAGGCAGACAAAGAGAGGTGAGCTCCCTCAAGGAGCCATGTCATTCCACTTGGGAGGACTTGTGCTGCCTTGAGGTAGAGTCATTGGACAGAGTTGGGCGAACTTCTCGTGGGTTGGTTTTGGGGAATTCTGGAAAAAGCAGGTCTATTGGAGGCATGTGTGAAGCAGAACTGAAATTTGTGAAGTCTATGGAAACGAAGAGACAATAAGTCCATGGTTGAGGGCACATCTGAGGTGCACTGCAGGTGGTTGTGGAGACAGTTGTGATGGAGAGTCTTGGTGACAAACCTGTGTATGAGTGTCTTGGTGAGGTGAGGTGAGTCGTTTGACTCCGCCCAATTGTAAACCAAGCCAATAGTGCTCATGTTGTAATTGTTTTGTAATAACAAAGACTTAGCCATGTGTTAGGCATAGTTTGTGCGGCCCCACACTATATTTGTGTATGTCTTCCATTTGTTCCGTTGTTGTTCTCTTGACTTCTCATGTTCATGGATGCATGCTTAAATATGACTAAGTGTTAAAGTTGTTAACAATTGTGTAAATATACAAGAGTTCCATTAGAGTAGGAATGTGACTCGTCGGTAGCATAAATGGAGTATGAGTATACTCTAGGTGAATAGGCGTAGTCTGGACGAAGTATCCTTAGTGTTAACAAGCAACCAAGTGAGAAATTATGTGGTGCCACACACCCTCAAGAAGTGCACGATTGCAAGATTCGTCTAAGAAAACTATGAGGATGTGACAAAATTCGTGATGAAAATTTTTGAAATTTTAATATAAAATTATCAATTTTTATATTATTATTTCATCATCCATTTTTCTAATATATTATTTACTATATTATATAATTTATTTTTGCTTATTTTTATATCAATAATTGATTTGTGTAATTTTATAGTTATTATACATAGAGAATAACATTAAATGTCATTATGTCCCCGAGGTGTAGGACAATCGGTGACGGAGTGTGTTGTTCAGCCACTCTGTGTTGAAAAGTCACCGGTTCGAAACCTGTGGGGACAAAAAATTCCACCATGTTAACGGTTGGTGTGGCTGAGGCCAGAAGCGATCCCTGGGTGACTTTGACGGCTTAGATGCCCCTGGGTCACGACTTCTCAAGCCAAAGGTTAATCTCACTGCCAAGAAGGTCTGGACAAATTAACAAACAAAAAAAACATTAAATGTTATTATTTTATAAACAAAATAAATTAAAAATACATAGAGAATAACATTAAATGTTATTATTTTATAAACAAAATAAATTAAAAATACATAGAGAATAACATTAAATGTTATTATTTTATAAACAAAATAAATTAAAATATAATAAAAGATTCAATTTTAAAAATTTAATTATTTTATTAATGTTCCGAGTTTCATGACTTTCTGTAATATAATAAGATGGTATAATATGCATTTTAACGATTTTCGTTATTTTATTTTATTTATTTTTATTAATAAACAAAATATGGAAATTAATTATTTATCTTTTATTATATATGATCATTATATATGGTTTTTAATCTCTTTTTTTGATAATAATAAAAATAATTTAATTTTAAGGTCACTGCTAAGTATACCAAATGAGTTTTAATTGGTAAAGTTTATTGAGATATATATATCCTACCTCTTCTACAATTTAACTTGTAATTTTTTAGAAGGAAACACATGTTCATAACCATTAAACCCACCAACACATGTTTAATAATAATAACAACAACAACAACAACAACAACACATGTTCTTAATCATTAAAATGTAAAATAGTTAACATTAATTTTAAAAATAAAGTAAAATCATTAAAATGTAAAGTGTGATGTGAAATAATTTTATTATTGTGGTTATAGATTTTAGAGTTCATTATAGCATAGATTTTGTAATGTAAAGTAGTTAACATTAATTATATATTAAAAAATAAAAATAATATCTTTGCATTAAAAAAATAAAAAATAATAATAATAATAAACCAAACAAAACTTAGAAAATATAAAATAATATAATAGATATATACAAATTATATCTTACCAAATTCAAAATTATTAAGCAATTTCTAGTAGCAAACTGAAATTGGAACTATGTTCATCAATTCATTTAGGTATGTAGTACCAAAACCTAATAGCCACTTCTTCCAAATGCTTTTGACTAGCCCAATAAAATCATTGGAGTTGAAAGCAAAAAATTGCACAAAAATAGTAAGCCTCGAGAGGATTGGATACAAGAGATGAGGGAAGCAATTTAGATTGGACAACTTCATGTGTCTGTATAAATAGAAGGAGTTTTGGTGCTCTAATAGTGGGTCAGTAGTCAAATATTTTATAGAGTACTCAAATAATCAAATTCAAAATGGAGTCTAAATCTAGGTAAGAGGAATGAGAATTAGAAGAATGTCACTTTCTCTTGAGCATGATCTAGAAACAAGATTCCTTGTCAAGTTGCACAAATTAACGATGCAACAATAGAGTGGAAAGAGAGATAACCTCACACTAAATCACTTTGTCTATTAACCTCTTTTTCTACAAATAATTTTTTCATGTTGTTTTGCTAGAAGTAAAAGTAGTTTGATTGGACTAATATTGCTCACAATATCCAATCCCCGCAATGGTATCATTGTTATGATGATTGAATGAAAATTCAAAATCTCAAAGTGCAAGTTTGAATCTCTTAGACCATGAAGAGAATATGGGTGTCTAGAGAGAATCTCACATGTTAAATAGGAGATAATTTGAAAATTCAAGGAAACTGGAGATTTTAGGAATACAAAAATCGTGAGGGGAGAGTGACTAGTTATGTAGGAAAATATTGTTGTCCAACCCATATGCATTAATGATTACAAAATCATTGTACAACATCACCAACATGCTCGACAAGGATAATTCAAAGATTGAAAAAATACAACACATAAGCGAGAGATTTAAACCTATCTGAGACT
>JZKD02S1874068.1:254724-268957 GCA_000966675.3 Picea glauca
CTGTTCTTTCCTGCCCGGAATCAAGAAGGGACAGGGAAATTCAATAATGCTCTCTTCCATGCCCAGCTACACGAATGGACAATTCCACTGTTCCACTTTGCCCATTCATAATTCATTGGTCCGTCTTCCGGAGTAGGATTAAAAAAATGGAGACAGAAGTTCACAAATTCAATATTCATAAATGGTTTGTTCTTTCTTACCATGAATACGGAAATTAAAAATTGCTCTCTTCCACGCCCAACTTAAAGAATGGATCCACCTTGCACATTCATAATTCAATAATGATCCGTCTTTTCGGGTAAGATTAAAATATGGACACAATTGTTTTGGCATTGGAATACAAGCTCCATGCCAAAGAAAATGCAGAGCAGAGCAGAGCATGTTAGACTACGCCAATAAAAAAGACAGAAATTCACACATTCAATACTCAGAAATGGTCTGTTCTTTCCTGCCCGGAATCATAATGGGAATTGTGAGTCGGGCAGGCCATCATTGAATTTTTTTTGTGAGGTCCCTCCATTGCACCTGCCTAAAACCCGAGTTGCTTCACAGCTGTTGAGTACGAATGGCTGTCCATTACGAGAGATCTCTAGATCAAGATCAAGAACCCCTATTTGAAAATGAGGAGAGTATAAATAATCTGGGAGAGTCAGATTATCAAAGAATCGCCAACTCTATAATGGAAGAGCTTCAACAGAAATATAATTTGAGGCTTAGAGATAAAAACTCTATAATCAATCCACCGAAGAAGATCTTTTCAAAAAGTAAAAAGAGCGAGGCGGCTCAACCATCCACTGAAACACAAGCTTCCAAAACGAAAACCGTTGAAACGTCAGCTGCCAAAACGAAAACCGTTGAAACGTCGACTGCCAAAACAAAGACTGCAGAAACGAAAGCAACATAGACCAATAAACCAGAAAGAAGAGAAACAGAGATCCCAACCATAGAGGCTGAGAAGACGATTGGAGGTTTCAATCTGGAAAATGAACTTAATATAATTAAGATTGTTGTATCTCTGTTTGAATTAGCGAAAAATCCTATGTATAGAAAACAGATTGCCAAAAATGATAACTTTCTCAGATGCAGAAAGTCATGCGGATACTATTAATTTGGAAGACGATAGACCGACTATAATGTTTGGTCCGCATATTAAAAATGCTTAAAAATGCTAAAGACCCTGTTGCTCCTTTTTATATTATGCTGACTGTGCATGATCACCTACTCCACAACTGTGTGTTGGATTCTGAAGCCTCACATAACTTAATGCCCAAAGTTAATATGGAAAAACTGGGTCTTGAGGTTACTAGATCGTATCGAGATTTGTATTCTTTTGATTGAAGAAAAGTAAAATGTCTCGGTATGATTAAAGATTTGGTGGTTAATCTTACACAGATTCCTATGAAGAGCATTCTCATGGATGTAGTCGTTGTTGATGTTCCTGCGAAATATGGTATACTGTTATCCAGGTCTTGGGGTGCTAAACTCGGAGGATCGCTTCAATTGGATATGACGTATGCTACAATCCCTATTTTCGGTGGGCAGTTCACCCGTCTATATAGAGAAACCAGTTTGGCTTATACTGTAAGTGATCCACAAAATCCAAATAATTATCCAGTATATGTCATCGATCAAGATTTAGGGAACTGTATATTATCAATCAATGATGGATTTGATACATGTACAGAAGAAGAAAACAGAAAAGAAAAAATAGAAAAAACAAACAAAAATGTAAATAGTGTAGGACTTTGGAAAATGTATTTGGATGGTGCACCAAAATATCGCTAGTCATTTATATTTGGCATATGAAGGATTAGTAAGATTCGCCAAGGTTTCTACATTTTAAAATAAATTTCCATCCTTAAAATCATCCCTGCTCTACTTGGATCATGCAAGAAGGTGAAGATCCTCAGAAGTTCCAAGATAAGATTGTTGATCACCGCATGTTGGTGCTAAAAAAAAGTCAGATCCATAAAGGTCTGATTCCTTTGGAAAGATTATTCTATCATGACGATATTCCCTTGAAGTCTACTTTGCAACCTCAGCTTGAAGAGGTTGAAGATTGTGACATAGGCACCAAGGAAACTCCTAAGCTGGTAAAGATATCTAAATACCTTCCACCTAAAATTAAAAGAAAATATGCAGAGTTACTCAAACAGTACAAAGATGTCTTCGCTTGGTCTTATGACAAATTGAGAACTTATGATACTACTGTTATAGAACATAAAATCCCGTTGAAACAGGGCATCAAACCTTTCAGGAAGAAGCTCAGAAAAATAAATCCTATACTGCTACATGTGATAGAAAGGGAGGTAAAGAAACTCATGGATGCAAAGATCATTGTTCCACCCATATATTCCGAATGGGTAGCCAATTTAGTCCCAGTCATAAAGAAAAACGATGAAATTAGACTTTGTGTGGATTTCATAAATTTAAAGAGATCATCCCTTAAAGATAATTATACACTCCCTAAAATGGATCACATGTTAGAAAAAATGGTCAGGGTTAATACAATGTCTATGATTGATGGTTTTTCATATTACAATCAGATAGTAGTGCACGAAGACGACAAAAAAAAAAATGCGTTCACCACTCCATGGGGTACTTTCATGTATGATAAAATGTCTTTCGGCCTGATAAACGTAGGAGCTACTTTCCAACGAGCAATGGACAGAGCCTTTGTCGGTGAAAGAGATAAGTTTTTTTTCATTTATCCCCATGATTTAACCATGTTTTATAAATCTTATGCAGATCACTTGGTACACCTCAAACAGACGTTCGAGAAATGTCGAAAATTCGGTTTGTCTCTGAATCCCAAGAAGTCTCATTTTGCAATGCAGGAAGGTAAACTCCTGGGCCATATAGTATCTAGAGATGGAATCAAAATTGACCTAAAAAGGGTTGAAGATATAGATACAATAAACATTCCTAGGAACAGAAAGGAGATCTAGTCATTTTTAAGAAAAAATATTTTTTTACGAAGATTCATTCCAAACTTCGCTGAAATTGTTAAACTAGTTACAGATATGTTGAAAAAGGACAGCAAGGTCAAATGGACAAACGAAGCTAAATCATCCTTCGAACACATCAAGAAAACGATAGGAGAAGCACTAGTGTTAGCCAACCCAGACTATTTGAAGGAGGTATTGATCTTTTCATTCGCATCTGAACACACTATCGCAGTCATGCTCTTATAGAAGAACGATGAAGGTTTCGAGTAGCCAATAACATTTTTTAGTAAAAGCCTCAGAGATTCCGAGTTGAAATATGATACACTGGAAAAATAGGCATATGCTATGGTGAAACCCCTCAAAGCTTTCAGGACTTACATGTTGCATTCCAAAATAATTGCTTGTGTTCCAACCAACTCTATGAAGGATATATTAGTTCAACCAGATAGCGACAGAAGGAGGGGCCGATGGCTAGCCAAGATTCAAGGATTTGACCTTGAGGTAAAACCAACCAAACTAGTCAAAGGTCAGGTTCTAGCTAAGCTCTTAGCCAAATCTAATTTTAGAGCACTCGGAATAAATCATCTGCAAGCTTACGGAGATCTTCCAGATATAGAAGAATTCGATGTACAGACACCTGAAACTCAGATTCAAGAAAAATTTTCTTCCTCTGCTTGGTATAGCGACATTGTCTTATATCTCCTCACTCTTTAGTGTCCAAGTGATATGACTCCTTCCAAGGCAAGAACGTTGAAGTTGCACGCAGCAAAATATTGCATCATCAAAAATCAACTGTATTGGAAAGATCCACTGGTTTTTTTACTAAGGTACCTGATAGAATCATAAACTGAGAATGTTATAAACGAGTTCCATGAAGGAGTGTGTGGAGGACACCATGCCTGGAGGGAAATGTCCTATAAAATCCTGAGAGATGGATATTATTGGCCAAATTTATTTACATACATGAATACTAAAGTCAAAGCCTATAATCCTTGTCAATTGCTTTCAGGTAAACAAAAGCTTCCCACACTACCCTTGATCCCAGTCAAGACAGAAGCCCCATTTCAACAATGGGGTCTAGATTTTATCAAATAAATACATCCACACTCTAGCGCACAACACAAATGGATTATAACCGCCACAGACTACTTCACTAAGTGGGTAGAAGCCATTCCGACGTGAAATGCTACAGACTCAGTGGTGATCAATTTCTTAGAAGAAAACATTCTATCTAGATTTGTTTGTCCTTGAAAGATAGTTACAGATAATTCCCAGGCATTTAAATCCATGGCGATGGTCAGTTTTTGTCAAAAGTACAATATTGTACTAGGACATTCCACAACTTACTATCCTCAGGGCAACGGATTAGCCGAATCATTGAATAAGAGCTTAATCACCATAATTAAAAAGGTGCCGACTGAAAATAAGAAAGCCTGGCACATTCATTTGAAATATGCTTTGTGGTCAAATCGAATCGGCACAAAGAAATCAATCGGAATGTCTCATTTCCAAATGGTGTACGGTATCGATGTGGTCCTCCCCATTAATCTTGCTCTGCCTATGATGAAGCTTTGGCAAGACTCAAAGGAAGAGCCTAACAATGTTACCAGGAGAAGAAACCAATTAATTGAAGTACAACAAAACAGAGCTGAAGTGGATGAGAAACTTCAGAAATATCAAGACAACATGAAAGCCCTCTTTGATAAAAAATATAGAGATAGGGAATTTCTTCCCAGTGACCTGTTGTTGAAATGGGATGCTCGAAAAGAAGATGCTGGAAAGCATGACAAGTTTGATCATATCTGGTTTGGACCTTTCAAGATCACAGCTCTTGAAGGAAAGAATTCATTCTTATTAGAAAACCTCGATGGAGAAATCTTTAGCGCCCCTATCAACGGGCGTTATCTAAAGCACTTCATGCAATAATCAAATTCCAAAGCACCATTGTATATACCAGTTTGATTTTATTGTTTTTTAATTCACATTCTTCGTCTCTTTGGTAAGTTTTTACTTTCAGTGTAAATATGGTCAGGTTTGTTTATTTCATAAAAACAAAAAAATAAAAACAGGTAACACCTATTGTTTCATTCTCTTCTAAAGTTTCTGACATTTCGCTTGTTTATTTTTATGCAGAATGCTTGTTGATAGTTGAGAGATAAGGATGTATAAGAAACACTTTTCAAAACATTGGTATTCTCTCAAAACATGTGATAAATAAATGGTTTACTTAGTTGAAAATATAAAGAAAAATTGAGGTATGAGCTTTTACCATACTCACCCAAGTTAAATTTTCAAGGGGATATAGATAAATATGAAGTCTCATCCATATAAATATTGTCACTTGATCAACAATGAGAGGAATATAAGAATTACAGCCTAATCCTAAAAGTCTTCTCTAAGTTTAATAAAATTGAAATTACAAAAAAAAAAATGAAATAAAATTCATAAAAAAAGAAAATAAAAATAAAAGATCTTAAAGAAAATACAAGAATCACTGAACAAGCTTGTGTGAGATTGACCTTGTTCACAACAGAACATTTGAACATTCTTACTATTTCATTTTTCCCTTCCTAAAGATTTAATTTTCCTTTGATTCTCATTTCCCCCTAGTCTTCATAGAGAGAAGATTTCATTAACTCTGAAAACTCAGAAACATGGCTTAAAATAATGTTAGGCGAAAATTTATACGCCCCTCTCAATTTAAACGGAAGAAAGTATGTATAGGTTAATCCTGACTACTTTATCCTTTCTAACAGATTCAAACTGATTAGTTTCGCTCAAGGAAAGTCCCTGGAAAATAAAAGCTCCTCGTGAGAACTTCCTTGTAGGCGAAGGTGTTTTGAAGGTTGGAAGAGGATTAACCCAAAGTAATCAAAGTGAGTTGACAGACCTCTGTTGCTAAATTATAAACAGATATCATCCCTAGTATATTACATACAAATTGATTGCCCCCACTTCACGTTTAAAAAAAAAAATAAGACAGATGGTGAAAGGAAATTCATTAAATGATTTACCCCATCTAGTCCCAAAAATAGATGATGAAAGGAAATTCATTAAATGATTGCCCTCATCTCAGCATTTAAATGCAAAATGACTAATTGAAGTGGTGAAATGAAATTCAATGAGGGAATTAGATAACTTCACCGGGGTACTGAACATGCTCGCTGGCAGTGAAGCAATGTCTATGATATATGCAAGGTTGTTATACATGTATTATAATGTACTCTGGTAGTTAGTTCCCTTTTAGACAAGATTTACATTCTAAGACGACACAGGACTCCCTGACTAAATCATTAAAATTATTTTGCCTTGACGCGAACAAGATCGAACAGAGTCTGATAAATCGGTTAAGGTTGTTTTGATTATCTTAAGCAAATCCGAATACAGTTTTAAGAAAGAGGAATTTCAAATAGCCTAACTGAAAGTCGTGATTTGACGTGTTTTGAAAGTTTTGAAAGTTTCGGTTGAAACTCTTTTTCTCAGTATGATCATTTTCCTGAAGTGTTTCACAGAAATGCAATAATGACTCCATTTACCCAATAAAGGCACTTGGTCTACTGTTCTTCTGCGTCTTGCAGAGAGACGCGATCCCTAGATGGAGCCTATGTTGGAACACATAAATTTCTAAACATTTAGACTTTAAATAGTTTTCATTATCTTTTAAATAAAAACAACGCACGCTTGATTCTCACCCTTGATGAAGTCTTCTATCTAATCAAATGATCCTAATCTCTTAAAATTTATGGAGCCGCCTACTCGTTAAAAATTCAAATCACTAAAGACTATATTTGAAATGTTGAGTTTTGGAGTTTCGCGATGCAGGCATTTCAACATGTAGCAATTCAAAAGTCTCGATATCTAAAATCGTGAAACTGTCTTGAGTATTAAACTGAATTAATTAAGGATTAAAAACAATTAACGGTTAATTAATCATATCACGATTTCGCATTTCGGGGATCCTGCCTCAAGTGACTATCAATATCCCGAGACCCAAAACCCCGAAATTTTTGAGGTTAATCACGATTATTTGAATGGGTTACACATGATTAAAATTACTTCATCACATTGCGATTTCCCATTTCGGAAGTCATACCTTGAAATGTTATAGGATATCCCGAGATCTGAAATTCCAAAATTTACTTAACAATAAGTGCGATTAACTGATGCATTAACGACGATTATCGCGTAATTAATCCTTCGTTGAATAATGACTCAGATAAATTCAAATTTCATCTATGCTTTTCCCGAAAATTAATAACATTAATAATTGATTTATGACAATCATTCCAAATGAGATCCTAGACCACCGCCTAAATCTTATTCATTAAGGAAAGTAAATGCTTCGTCAGTAGAGGTATTGGTAAATCGATGCAATTAAAGGAAAAGGATATTGAATTTCGAATTTCATTGTGTGTCTTTTACTGAGAAGCAAGTTTTCAAGATAAAGAATTTTGTGCATTTATTGTGACAAATAACAGAGTTCTGAGGCCTGATACCATGCCTCCACGAAAAGAAACTAAAGCGCCTGGTGAAACTTCGAACCAGAACACAGATATCATTTCTGACACTTCGCCCATAAGTATAGACACCATTAAATCCTGGACGTAGGTATTCAATATTCTACAGTATGAATTGGTCAACTTCCCAGACGATTCAGGTGATGAGGAGACGAAGACCCTGGCTACCAAATACAAAACTGTTTTCTAATCAGATCTACATAAGATAGCAACGAGGCCTAGACTCCTGCCTTACAATGATATGATCAGTTGGGCGCTGGAAAATGTCGATATCCCCACCAGGACCATCTTCAATTCAAAAAAGGCCACAATTAGGTCTTTTCGGCCATAACATTTACAGGTAATGTACCAATTGCCTCCAACACCCAATTTCATTTACAATGGCAACTTCTTAGTGGACTCTGACAAGAAGGAATGTGCCCAATATGGAAAAAATATACCCAACTTAATTAAATATTGGAGTTCTCACCCTGAGAAGTTCATAGCTGACTCCCATGCTGTATATGCGGTTTCCTCACTAGAGCCTCACATGATGTATATAGCAATGATGATGTGTAGACTCTACAGGAGGGAAAATACAACCCATTTCTTGTTACCATGGGTGCCTATTATGCAAATAGTAGCAGATGGGTATTCTTTTGATTGGGCCGAGATGTTGTCAGACAATTTGGTTAAGGAGATTACAGAATATCAATCATGGAAATCCAAGGGGAAACCTACCCCATTCTTCATGTTGGATTACATCATGGACGTCGTCTGTTTTATGACACCTTTTCCTCTGATGGGTTGAAACTGGACTCCAACTAGTGTTGAGCCCATACATGTTTATTATTCGAAACTTTGGGAGGATAGAGCGAAATATTTCTTCTACGAAATCTGCAACAAGGTGGTGGTGCCGATGCATATTGCGATATATAGTTGTCCACCTCCCAGGATTTCTAACAAAATAGTGACTAATCTGTGTAAGATAGAAGACTGGTACATTGAAGAGAATTTCTCCTATATTAGGGTTTTCGGTTGTTCGGTTCCTCCACATGCTCTGCCTGAATTTTTTCCAAATCGATTGGTGTGTCGCGAAGTAGCACATCAAACTGTGCATGGGGGAATTAGTAAGGAGTTGAAAGTAGTACAGAAAAGGGTATGTCCTATCTTTCCCGTGAAAATTGGTATGTTTTCTCTACTGGATTTCAGCCATTCGAAAGTAGAGGCCGTGGCCCTAGAAGAAATCAAGTTGGTCAATATCAAATTCAAGAAGCACGATCCACAGAAGATTGTAGGTAATCACATGGCCCTCTGCAATTTGAAAAGATATGAACATGAAGATTCTCCTCAAGATGAAATATTTCAAGGAGCGAGGTCCTATCATGAGGTCTTGAGTCGAGTTCAAGCTCTGGCTCTAGATAAATTGGCCGAGTTTTATAACTTCCTGAAGCATCGAAGAAATAGCCTTCCCAGAGTATTGCAGGGAGAAACCCCAACTCCTCTAGCTGCTCAGAGAATTGAGACCCAGAGAGCAGAAAAAGGGAGCTCTAGTAGATAGGGTACTCAAGAACATCTGGAGAAAACCAAGGTTTCAATTCATGTGGGGGAGACTGTGCTGACAAGTCCAACAAGTGATCGAGCTAAAGCTCAGGTTCAAGCCTCGATGAAAAAGGGAGAATAACAACCACCATTCACACCAGGTAAATCAGCTACTGATATAGTCAGGAAACAACCATCCACCAAGATCGGTAGCCCCATTCAATCTATCACACTGATACAGTTTAGTAGAGGTAAACCTAGCGCCGAAGTGGTATTCATAGAAGACCTCACACCTATTTTGGTAGAAGAGATGCCCCCTTCTGGCGTCTTTTTCAGCAAGAAGAGAAATTTTGTGGTAAAAAGAGAAATACATCAGAGGGAGGGTGTTCCTATCAAGTAGCATAGAATACTGTATGATGGACAGGCCCAAGAAGAAACAGATTTCACTATGGACGTGACAGATTCATTAGGATCCTTTGCCACTGCAAACTATTTTTCAGTGGCCAGCCTGAAGGAGAAATTAAAGCAAAAGGATCTGCTAGTAAGACAGTTGTGGGATAAAATGAAGACTGTAGAGAAAGGAGTCAGGAACAAGATAAATAAATGCTTTGAGCAGATTAGATCCCATGACAAGCAGGAAATTCAACAGCTCAAGATCAGCCTTGATGAGATGCAGAAAAATTCACAGGCAGACAGATAATTGGTCAGACAGTTGTAGGTGAAAACAAGCTTGTCCAGAAAAGAAACAATGGATATATCAACTTTCCAATCCCAATCTTTAGAGGTACACGAGAAATTGGGATCAACCCAACAATGTATTTTGACTAAAATAGAAGGAATTCCAGACTATTATCGATTGGCAGAACACTCTTTAGATAATATTTGCATAAAAGAGAAGAAGGCCACTGCAGCTAGAGTTACTTTCTAGGAGGTTGTCCTGTTAGTAGAAAAAGAGGAGGTTGCCAAAGTCACCAGATTGTCCCTCTCAAAATAAACCTGAGGAGATATAATACTTAAGACCTGGGAGGCTAATATAGTCAAAGGTAAAAGATTGGCCACGTAGGTGAAAAGAGATTCTGAAGAAGCATTCTATGCTCTTGACAAAGAGTCATTGTACATGGGAAGAGATAATATCTTTGAAGTCCTGAGACAGATTGATATGGAAAAAAATCAATATGATTTCAAGGCAAGTATGGAAGAAGCCTGGGCTGAAATTTTACAATTGAAACAGGTTGACCTTACTCTGATAAATAAATTGATAGTCAACCCTAGATTAAGACTACAGTCTCTATCTATAGAAGCTAGAAGGGTGGAATATAAACTGCCTCATATAGAAAGGAAGTTCTATACCTTTGATGCAAATGATGCAACAGAGCCCTCCAGGCTGGTGGCACAATTGGTGGGCAAATGCGTTCAGTGCGTCGAGAAAGGAAAAGCCAACACGTCTGGGAAAAAATGATGCATAGGTCATGATTAGAGACCAATTGTCTTCTGAGCTGGAGAACGAGGAGGAAGAACATCTCTGCCAGCATGACGAAGAGACAGGGGAGAGGCAAGTGAAGCGTTTCAAATTTCGCATTTTGTAATTTTTACTATTTTAGAAATAAGGAGAATTTCAACCGTTTAGGGTTGAGAACCGTTTGTATAAATACTTATTTCTAAGATTTAACACAGGCTACTTCTTGCCGAATGTAACTGAGAAAATATCCTTTTGTGAGAATTAAATAAGTGTAGACTGAGATTCCAACCTTTGTGCAGTTGAGTTATGTTTCTTCCCTGTATTTCATAATTCTAGCATTTCTTTATATCATTCCTTGATGAGTGACTGATTGCAATTTAGTATTACTACTACTGTAGTCATATTTTAACATTTGTTTGATAAGAAAGCAGTTTTTCCTCTGTGTTTGTTGTGAGTGGACACAATACCTGCAAGCTACTTGGACTATTGTATCTTATATCCTTTCAGGAGTGCATTCTTTATTTTCTTCTACTTTGAACATGTTAACATTCATCATGTATTGATGCCTAAATTTGTTCAAAAGTTTTGTAATTTTATCCCATATCATTTGATTTTATATATCAACTCGAACAAAAAAAGATGGCCTCTGTTATGTTCTTCCATTATTTTCGTTTAAGGATTTATGCTCATATAAATATCGGAAGAAAAATCATCTTTAAAAACATCCCTTTATATTCATGATGCTTTGACATTACTCCTTGAGCCTTAAGTGTAATCTCAGGAACAACAGATGGAATCAACCTTGTATCGTAGTGAAGGTCTTGCAAATTTGTGGAGTTGTGGACGGTGATTGAAGGGAGTTCATGCGGAGAGTCGGTTGCTTGGGCAAGTGAAGATCCAAGACAACAAACTTAGAACATGGTTGCAACGAATGATGTTGTCTAGAAAGGTACGGCTGGTTTCAATTTCTTGCATTTCCCAAGTGTTGATGTGAGTTCTTTGAAGGGAAGTTGGATGACTCTATGGTACAAGGGAAATTTTTTTCCACGGTGAAAACCGATAGACTTGAGGGTGACTCAAGTGGTGCATATTTTAAGAAGTATTGTAGCAGTTTGGGATGCCTCGGTTGGGTTGTGTAGAGAGCTTGGGGAACCTACTTTGACGATTCTTGTGGTGGACTTAGGAAAATTTTGATGCAACCATGGAGGTGGCTTGAGGAAGTTTCCTAACTCTTTGATGAGGCGCATTGGAGAGATCGTTGTGGTGAAGTTTGTTCATGCCCAGTTGAGAGGATGGATGAGGCACCCTGGTGTTTGGTGCCTTAGCTTGATTTGTTGAGTCATGTGATGAATTTACAGTGGCGACGACAGTTCCATAGTTTGAATGCTTGCAAGTGGTGCAAGGCAATTTGTTCTAGGAGATGGATGGAGTTAGCAAAGGAGTCGACCAAGAATTGTTGGCAGTCAACCTAAATGGGTAGAACGTAGACCAAGTGACTTGGGTGGTGTTCGCGCATCTTTAGTATGGGACATTGGATGAGGCAGATTTCACCTTGGTAACTTGCAGATGATTGTGCGATAATTCAAAAAGATCCGGAGGGGTTCATTGGTTGAGGTTGGAAGAGCATTGGTTTGAACATGCCTAAAGCATGGAAGTTCTTTGAGGTGACTCATTCTACTTGGAGCGATTTGGATAGTTCATTGGGATGTTCGAGGAGTGTAGGAATGTTGGCCACACTCATCGCAAATGTTGAGTTGCATAGGGGTGACTTGATGAAAGAAGGTGAGTTGAGGACTTGCCTTTGTTTGGAGGATTGTGTGGATAGGCAAATTACAACGTGAAGAAGTTACTTGGACATGACTGTTTCTATTGCTTTGGGTAGCATGGTTGAGGGTGAAGCCTAACCATTCCACTGCATGGAAAGGTAGACACAACAACATGGTTGGGTGACAAAGTATCGAGGCAAAGGAAGTTTAGATGTGCAGTTCTTGGTGTAGACGAGACGTTTTATATCCAAAGATGTAGATGAAGACGTGGAGAATTCAACCAAGGAAGCAAGACTTGTGGACTTGATCATTGTTTGAGTACTCACAAGGGTAGAGTTGATTGGACGTGTAGATGCATGATGGTTTTCCTTGACTCTTCGCGGACTTGGATTCAAGGCAGACTATGTGCAACAGATTGAATAATTGTGCCATGAGGTGGACAGTGGAGTCAAGTTGTCGTGGATGATTTTGTTTTGGGGTGACTTCATAGTGAAACAAGATAAGGAGCTACTTTGCCTTGATATGAGGGTTGTGAAGATGGACTGAATTGCAAAAGGAAATGACCAGTTTGTGCAAACTCAAGGGTTGTGATGGTTGGACTGACCATTCAACTAGCTTACGACTTGGGAAAGAACAACAACATGACAAGTGGGTCAAAATTATAGACGTGCCAATAGGTTTGAAGTGCAACACTTAGACATTGTGGATGATCTCCTTGATGAAGATTGGATGATGACAGAAGTAGGGAGGAAAGGATGGACACTTGCCTTAGTCTTTGGAGTTGGAAAGAGTGACAAAGATGTGACAAAAAATACTAAGTTCAGGCATGGGGAGGCACATCTCAAGACTTGGACATGAAAGTTGGATTGATCACCCAAATAGTACAAAACTTGAGACACACAATGTGCGGAGACATGGCAAAGTTGGTTGAAGTATGGGCACAACAACAAGATCATAAGAGATCAACACTTAGGTGAAATTTTGAAGAGAAGTGGGCAATAGTTAGTTGTAGTAAGCAACGACAACAACAACATAATCGGAGAACAACAAGGTAGTAACATCATAGCGAGAGAGATCAACATAGTTGGGTGACTTTCATCCTTGGATTTGGGTGAGGTGACTGCATTGACTCAGATAGTAGATCGTGCAGAGTTGGGTGCATTATAGTCTGGTTGGTTTGTGGAAACTTGGGGTTTTGACTTCACAAGGAAATTTGGGGTTTCCACTTCGGCAGAATTTGGGGTTTTCGGTTGGCATGAAACTTGGGGTTTCCAATAGACTTAGTTGCAATGGAGGCATGAGTTCGAGCACAAACTTGGAGATTGCAGATTTTGTGGATGTTGTTGGGGACAACAACGACTTGAAGTGGAGGAGTATGTAAGGTCTTCGACTAGATGGGCACGTAGACCTTTTCCCAAGTCCTCAAGGGATGAAACTTGGGGTTTCTCTAGCACCCAAGTTGGACAAGTTGACGACTTGGGCATGTGAATACGCGAAGGGGATTTCCCAAGTATGAAGTGACCAAGGGATTGAGGCGCAACGACATGGAGGGTGCACCAAGGTTGGGGTGCGTCGGTCCCAAAGGGCATGATGGTTGATGAGCGCATGGGCTTGTTTGGGCGACTAGGTCCACTGTCACATACCCACTACCTAAATCGGATTTTTCTGGTCTTCTGCCAAATCAGAAGCTCTAAATATCCTTGGAGGCCCAACGTAAGCTGGCTCTTTCTCTCTCTCTCTGTTCCCCTGTGATCACGAGTCATGATCACAGTTCAAATGAACGCAGTGTCTTTTGTATTTCACGTCTTGGCGCTACGGTAGTTTCAAACCGTTCGGCTTTGTAATCGCCGAACCCCGACAGGGCTAGCGACCAGTCAATAGGGATGAATCCCAACAGGGCTAGAGAACATCCAATGAGAACAAGCCCTGTCACACGGTTAAGTCGAGTACAGGTGGCAGAGGGGGAAGTGCGACACGGTAGTCGATAGGACAGGAGTGGGCCCCACTTCACACGCCACACTA
>JZKD02S1874068.1:358602-378077 GCA_000966675.3 Picea glauca
TTAGTTGTAATTATACCTCCTAGTCTCCTATATATACCAAGGAGACATTTTCATTTTGAATCATCTTGTACTTGAACATTTAATTGGAGTAAAAGGAGGTTGCCCCCTCGAAGAGTCTTATTATCTGAAATTATCTCTTTTTCAAGGCGTTTAATACTTTTCCTGAGGTTTTTCTATGCTATATTGATGTTTGGTTCTTAACATTCAGACAAGTCCTTCAAAGTATTTTTAACGAACCCTAGGAAGGAGTGGTTTGGTCCCATATGGGTCTTCCAATATAGGTTTTACGAGTCTAGAGGAAGTAAACTTGGTGGTTTTTGATATTTAGAGAGTTTGAAAAACACTTAAAGAAAACTCCAAAAAAGGTCATTTTTCGTAAATTTAGTCTCCCAAGCCCGAAAAAGTATAAAAAAATTCAAGGGAGAACTCTACTAACCACAATGGATAGGGTGTTACTTTTTTGTAAATAATATGATGAGACCAAAAAAGAGATAAATTATCGCTCAAAAAACATGCTTTCTAATTCACTTTAATGAGCGTGAAAGACAACAAGATTGCTTGACAATCTTTTCATCTTTTAAAGGGTTCGAAAAGATATTAAAGAAAACTTGAATTTTTCCTTTTTCATATAGCTTTTATGAGTCCAAAAAAGTGATGAAGTATACTTGGTAACCTATTCACATGTATTTGCAAGCATGAGAAAGAACAAAAACTAAGCTTGGTAACCTATTCTCATGTATATATGAGCACGAGAAATAACAAATACTAAGCTCAAGATTAGTTTCATTTTTACACGCCTGAAACAAAGTAAAACTATGCTTGGGTAGGTTTCATTTTTCACGAGATTGAAACTAGGAAAACTATGCTCAGAACTAGTTTCATTGTTTTAATGAGTTTAAAACCAAAAACCAACTGTGCTCGACACTTCCCAATGTAAATTCCAAAGATGGGTGGTTGGTACTTTGCCCCCAGCTTGAGAAGCTAGCGGCTTAACTTCAACATGATAACTAGAGGCTGGAGACATGCCCCCCCGAGCTTCATTTCATCCATCGACTCATCTTCTATCGCCAGATTCTATACCCAATAGACTCCTGGTTATTAATAGGAAAAATCTTCACCAAAGAGGGAAGAAGAAAAATGATAAACTGACTGAGGTGGATGGAATGAAGGTTCAAGTACGAGTTGTAATGGAAGACTCGACTCAACGAGAGAGGAAACCATTTCATTCTTTAATGAGCTTGACACATGATAAGAAATATGTTCATGATCATTTGTTTCATTTTTTAACAAGCTCGACACATAAATGGGAACTATGCTCATTATCTCTTGTTTCATTTCTTAACAAGCTCGACACAGAAACAAGAACTATGCTCGTGACTATGATCTTGATCATGGATTCCAAGAGGATAATACTCCGGAAGGAATACAGGTCAAGGGACAAACCTCGATCATGGATTCCAAGAGATCTTCTCTAGATGGAAGAACAACACTCTGGAAGGAATACATGTCGAGGGGCATGATAGGGGTAGGGAGATCGGGCTCTAAAATCCCTATCGAAGAGATAACCATGTCAACTACTGGATCTAACTCAGAAGAAGGGAGATATTCCTTCTCATTTGGAGTTGAATGCATGGGACATGTTGCCACATAATTGACTTTTGGTGGGGCGGATGATGCTGTCATGTAAAGAACGTTCAGGGAAGTTAGATGGTTGAACATCATATGAGGGCCAGTGAATGAAAGCTATTGTATGGTCACTATGTTTCCATTGTGAGGGAAATAGATCACTCGAAAGAGTGTCGACACAAAATCCTTCATAGCATAAACATAGTCTCGCTCGAGGAGCAAATTAAAGTCCAAGGGGTCGTGGACTACCATCACATCAATGTAGACCATTTTCCCCCCCAAAGTAACATGCAACTAAGGAAGGATACCTAAAGATTGACTAACCACTCTATTAAAATCCAACAGATTCTGAGTCACCGGCACAAGATGAGGTGAACCAAGAGCTTGCTAATCATTTGAGGATAGGATTATAACAAAATCTCCTTCGTCTATTATAGTTTTAGGAATATGCCTACCACAAACCTGAACAATGATTTGGAAAGGCACGTAAGAAGGAATACAAGGTTCTTTTAGAGCATTCCAATCAATGGTAATCACATTGCTTGAAGAAGGTGCCATTGGAATGGGTGGAATTCCCCCTTGTCCAGAGGAATCCATAGTAACAAGAAATACATGAGCTACATCCTCACTCTTCAAAGGAGGAGTGGGATCGACTGATGTGGATATCGAATCGACCACTTGATGGACTAGATCGACCAAGGAGGTACTCAGATCAATCACTTTGGGTTCACTCTCTAAAGGGAGAGTGGGATTGACCAACAGTGGGGTCGGATCGACCACTTTGGCTTCACTCTTCAATGGAAGAGTGGGATCAACCGATGACAGAATCAGATCGACAACTTTATCAATGGGGTCAACTGAGGATGAAACCAAATTGACCACTTGATCAACCAAACTAATCGAGGATGGAACCAAATTGAACAATTCATCAAGTAATTGTGGGTTGGAAGAAATTTTACGATAACTAGGTGGAAGTCAATGTTGAGAAACAACAAGGGCTTCTAACAATTTTGAGGCTTCATCTATGTGTAGACAAAGGTAGGTATGGTGCATGTCCTTCCATAACCAACAATGATTCTTGATTTTACCCTTCTTACTGCCAACCTTATTACTAGTCGATGGGTTGTCACCAACATGACCTACAACGACTGATGATGTGGATTGAGAAGAAACCTGAGACCACACTTCTACGACCTTGGGAATACCAAGGAAATCCTTGAGAAGGTGATCACCCTTGCAAATCTTGCAAGGGAATTTGGGCTTGCGATTCTTCTTTTTAGACTTGACATCACCATCAACACCCCCATCAAGATTCCAAAAGGATGGATGATTGCTTCCAACATGTTATGCAGTGGTTGGAAGCTTTACCTCTTTCTGATTTTTCTTCTTCTTAATCTTCCATTTCTTCTTCTTATTCTTATTAACCTGGTTACTAGCTACAAAGTTTTCACTAGGCGAAGAGGAAGAATGAGAAGAATACCCTACGGGTGAAGAAGGTAGAGGATCGACATGAGGTTGATGGTCTTGGGGTGGAGTACTTATAGATTAAGCACTAGGAGCATTTACATTCACCAGAGTGGAAAAAAACCAAATCGATAACCCAATCGTGAGACCAGGAAGAGTCAAAGTTGCGATGTAAGGTGGACCAACGTGTCTCGCAGAAGGAGAAACAAATATTATCCCAGGAAAAGGGATTCCTTCGTTGGTATACCCAAGAACTGACGCCATAGATACAATATTAACCCTAAGTTCCACTAAGAAAACAAAGAACACGTGCTAGAAAATCTAAGAAGCAAACCAAACTAACCAATAACTTCTCACAATGAACTTACTAGTTGGTGTTGAAGTCCAACATCGCGGGAACACATGAGAAGGGGATGGGATGAACGGGTGGATCATTTACGTTGGCGACCTACTTAATGGACTTACACCCTGGTGCAAGTCCCCTTACGATGAGAGCCGCGTGTGACTCTCCAAGGAGCCTGAGTGAGTTTGTCCAACATCTGACCCAGGTACAGTGAAGACTCCCCTTCATCGTCACCTTGTGCAAACACCCTTACGATTATGGAAACTAAGGTCACCAACTTGCAGTCAGCCTCTGAGAGGGTATATTTGATAGTCGGGTCCGAAAGTATGGGCATGAAATCAAGTACAAAATTATCCAAGAGGACTAAGAACAAGAGGACCCGAAAAATCTCCAAAGGACCTCGAACGAATTCGAGATTCACAAAGTTCTGAGACCAAATGAAAACAACCTATTATCACAAAGAACCCCCAATATACTATCATTCCACTACGTTTGGTTAAGCCTCAGAGGGGTAATCTCTACTGCACTCCTGCACACGACCTCGTGTTTATCCCCTGTGTGAGAAGGGGTCCTGGATATGCCTATATGAGAGTTGGATTTTCACTCCCTACTGCAAGATACTATGTTTTTTTTGAAATCTATGGAAAGTTAACTTCACAACCTATTCCAAATATCTAGCCTAAACTAGTGTTGGTTTTCTATCAAAAATAAAATTTGTCGAATGAATTTTATTAAGCGCTTAATTTTAGAGGTTGTTATTTAATCTGGGTTATGGAAGTGAAACTTTTGATGTGATACCTTGACTCAAAAACCATGCAATAGGATATGAAATGTGGATTTTAATTCAATGAATCCTATACACGTGAGAGAGAGAGGTTTCTTTCTTTCAAAACACAAGTTAATCTTCCAAAATTCCTAAAATATAACTCCTGAAGAAAACAATCAAAACCATAAACTGAAAAACACTCAAAGCCTTAACTGAGAGATTATATCCTTTTCAATTCGAAATAGATAAGAAAAATAATCAAAACTTTCAAATATAAAGACAATGGTGAAAAAGAAACTCTATATCTTCAAGAAGATTGTAAATCAATGAATGAACCAACCAAGAAACACTCCAATCTTCAGATCTAAGATCTGGAAAAGAAAGAACAATCAAAAAATATTTTTTTCAAAAAGTTGGCGCAGGTTACTTTGACACACAGTGCGACAAGTCATCTTGTCGCATGCAAATGGAATATTACAGTGCGAAAATGTTGCTTTGTACCTCAAACAAAGATGCGACAATCAAATAAACTCAGAAAAAATAAAAAATTGCTAAGACTCTTTAGTGGACTTTTGGATTGTCTGATTAAACAAGGCCAAGTGATGACTCAGAAAGACTTAAACAAGACATAGGAAGAAAACTAGGAGAACAAATCTAGAAGATCGTTCTCTAGTGGAGTCACCATTTTTGTTTTGGATAAATTTGTAAATGCAGACATAAACAAATCTCCCTAGTTCGAGAACCTGAAACTAGAACAAAATAAGACAGTATAAATTCCTTTCCTTAGATTTTAGAATCAGATAAATAGTTTGTACCTTTTATCCAAAGTTTTCCTTCATTAGTTGAAACTCCAAATTTGATTCCAAAACCGTTTGCTACAAACCTATATTAGAATCAAACAGAACAAGTGAAAGCAACAATACTACAAGTATTTCGATAAATCTATGTAGATGGTCAAGGAAAAATACAATAAAGATGATGGACAAAATTTATAGGAAAGGAAAAATATAACTGTATTAATAAATAAGGAAACAACTTACAACCAATGCCTTGGCATTGACAAACGTTTTCCAGCAGTTCAATGCTTCAATACCCATTTAGCCTCCATGAATTCCATCACCATCTCTTGAGCACTTTGGCACCACTAAATCTCTTAGAGCTAAAATGAGACTCACAATATCTCAATCACAAATTAGAAGCTATTCTCAATTCACTATCATCTCATTACCTATTCCTTATTCACCTTTTCCTTTAGAAGATGCCTCGATTTATAGATTGGAAAGGAAGTCATGAGGTGGTTAGGATGAGAGGTTAGGATCTCACCAAATCAGGAGAGACGAGTGAGATCCAAACCGATCAACAAACAACTCATCACGAAGTTTCTATTCTAGAAGCTTAGATAATTTGTTCTTTTTTTTCCACATACAAAGGTTGTCGCACCTTTAAATTATAGAAACAAGCGACGTTGTCGCACCTTCTAGTGATGCAACATGAGACAAGTGAGGTTGTCACACTTTGCTAGAAGGAAACAAGCGACAATCTCATAATTTAGGGACTTTTTAGAGTTGATCCTTCTCCAGAAGAATTTCTTTCAATTCCTCTTCCAAAGTTTTGTGCTTTAGATGTCAGAGAATAGGCAGTATCATCAGTTGCGACAAAATGTTGTATAAAACCAAGTGAGTAATTTGTGGTTTGAACATCTCAAAGAAATATACAAAGAAGACCTAGACTTCAAATAAGCCTATGAAGCATGTGAGAATCTAGTCATCAGATATCGAAGTCCTTGGTTGGATTATATGATCCAGGAGGGATTGTTGTTCAAAGGAAGTCAATTGTGCATTCCAAGATGCTTAATGAGGGATAACTTGCTGAAAGAGAAGCATAGTGGAGGATTGGATGGTCACTTTGGACATGACAAAAATTATGCTCAATTAAGTTCTTCTTGATTTGGGCCAGGTATGAGATCTGATGTTAAGAAATTTGTTGAAAGGTGTAAAATTTGTCAGTATTCCAAAGGAAAGCAATAAAAAACAAGTTTATATCATCCATTTCCCATACCAAATAGAACATGGAATTCCATAAGCATGGACTTTATTTTGGGTTTACCTAGAACTCAGAGGGAGAATGATTCAATATTTGTAATTGCTGATAGATTCTCAAACATGGCACATTTTGTACCTTTTTTAAGACCAGTGATGCAACCCATATTGCTAATTTGTTTTTCAAAGAAATTGTTAGATTGCATGGATTTCCCGGAAGTATAGTTTTATATAGAGACACTAATTTGTTGGAACTTTCTGGAGAACATTGTGGAGAAATCTTGGAATAAACCTCTCATTTAGTTCATCCTATCACCCACAAATTGATGGGAAGACAAAAGTAGTAAACAAGAGCTTGGGAAACTTACTGAGGAGTTTGGTAAGTGAGCATAGAAGTTAGTGGGACCAAGTTCTTTCACAAGTTGAGTTTTCTTATAATGACTCACCTAACAGAAGTACATGGAAAACTCCATTTCAAATTGTCTATGGTATGCACCCAAGAGGCATTTTCTGAGCTTAAAGATTTGGGAAAAGCATAAATGAGGAGATCTGATGCAGAATATTTTGCTACAACAATGCAAATGTTGCATGAATAGATCAAAGGGAAGATGTAGGACAATAGTTAGAGGTACAAACAGAGGGAAGATTTGAAGAGAAGAAAAGTTAACTTTGAAGTTGGAGACCAAGTTTTGGCACATTTGAGGAAAGATATATTCCCAAGAAATAAATATAACAAACTGAAATTGAAAAAGATAGGACCCTGTAAAATTTTGAGGAAGTTTTCAGCTAATGCTTATGAGATTGAGTTGCCACCTAATATTGGAATTTCACCAATATTCAATGTTGTAGATTTATATCATTACAAAGAACTTGAAATAGAGGACGAGTGTGATTGGGATGAAGTTAAATGGATGAAACAATTGCCTACATCAAAACAGTTGCAGATGGAGAATATTTTTGATCAAAAGATTGTCAATAAAACCAGAAAACAGGACTACTATGGGTATTTGGTCAAATGGAAGGATATTCCAACAAAAGATGCAACTTGGATGGATACTACAAAGATCCAGAAGCATGGTAGGACAATTGAAGACCTCATGGACATGAGTCCATGAATATTTTTTTCTTTGGGATTCTGATGTAGGTGCATCAAAAAATTCTTTTGAAATTAACCCTAAGGGTCACAAACATTTACTAAAGAAGTTGGTTTCCTAATTTTTATTTTATTCTATTTGTAATATTTAAGTATAGTATTTCTAAGGTATTCTAGATCGAGTTGTTTCATAGGTGTTAGGAGGTTTCTAAATCTTAGGAACAAATTTATGTAATTAGGATTTGTTGTGATAGCTCAGGATAGTTTGTTTTATGGGCTATTCGAGAGATTGAGTGATTTTATTTGTAACTATGTAAGAGATTGAGGATAAGCAGAGAGGGAGCAGGTATGAGAGTGTGTAAAGGTCCAAGAGTCCAAAGAAAGCAATTGTTCTTATTGGTGCTATACATTTCATTCCTTATAAATAATAAGAATCCCAGAGTTGTGTTATCCCTTTGTGTGAAATTGGTTCCTGTCAGCCAATTATTACTATATTGAGAAATCTTAATACCAAAGTGTTTATGCATGTTTGACAAAGTTAAATTGTTGTGACCCGAGGTTTCTACATCGGCTTGTATACAGAGTCCATGACCTGAAATAATAAGAAAGTTTGTGTTTTGTTATTTTTAGACTGAATGGTTGAGATTAAATTTGGTAGATAGACTAGACAGATCGACGACTCATAGAGCAATGGTACATCACCCCCAAAGCATTGTTAAATATTTTTAAAGTGTTTACCGGACATCCAAAATTATCGATCTTCTGGTATATAAGCACTCGATATTTTAATAGACCAAGTGAAAGTGTTATCAGAGCTAATGTTTCGATCTCCTGGTATCCAAGATCAAAGTTCCACTATATTAGTTCCATACCGGCATATCAACTCATCGATGCCTTGGCATTGGTAAGTCACATGTTGTTTAATTCAACTAGAAACCCAATCCCGGATATTTCAACACCCAATTGATCATTGATTTGCAATCATTGATCTATAAGATCAATGATCTAGATTTAAAGAGTGAATGAAAGTAAACCTGGGTCAGTGTTTTGATTTGACCATTGAATCAAATGATAGATCGATGCCACATGTTAACTACACACGAGAAATTAGCATACGATATAATAGAAAGGGGACCCCCCCACAATTTCTCAACATTCTCTAACAGAGAGGACACATGTCACAACCATACCATTGTGGGCACCCACCCACATCAATTTTGTAACCCAATGTGAGCCCCCTGCAATAAATCCCAAGGTCACAGTGCTTGGTCACATGGAGAAAAGGGATTAATGATGCACAATTCAAATAATCAAAAGGAAAAGGCTCGTCGTGTGATGCAGAGTGCTAAAGAATTAGTGCCTTTGTTTTAATATTGCAGAATGTTGGTCCAGAAGTAGAATCCAAGCACAAGCAGATCCATAATCGATCCGAGGCCAATGAATATTAAGCTATAACAGAGTTTTTCGAACTTTGTCATGTGTAATTCAACCTCATAGGTCACCACATTCATATACTAGGATATTGTCTAACCATTTGTAACAAAGTACAAACTAATTTTGAAACAACCATACCATTTAAAGAATATTTTGATGGTGTATTTCTTGAGTTTCATTTTTCCGTGGATGCTTCCTTTGAAATTTCATTGGCTTCATAGTCCATGATTTTTGAAAATAGAAGTAAGAAACTATTACCATAATTTCAAATTATTGAAGAAAACATAAATTTATAAATATATTATCATTTCTTGCATAATTGTACTTGAAACAAAATGAACAAGAACAAGTGTAGAGCCCATGAAAATAAATAACCATGGCGATCATTAGGACAAAGAAATCCCTAGAAATTTAATTTCATCCTTTTGATTGTGCCTAAAGGAAAGTTAGCATCTACTGTATTTTCTTTTAGCACAAACATAAGTGCATTTCCACCAACAACATTACACCATGAAAGAAGCTATCTACTGTTAGATTTCCATATAATACAAGAACAAACACAAGATTTTGTAGACAACAACATTCCATTGAGAAGGAAAGCACAAACATATTTCCAACAACAATATTTCACCATGAAGAAAATATAGCACACACTAGTTTTCCTTCTAGCATAAGAAAAAACGCATTTTCAACAACAACATTGCATTGTGAAGGAAAGATAGCACATGTTGTATTTCCTTATATCAAAAACAAAAATGCATTGCCAGGAAATACATTGCATTGTGAAGGAAAGATAGCACCTGCTAGCTTTCCTTCTAGCATAAGCATAAGCACATTGCCAACAAAAATATTGAACCATGAAGGAAAGCTAGCGCATGCTAGCTTTCCTTCTGACACTTTGCCAACAACAAAATTGCACTATGAAGGAAATATTTTTTTCTAGCATAATAACAACAACATTTCCCATAACAACATTGAAAAATCAAGGAAATCTAGTGCATGCTATCTTTCCTCCTAGAACCAACAAAAGCGCATTGCCAACAAAAACAACGCAACTTCAAGGAAAGCTAGTTCTTTCTATCTTTCTGTCTAGCCCAAACACAAATACATTTTCAACAACAAAATTCCATTGTGAAGGAAAGATAACACATGCTAGCTTTCATGTAGGACAAGCACAAGTGCGTTTCCAACAAATAAAATTAATCCTAAAGGAAAGGTAATGCTTGCTAGATTTCCTTTTGGCACAAGCATAAACACATTTCCAACAACAACATTGCACTGTAAAAGAAAGATAACATATGCTATCTTTTCTTCTAGGAAAAGTACACATGCATTGCCAATAAATATATTGCACAGTGAGGTAAAATCATGAATGTGGGTAACAAATTCGTGAGAATTGAGTCACAAAAAATTGAAAATGGAAAATTTTCGGTTGAATTCTTTAATTATTTCAGCCGAACAAATGACACAAATGTTCGATCGATTTTTGTTTTTCACCCGGATGTTAAATCTAACAGTTCCATGGAAATTCGTGCCACCAGATACATGTCCTAGACTTTTTTTTGTCCAACAAAACAAGTTTTTGGTCGAAAACATAGTTCGACCAAACTATGATTTTGGTCGAAAACGTCTTTCGACTGAAAGTTTCTTTATATATATCGGTCGCGTTTCCCTATGAATAGTTTGGCTCCTATCATATTGTATGCATAGTGGATGTGAGCAGCACCCGAGCAACACTCGAGCGACGCACGACTAACACCAGGACCACCTGAGCGGAACCAACAAATTCGACTCTTCCTTCTTGGTTAGTATCTCTATTCTAAATCTTAATTCTTTTGTGGAGTAGCTCTGTTCTAAGTTTTAATATTAGGCTAAGCATAATTTGTTTATTTGCATAAGGATGGAATTAATGAATTAATGGCTTGCGTTCTAGAACCTTTAGAGAAGGTATATTGAAAAAAACTTATAATTTTTTACGAGAGTGAGACCCTTGTCATATTCAACAAAGGTTGCATGTAACATCTTTTGTGCATGACCAACCTTGCTTCTACTCACACAAAATGTTCCAACCTTGCTTCTGTTGACACAAAATGTTTTGTTTTCCAATTCATTCACTGCACTCGCATTGTCGCCAGATCTGCAAAAACACCTCAAAAATAGTGTGTGAATCACGTTATTCACGTTTCCCACCATTTATTTTCATCTGTTTTGTGTTTTAAAACTTTACATAAAGTCCCTAGCACTACCAATACAATACATGTATTTTTTGATATTGTTCTCCAATAAAATCTTAGTAATCGACCCACATAGCATAATTGATCTGGATGTCCTTAACTGAATAAAATAAAGAGGAAAGAGTGAAATAATGAACATTTGGAGTGTTGGTTATTTAGATAATTGAAAATGGGTTATTGTCAATAATATTTTTATCATCAAACGTGCTGGATATAATAAAATGCTTTAATCATGAAAAGTTATTGATAGATCCAGAAAAACCACCAAACAGTTATTTCTATGACCAGTAATCTAAATTAAAATCAGGGTTATTTATCCGTTCAAAAAATATATAATAAAACCTAATAGTTATACCATGTAAATAATGTAAGATGACTATTACAAAGAAAAATAGTTTTTAGGTTGAAAATGATTTATGGTTCTCGAGTAAGACCTAAAACTACTTCTGATTGGTTAAGAGTGTATGGTCCTTGAGTAAAACCTAAAACTATTTCCCATTGGTTAAAATCTCATCTTCCTTGGACATAAGTTATAGGTTAACCGCTCAAGACAAAAAAGCATATGAAAAAAATATACCCCCTTATGAATTATTCAAGATGGTTTAGTTTTTTTTGAATACCAATAACGAGGCATCCAACATTCAAGTGATCACCATTATTACTACTGATTTACAACTGAGTTAGGATAGAGTTTTCCACTTTCAGAAAAAAGGGAAAAAAATCTGATGATATGGAATGAATATATCTCTACTATCACCAAATATTGATTAAATAGACTATCACCTAGGACCCCTATATCAACACATGTGTAGGGATGCCATGCCAAATTATGTTTCAAGGTGGATCCACCTAACACTTTTATAGATTGCTCTAAATTTTAACCATTGAAAGTTCTCCAATAGTGAACAGTGTGTGTCATATCATTTCATTTCATTTAAGTTCATTTCACATTTTCATGCAATGAGTGGATTTAGGCACATTGAAACCATGTTGAGCATATGTTGTCATTGATTTCAACATGGTGCATAGGTAGAGGAAGTGCACAGAAGGCTTGAAGTGCACACAGACAATATGGCACAAAGTTGGTGCACAAGCAGAGGAAGTGCGCGAAAGGCTTGGAGAGGAAGTGCACAGAAGGATTCTTTCTACTGTACTATTGCATATCCACATGAAATGGAAATCCTAGAAGAAATCGTGAAAGGTTGAAAACAAAAGTGCACAGAAGGATTGAAGGACGAAAGGATCAATGAAACAAAATAAATCACATAAGTGATTGAGTCTACCAAGAGTGCATGCATAATAGGAGGATAACCTATGACATAGTTCAAAAGTGAAGTGGAATGCGACAAATTCCCATGTCCGATCATGGAATGACTCAATGGATGTTTATGCCACAACACGATGATTTTTTGAGCAAGCAACAAGTGACATAGTGAATTGTGACGGAGTGTGTGGCATATTGTGCAGATGAAAATGTGCAGGGCTCCTTGAGCCAGTGCAATGAATGGTGTAGTGGAGTGTTACGAGATGAAGTTTGAAGTAGAATGTGACATAACGAGTCACCAAGGGAACTTACATTCTGATGGGGTGATTCAGTAAGCACACTACAGGAAAAGTGCGGCATGATGAAGACTTGTGACTTGAGTCTTTCTCTCTAGTTCTATCTGCGTAGTGGATGATTTATAGACTAGAATGAAATTATTGTGTCATTCTTCAGGAGATGCTTGGATAATCTGGAGCATAGTCGTAGGAAGACTTGGTCCATTTGATTTAGTCAAAGTTTGTCCACAATGTAAGATTCATGCATCCACATACTTTATTTAGACAAAATTGTAATTGACATGATTTTGATATGGTCAAACTTTGTCCACAATATAACCATCATAATTTATTTAGAAAAAATTGTAACTGACAGGATTTTGATGTGGTCAAAGTTTGTCCACATTGTAACTGTTATGTATCCACATACGGGAAGGTGAGCTCAGGGAAATTAGTATAAGTATGGATTCACTCTGATCATGGATGGGTGTGCAAAGTGAGGTGGAAGATGATACTGTAACATTTCATAGGAAAAACAATGAAAATTGTTCAGGATGTGTTGAAATATTTAGTGATGTAACAAATTTTTCCGAGTTTAGGGTCGCAAGGTGGTGCTAGGGTGAGTTGAAGCTCACTAATGATTGAATTCCTCATTTTTTATAATAGGTTGGTGCCTAAGAGGATTTGTGTCCTCATTTTTGTAACAGGTTTGTGCCTAAGAGGATTGGTGTCCTCATTATCTGTGACAGGTTGGTTCTTGAAAGGATTGGTGTCCTCATTATCTGTGACAGGTGGGTGCCTATTGAGCTAAAAATTTATAACTTGCAAGTTGGTGCTTGCATAAGAACATAAAGAAGATGTTCTGTGGTTTTTTCCTGCATTGGGTTTCCACATAACAATGTTGGTGTACTGTGTTCACTGTGCTATTTTGATTTCTTCTTGTATCTGTCATTAAGTGCACACTTGTAAATAACTTAAATGGTTATTTTGATTTCTACTTGTATCTTTATTAAGTACACATTTCTAAATAACTTACTGGTTGAAAGGAAAGAAAAATACATGAGATTAATGCAATACTGTTCACCCCCCCTCTCAATATTGTTTTGAGTATCAACAATTGGTATCAAAGCGTAGGTTCCTTCAGTTACAATCTAACAAATGGAAGGAATATCACACAGAAAGTATGGCCACTCAAAATTATTTTTCTACTAGATATCCTCTATTCAATGGAACAAATTTTTCATTTTGGAAAATTAGAATGAAGACCTACTTGATGTCTCTTGGCGTGGAAGTCTAGCAGAGTGTGGTAGATGGTTATAAAATCCCAATTACTCTTCCAAATGATAAAGCTGGTAAGAAATATTACTATAGTAATTCAAAAGCTATGAATGCTATCCAAGGAGGACTTGCAGAAACAAAATTTGTTAAAGTGATGCAGTTGGAATCCACAAAGGAAATATGGGAAAACCTGGTAAACAATTATGAAGGAGACGAGAAAGCAAAGTTTGCCAAACTTCAAGCTCACATAATGTAGTTTGAAAGCCTAAGAATGAGTGAATATGAAAATATTGTAGGTTTCTTTCTCATAGTGCATGAGACTATAAACACCATGAAAGCGCTAGGAGAGGAAATTAAAGAATCTATGGTAGTTCAGAAGGTACTGAGATCTCTTCCCTCAAGACTTGATGCAAAGGTCTCATCTATAGAAGAAATTCATGAACTAGACAAACTGACTATGGATAGGCTCCATGGAATTATGACTACTTATGATATGAGAACTAGGAAACAACAACCATATCTAAAGGATGTAGTCTTCAAAGCATCAGTGAAATCATCAACATCTCAAGATCATGATTCATCAGAACACTTCTCATATGAAGAAGAAACAAACTTTGTGATGAAGTTGAAGAGGGGCTCTAGAAAACATAAAGGTATATTACCATTTAAATGCTTTCATTGTGGTAAAGTTGGTCATTTTGCCTCTAAATGTCCTTTTAAAGGAAATAACACCAATGAAAAGGAAAGAAAAAGGCAACGATAAACCTAGCAATTAAAAAAAATATTTTTAAAGGAATAGTTTTTATTCAAAGGAGGATAGCAACAACTATGACGAATAAGAATATGAGCCATATCTAATTCATGATGAAAAAATTCTCATGGTTTTGGAATAACACAAATTTGATCAAACAAACACAAAAAAGTGTGAAGCTATAATAGACAGGGAAAGAGAACTCATTAGTGCTTTGGAGGAAATCTACCGACTCAAGAAAAAGAATAGACTAAGAAAATAATAGTTGTAGGTCTACAAAGACAAAGAAAATAAGGTCAGTGAAGAAATAGTCATATTAAAATTCAGCTAGAAGAATCCAAAAGAAAAGAAGAAGTATTGATAAATCAGATAAAAGAAAAGGAGAATATCTACGACAAACTAGAAGCATACATTTTTTCCTTAAGAAAATATCTAGAGAAATACAAGACTCAAATAAAATTCATAAAAGGATATGAAACTCTGGATAACATTCTAAGAAATTAGAGATCACTAGATGACAAGACAAGGCTAGGATATAAAGAAAGTCTAAAAATTGTCAGAGGTGAGTCAAGCACCAACATGACAGTCAGTGAGAAGCCTACAATCTATGCAAATGATCTCAAGGGAAACAACAGTTAAACTAACCAGGAAAAACATGAAAATAAGAAGCATTCAGAACTGAATCAGCCCAACTATGAAGCAAGGAAGCAACATGTTCCTGAATCTTATCAAGTTGGCAAACAAAGACCGATTCGTACAAGTAAGTTTTTCATTCCAAGGAATCCAAATGTTTTATATGGATATAGTTTCTCTTGTGGCAACTTTGGACATAAGGATGTAAGTTGCAGATTTTTTAGATATAACAGAAGTATAGGAAAGAGATTCAACAAACCTCAAAAGGCTATGGTTCAAAATTCTTTCAATAATGCTTTCTCTCCTTTACTAAATGACCCTAGATGCCACATATGCAATAATTTTGGACACAAGGCAAGTGAATGCAGAAGAAAGTTGTTGCTTATATTTAGGAAATAAAAACAAGAAGATTTTACCAAGGCTTGGAGGAAGAAAAATAAAAGTGAAGAAAATTGTGGACTAGCTCTATATGCCAAAAATCAAGAAAATCAATGGGACAGTGGCTGCTCCAAGCACATGACATGAGACAAAAGTAAGTTTGAATTCTTAATTGAATAAAAAGGTGGTAATGTCACTTTTGGAAACAATGCTCCATCCAGAATTGGAGGAAAAGGAACTATTGTATTAGATGAAGATAAAAAGGGAAAGTCCAAAGAATAGAATGTGTTGTATGTTGATGGTCTAAAACATAACTTATTAAGTGTAAGTAAAATGTGTGACGAAGGACACAATGTTATTTTTCATTCAAGAGGTTGTAAGGTAATGGATGCGAATACATGAAAGACTATTGTTAAGGAATTCAGAACTTGAGGGAATGTCTATGTTCTAGAAGAAGGCAAAGAAAAATGTTGCAATGGTAAAACTGATGAGAGATGGCTTTGGTACAAAAGACCAAGCCATCTTAGTTTTAATCAGCTTGTTAAGCTAGGAAGAAAATATGTTGTGAGAGATATGCCTAATATCTCCAAACCTGAGAATACTGTCTGCAAGTCATGTTAGTTTGGAAAACAATCAAGAGTTCAATTCAAGGCAAGAGAACACTCCACCACCCGACCTCTTGAGATGATTCATACATATATCTATAGCCCTACAAGTACACAATATCCTCGAGGTGAAAGATATTTCATTTTGTTAATTGATGACTATATCAGAATGGCTTTGGTTGGAGTGTTGAGGCATAAATTCAAGGATTTTGAAAAAATAAAAATCTTCATAGCGCAGGTAGAAAATGAAATGGACTTAAAAGTCAAATGCCTAAGTTTAGACAGAGGAGGATAATTCACATATGATGAATTGAACAACTTTTGTGAAAAACATGGGATCAAGAGATAGTTTTCTATTGCCATAACCCCTCAACAGAATAAAGTAGTGGAAAGTATGAACAAAATAGTTCAAGAAATGGCCAGTGCCATGCTTGATGAATCGAAAGTACCTGAAACCTTTTAGGGAGAGGCTATTCAAATTGATGTCAACATTCTCAATAAGGTGCACATAAGAGTAAACAATGATAAAACACCTTATGAGTTATGGCATGGAAGATCAACATCAATAAAACACTTAAAAAAATTTGGAAGAAAATGCTGCATTAAAAGAAATGAAGACAACTTAGGTAAGTTTGATTCTAGAGCTGAAGAAAGAGTTTTCCTTGGATACTCCTCCAGAATTAAAGGATACACGTGCTATAACAAAAGGCTCCATAAGATAATTGAGAGCGTATATGCAAAGGTAGATGAGGGACCACTTCATTAAGTGAGATATCAACACCATAATGAGCAATATGATGAACCAATCAAAAATGAGTTACAAGACAATGGAATGGGCCAACAATGAGAACAAGAGGATTTAGAAGAAGAAGAGAGAATGGAAACATCACATCCAAAGATGCCATCAAGGTATGTTCAAAAACATCATCCATAAAGTTAGATTGTTGGAAATAAGGAAATAGATGTACAAACCAGAAGAAAACTTATAGATACATCTACCTCTACAAATTTTCCACTGTTGTCCATGATTGAATCCCAAAACTTTCTGCAAGCAAGCCAGGTTGATCACTAGGTCAAAGCCATGTATGAAGAACTAGACAAAATAAAGAAAAATAAGACTTGGGATCGTGTTCCAAGACCAAATGACAAGAATGCAATTGGAAATAAATGGGCATATAGAAACAAGATAATTGAAGATGGATTGATAGCCAAAAACAAGGACAAATTAGTATGCAAAGGGTATGCTCAAGTTGAAGGAGTGGAATTTGAAGAAACTTTTACTCATGTTGGAAGAATTGAAGCTATCAGGATGTTTTTGGCTTTTACATGCTACATAAAATTCAAAGTTTACCAGATGGTTTTCAAATCAACATTTTTAAATGGTGACCTTGAGGAAGAAGTTTATGTGGAGAAACCTAAAGGTTTTCTGCTTACTAGAAAAAATAATTATGTTTGCCGACTAAAAAAGGCCCTGCATGGGCTAGAACAAGCTTCAAGATCTTGGTATTATAAACTGTATAGGTATTTTCACCAACAAGGATTCAAAAAGGGAACTTCTTATAGAAACTTATACATCAAGGCCGAAGGTAATGATCTGTTAATTATTGTGGTGTACGTTGGTGATATTATTTTTGGTAGTAATATTGAATTAATGAGTAAGAAGTTTGTAGTTGCAATGCAACAAGAGTTTGAGATGTCTATGTTAGGATAACTCTCCTTCTTTCTTGGGTTACAAATTCATCAATCAAAAAAGGAAATTTTCATTTCTCAAGGTAAATATATCAAGGAAATATTGAAGAAATTTGGCATGGAAAACTGCGCACCATTAAGCACTCTGATGACTACCAGTTGTAAACTCAGTAAGAATGATGATTCTCCGAAAGTAGATAAAACAATGTATAGATATATGATAGGTAGTTTACTCTATCTCATAGCTTCAAGGCTTGACATCATACAAGCAGTGGGTCTGGTAGGTAGATTTCAAGCCAATCCTAAGGAAACTCATCTTCTTGTAGTCAAAAGAATATTCAAGTGTTTGCAAGGAAATATTGAGTATGGATTGTGGTATAAAAAAAACACATGCCTCACTCGCAAATCTTATACAAATGAAGATTGGGTAGGAAGTATTGATGATAGAAAAATCACTAGTGGAGGTGCATTCTTCCTTGGAAGTTGTTTAGTATCCTGGCTTAGCAAGAAAAAAACTTCCATTTATCTCTCTAAAACTGAAGCAGAGTATATAGCTGCGACATCCTGCTGTACGCAAGTGTTGTGGATAAAGACCAATCTTAAGGATATTCAATTTCCCTGTGATCAACCTATTTCTATAATGTGTGACAATACAACTGCTATTAATCTCTCTAAAAATCATGTTCAACACTCTAAAACTAAGCATATATCCATCAAGTATCACTTTCCTAGAGAATAGGTTCAAGATTAGGTGGTTAAATTAGAATATGTTGCTTCCAAAGAGAAAATTGCAGGTATCTTTACCAAGCCATTACCTAGGGACTCCTATGAGTACCTCATAGGGAAGTTGGGAGTCCTTCCCACTCCTCATTTAGGTGCATAAATATTCATGATAGTTGGAGGCTGTTGAAAGACCTACCCAGCCTCAGGGGGAGTAGGGCAAGAAATTGAGCAATAGAAAATACAACATTTTGATAGGGGGAGTCACTCTCACGATGTGCACAGTCATAAGGATAGTTCTCTTTTCCATTGATGTCAAAGAGAGAGAAACATACAACTATGACAAAGATGATTATACAACAAGGGGGAGTGAAGGCCAAAGGAACACACTTACAGGGGGAGAAACTCAACAATAAGAGTTGCCATCAATGAGAAAAGGGGAGTTTGTTGAGAATATGTTGCCATTTATGTCAACATGGTGCACAGGTAGAGGAAGTGCACACATACAATATGGCGCCAAGTTGGAGCACCAACAGAGGAAGTGTGCAAAAGGATTCTTTCTACTACACTATTGCAGATCCACATGAAATGGAACTCCTAGAAGAAATTGTGAAAGGTTGAAGACAAAAGTGTGCAGAAGGGTTGAAGGAAGAGGGGATCAACAATGCAAAAGAAATCACATAAGTGATTGAGTCTTCCATGAGTATGCATAGAATAGGAGGATAAACTACTATGTATTTCATAAGTGAAGTGGAATGCGACAAATTTTGTTAAGAACCAAACTTCAATATAGCATAGAAAAACCTCAGGAAAAGTACTCAACGCCTTGAAAAAGAGATAATTTAAGATAATAAGCCTCTTCGAGGGGGCAACCTCCTTTTAC